>CM061750.1:97657962-97982962 GCA_030979885.1 Lolium multiflorum | reverse complement strand
GTTGCCTTCTTGTCCATTCTTTCACCAAAATTCACTAGATTCAGCAATTGCAAATGTGAATATACACTTGATACAATTTGTTATACATATTTAATCTTGACTAAATGGAATTACCTCGTCTGGATGAACTTCCCGTGCCCTCGTCTTTCTTTTCAGTAGGGTCTTCATCCAGAATTTGTACGTCCTCATCAAATTCAGACCCAGCTTCTTGCACTCTCTCATCTTCTAACTCTTCATCAAGTTGAGATGCCTTAGAGCTTGAAGTGAAATTGTGATTCCCTCAGCTATTTGGCATATGTATACAAGTTAACATCAGTATAGTAACCATAATATAGATCTCCGGGCATTACAGGAATATGATAGAAATTGTACAAGTTAACATCAGTGCACTAACCATCATATAGATCTCCAAGAGAATCATACATAGGAAAGCCATTTCTCTTGAATTTCCCAATTCTTGGAAAGGACTACAAAACAATGGTGAGAGGAAACAATGAGTCTAAGCTTATTATGAAGCTTGTGACCAAGTATAAGAATGGATAAACGGAAGCTTACGATTTCTAGGTTATCCCACAAAGCCTTCTCAGCAACTATCATGCAGGTCTTCTCATCCCAACCAGCACTACTTTGCATCCGAGCTTCCTTGAGCATCTTATATTCTCTCTTGAGTTCTTTTTCTTTATCTTGTATCTGGGATTTGATGAAGTTCACCTGCGTATTACGTTCCTAGAATATTTGCATCATTCGATTCCAAGTGTCCCCACTCCATCCATTTTGTGCTCTGTAATAGTCATTATTGTGCTCATGAAGTATATCGACCAGAGATTTCTCAAGCCCCAAATTCCATTGGTCTCTTGCTTTCGTTGCTGAACAAAATTAGTAAGCAGGTGTTAGTCAAAACTTGACATGATTCATCAAAGAATTTGCTGCTCTATATCACAGTATAGCCATACACAAATAGTACCTTTTGGAGATTTCTTTTTCTTATTGGTCGGTGGAGTTTTTCTCACACCAAGAGCGGCTCTTTTCAAGTTGAACTTGGGCGTCCCCACTGGATGCAAAGTCGGCTTCATATCTGTTGCCATAAGAATAATACCGTTAGACTAAAAAGGCAAACATAAAACATGAATAAGAATTACTAGTGGACATGAATAATGGCAAACATAAGACATGAACCATAACAAATTAACAAATTATTCTCGGACAAAACATAGTACATTACAAACATAGTGGCAAACATAAGAACTTATTCTCGGACAAAACATAGTACATTGATTCCATTATTCCATTAACAAATTACTACTACATGATACAAGAGCTAATCATGTTGGAAATCATTCCACATCTGCATTGCTATTTGATCTCTCAAGTTATTGCCCGCAATGTTGTGTCCTTGGTGGTTATCATCCCCATTGGGCAAATCAACATGGTTAACAACAGGAACAAGGTCTTCATCTTCATGGTCAAGCCACTCTTCGTCACCATGTTGACTTCTGATTATGTTGTGCAAGATTGCAGTAGCCGCAGGGATCTTCACTTGGTTGTTCAGTTGGTGGAATGTGGCAACATGTATGATAGGAAACCTCTTCTTTAGTATTTCTATGTTCCTTTCCACACTGTTTCACATCAGAGCATGATGGTGATTAAATAACTCTTGGTAGTTCTGTGGGCGATGGTGTCCATGGCCCCATTCCTTCAAGTGATACCGCACGCCACGTTATGGGGCGAGGAATTTGTCCGTGTTTTCATATCCTCCATCAACTAGGTAAAACTTCCACTACTAGGAATTAGCTTATAGCCGCATTTCTTACCGCCGGCAAGTACAATTTAAAGATGCCGGCGGTAAGGCCTTCCAGGGTCACCTCACCTTACCGCCGGCGGTTTAGTCTAGAAGATGCCAGGGATAATCTAATTACCGCCGGCGAAATCAATTGGCATGTGCCGGGGGTAAAGTGGGGTCGTGTGGGTCATTTGGGCCAAAATTACCGCCGGCGTTCTATGATTCGTTTTCGCCGGGATAAAGGAGACCATGACCCATATCTTAACCGCAGTCCCGCACGGCCGCACTCATCAGACCACAGAAGACCACGAACCCATGTCTTAACTGCTCTCTCTTTCTCACATCTAGATCGGGGCAAAAGAGTTGAGGCACCGGCAACCAACCGCCGCCTCCCTAGCTTCACCGCCTCCCCCGGCTCGCCTCGCCACCTCAGCTCGCCTCGCCCCCGATTCCGCCGGGGAGGACGCTGATACGTCTCCAACGTATCGATAATTTCTTATGTTCCATGCTACATTATTGATGATATCTACATGTTTTACACACATTATATGTCGTATTTACGCATTTTCTGGAACTAACCTATTAACAAGATGCCGAAGAGCCGTTGCTTTTCTGCTGTTTTTGGTTTCAGAAATCCTAGTAAGGAAATATTCTCGAATTGGACGAAATCAACGCCGGGTCCTATTTTTGCACGAAGCTTGAAGCGTGAAGAAGGAAGGAAGTGGGGCCACGAGGCGCCGCCACACTAGGGCGGCGCGGCCCACTGGCCGCGCGGCCCTAGCGTGTGGGGCCCTCGTGTGGCCCCCGCGTGCCCTTCCGCCTACTTAAAGCCTCCGTCGCGAAACCCCCGCACCGAGAGCCACGATACGGAAAACCTTCCAGAGACGCCGCCGCGAATCCCATCTCGGG
Organism: Lolium multiflorum; assembly: GCA_030979885.1. NCBI lineage: Eukaryota > Viridiplantae > Streptophyta > Magnoliopsida > Poales > Poaceae > Lolium > Lolium multiflorum. The sequence goes on along the minus strand of CM061750.1, from coordinate 97,980,273 downwards.
GGATTCAGGAGATCGCCTCCGGCACCTGGGAGAGGGGATTCATCTCCCGAGGACTCTTCATCGCCATGATCGCCTCCGGAGTGATGAGTGAGTAGTTCACCCCTGGACTATGGGTCCATAGCAGTAGCTAGATGGTCGTCTTCTCCTAATTGTGCTTCATTGTTGGATCTTGTGAGCTGCCTAACATGATCAAGATCATCTATCTGTAATACTATATGTTGTGTTTGTCGGGATCCGATGGATAGAGAATACTATGTTATGGTGATTATCAATCTATTACCTATGTGTTGTTTATGATCTTGCATGCTCTCCGTTATTAGTAGAGGCTCTGGCCAAGTTTTTACTCTTAACTCCAAGAGAGAGTATTTATGCTCGATAGTGGGTTCATGCCTTCATTGATACCTGGGACAGTGACAGAAAGTTCTAAGGTTGTGTTGTGTTGTTGCCACTAGGGATAAAACATTGATTCTATGTCTAAGGATGTAGTTGTCGATTACATTACGCACCATACTTAATGCAATTGTCTGTTGCTTTGCAACTTAATACGAAAGGGGTTCGGATGATAACCTGAAGGTGGACTTTTTAGGCATAGATGCGGTTGGATGGCGGTCTATGTACTTTGTCGTAATGCCCCGATTAAATCTCACTATATTTATCATATCATGTATATGCATTGTTATGCCCTTTTCTATTTGTCAATTGCCCAACTGTAATTTGTTCACCCAACATGCTTTTATCTTATAGGAGAGACACCTCTAGTGACTGTGGACCCCGGTCCTATTCTTTACATCGCATACAATCTACTGCAATACTTGTTTTACTGTTTTCTTGCAAACAATCATCTTCCACACAATACGGTTAATCCTTTGTTACAGCAAGCCGGTGAGATTGAGAACCTCACTGTTTCGTTGGGGCAAAGTACTTTGGTTGTGTTGTGCAGGTTCCACGTTGGCGCCGGAATCCCTGGTGTTGCGCCGCATCACATTTCGCCACCATCAACCTTCAACGTGCTTCTTGGCTCCTACTGGTTCGATAAACCTTGGTTTCTTTCTGAGGGAAAATTTGCCACTGTGCGCATCATACCTTCCTCTTGGGGTTCAAAACGGACGTGTACATCTACGCGCATCAGACGCCCACCTCCACCACGAGCTGCGGGCCCCTTCTCCATGGCGCGCCGTGGCAGGACACCCAACTCTGCTTCCGCGCCAGCCCCGGGCGCCTCCTCTTCTGCGCCAGCCCCGGGCGCCTCCGCTTCCGCTCCATCGCCCTCGCTGCGGCGTCGGCCCTCTTGCTCCGGCGCGACGCGCGGGGCGTGGTCCTCGCGGCTCGGCTTTGGGGTGCGGAAGACGAGGAATCGGCGGCGGCCGCTGCCGCGGCCGATGAAGGTGGAGCAGCTCGAGGAGGTCCTTGACCTTGAGGCCTCGCGTTTGGATTTGCCAGAGCCCCGCACGCCGCGGAGGTTGGCGACCAGGCGGAGCGCGGTGACCGGGTCGGCGGCCCACGTTTTTTTTATCCTAAAAAAAGATACCGCTGGCGTTTACAATTGAAACCGCCGGGGGTAATTCCACCTTACCGCCGGCGCTTACGAATATGCCGGCGGTAGCACTTTACCACCGGCGAGGTGATCGCCGGCGAACAGCAAGGCGCCGGCGGTAGCAATTTCTGGACGCCGGCGGTAAGCAAAATCCTAGTAGTGTTCCCAGGAGGTACTATAAAACCAGTGGCCTTTGTAGAGCGAAGCACTCGAGCATCTGTGGCCGAACCCTCCCAACCACAGGAGATGTATGTGATGTTAAGGTCGAAGTCACTAACTATTATTACGTTGTGGCTGAGGGTTCCCTTTCTATTTCGGAATGGTGCAGCAAGGTGCGGTGATATGGAAATAAGCACGTGTGTTCCATCAATTTCCCCCATGCAATTCTGCAAAGTAAGAAATAAATGGTGATATAAGAAAGGATGTGGATTAAGGTAAAGAAGAAGGTTGGGGTTTCAAAATAAGAACCTCGAAGTAGGGGAAGAAACGATCATCATTATCTATTCTTGGATGAGGATGGTCAATAATGGGAGGCTTCAGAAATCGCCTACTTAGGACAGGGATGATGTTGAAGAACGCTCTTATGCACTTGTGGAAGGTGCGGTTGCTGTGTTGGAACTCCAATTGCAGGTCTTCGAAAGAGGCATTGTGTGACAACATGTAGAGGAAAATAGCAAGTTTTTCTTCAACCTTAATCCTTTTGTCCTTCAATAATTTTCTCTTCTAAGATAGGATGCTAAGGATCTGAATATGCGTGGCTCCATCCTATAGGCTACCCGGCAATTCTTAACATGTCCGTCAAGGATTCCTTGAACATGTTGCATGCCATACAAGACAGAGCTATGCCGATGCGTTCTCTCTACTTTCCCTCTTCTACTCCTTTTGTGATAGTGCAATAGTGATAAAAGTAAGAACATGAACTCCTCGTCGTCTTCCTCTCTCCTTGTCCGAATAAGCTCTAGTCTTTGTGTATTCATTGCAACACTAAAATAATAGCAATTAAAGGCGGACAGTAAGAATACAAGAGCTAGATTGCATGGTTTCAAATCAAGTACAGGTAGTAAATATGATTCATACCAAAAACAAGGTGTTCTTGCAAGTTCCCAAGATGGAGGTGGTTGATCCAATCCAAGAATAGGCCAAGGTGCAGGTATCTATAAAAAAGTACATTAAATTTGATGTATGAGACCAACCTACTGCAAAATCTGAATTCATCTAGAATAAATTGGTCTCTCTGCCTATTTTGAACTCAAGTATGCAGGCATCAAATTACCGTCAGCAACTACACCATGCTTAAATTTAGCTTAGCAACTACACCAAGCTTTTCCTAATAGCCAACAGAACATCATCCGGTGGTTGCACAAACAAGCAAAAGTAGTAGAAGCTATTTAAGGTAGGCATGGATGGTTGCACAAACAAGTAAACTCAAGGCTACTAATCAGCCTTCTTGTCACGGTTGATCAAACAAAGTATTAAAAAATTGATTGAAAAACCAAAGTAGTCCAAACACATCTGAGTTGTGACCATTGGTTGAAATCATTGTCCTGCTTGTACAGTAAAATGTGCTGCGAGGTGGTACAGGGTTGCTGATGTGCAATGATGAAATGTTGGGTGTACAAGTTTAATGCTGAAGTAATTTGCCGGTTCTTTGACCCGCGTAACTATTGTTATTGTTTTCGTGCAGCTTGTTTTCATGTAAAATGTTGTAATGGGCATCGAATCAAATCAGTATACAGCGAGTTTTTACATGAAATGGTGTAAAGTTCTTGTTCAAATCTGGGACAGGAAACAAGCAATCTATCGACGGATTCGAGTCTGGTTAGCACATAGGGGTAAGCAACAGGTTTTTTAGACATGAAATATGTTCTCGTCCTGCTAAATATGCTGCAACACCAATTCCCAATCTGCAAGTCTGATCCTGTACCTAGTCTTCAAAGAGCCGCACGAGGTCCATCCGGCCATGGCGTGCAGGGCCATGGCGTGCATCCGGCCATGGCGTGCACCAAGAAACCCTAGGGACGAGGGGAAAAGGGGAGGAGGCGCGAGGACTCACCGGGACCAGTCGCCGGAGGAGGATCTCGTCGGCGCCATCTTGATTTGCCCGCCGCCATCTCCTTTCCCCGCCGCCGTCTCCTTTCCCCGTCGCCGTGGCCTTTGTCACCGTCGTCGCCCGTCGCGTCTCTCTCGCCCTTTCCACGACCAGAAACACGACGGTACCCTCGTGTGTGAGCATACGCCACTAGTAGAAAAGAGGGCTTTCGTTTTTTGCTCCAAAGAGCATTAGCACCGGATTTGGCACGAACCGGTGCTAAAGGGGTCATTAGCACCGGTTCATGCGGTCTGGACATCCAGGGGACCAGCCGCGGCATTAGCACGTGCGGGACCTTTAGCACCGGTTCGTGTCACGAATCGGTGCTAAAGGGTTGGCGTCAGCCGCGAACCCTTTAGCACTGGTTCGTGTTACGAACCGGTGCTAAAGGTCTACCCTTTAGTACCAGTTCGTAACACGAACCGATTCTAAAGGTTTTTCTGCTCCCCACGCACCTCCACCCCCTCATGGATCGCCTTTTTTAACTCTGTAAAATAGAAAAGAAAATGATAGAAAATTTTAAAAATAAAATCTTTTGAGATTTCTCTATGTTACGCAACCTACTATTAGGGAAATTAACAATTTTGAATTTTGAATTTTTTGCATAAAAAGTTTAGAAAAAAGATAAAATGGCATTAACTTTTGTCTACGATGTCGGAAAAAAGCGTATAATATATCAAAATGATCGTGGGGAAAAAGTTACATCCGAATTCGTTTGGGTTTACCCGGTTAGCCAATTTTTAGATTCTCAAAATTCCAAATAAAATATGAAAGCAGGAAGATTTTAGTTTTTTGGTAGAAATTTATGATTTTATATTTTTTAAATTAAAATTAATAATTGCATCCTGCATAAAGATTACCATTACTTTTCAGGTTTAGCAAATTATAAATTTTCAAATTTTCAGGTTTTAGGTTTGGCAAAAAAAATTAAAAATTAAAAATTGAAAATAATTAAAAGTAATACAAATTATAAAGTTAATGTTTACTTATTTATTCAAGATTATTATTACATAATTACTTTTGTTTATTAAAATTTTTATTTAAAATTCAAACAATAAAGAAATATGACATCGACCAACATGTTAATAAGATTGATATGATACTAGTATCATATACATGCGCGCGAAGCACTTGGATGCGGGACAGAAAAGAACTTGAAAGTTAAGCGTGCTAGTGCTAGAGTAGTGGGATGATGGGTGACCGAGCGGGAAGTTTGAGAACGAGTAAGTAATTTGACTAGAGATAAGTATAGTTAGAGACTAAACTTGTGAAATAACTAAAATATTAGAAATTTTGAAAAAAAAGAAAAAAAGGAGTGAAAAATAATTCGAAAAAAATTACCGGTACCGGGGTTCTACCGCGGTAGCATTTTGGGGCGTTTTCCTGCCGCGGCAGACCCTTTAGCACCGGTTCTAAAGGTCCTCTCGCTCGAACGCTCGGCAGCCGTCACGTGGTGCCCCTTTAGCACCCACCGGATACTTAGCACCGGTTGGCCATCCGGTGCATATGACCCTTACCAACCGGTGCTAAAGGCGCGTTTTCCACTAGTGCGCGAGGATGACGCTTACGTAGTGGGATGATGGGTGACCGAGCGGGAAGTTTGAGAACGAGTAAGTAATTTGACTAGATACAAGTATAGTTAGAGACTAAACTTGTGAAATAACTAAAATATTAGAAATTTTGAAAAAAAAGAAAAAAAGGAGTGAAAAATAATTCGAAAAAAATTACCGGTACCGGGGTTCTACCGCGGTAGCATTTTGGGGCGTTTTCCTGCCGCGGCAGACCCTTTAGCACCGGTTCTAAAGGTCCTCTCGCTCGGACGCTCGGCAGCCGTCACGTGGTGCCCCTTTAGCACCCACCGGATACTTAGCACCGGTTGGCCATCCGGTGAATATGGTCCTTACCAACCGGTGCTAAAGACGCGTTTTCCACCAGTGCGCGAGGATGACGCTTACGGGATCGAGAAGTTCTGGGATGGATCGGTAAATTACCCAAAAATACATGAGAAGTAAACGGGCCTCTCGGGAACTTTCTGGATTTACTCGTGGGCCGGTAATTTCTCCTCCCAGACCAAAAAAAACCTGAGAAGTAAACAAGGCGTGTTGGGCAGTCCTGGTAACCAGCAACTAGTATTTTTCTTTTCTGAAAAAGCGGATGGCCCATGGCCTAAGACTAACAATAGTAAAAGTAACATGTCTCCTCGTGCAATGCCAACTAGAACTAGTAACATGTCTCCTCGTGCAATGCCAACTAGAACTAGTAACATGAACTAGTAACTCGAGTAGTATTAAATGAGAAAAAAGAGCATGATGGCAACATATTATGTACTCGATGATTAGACGGCGACGCACGCGAAGGAGGGAGTAGATGCTATGAACTTGTACGTGTACTTCGATAAGAAAAAGACTGTCAATCCTATATGGCCTTCACGGTTTCACCATAGCATGCGTTACAACATTGTACTGTACTTCAAGAAAAATGGCCATGGCCCCGGCCGCGCATATCAAAATGTCGCCGGCTTTTGCAGGTTCACAACTTACAGTCCCTCCGTGGAATTTTCTTTCGCTCGAGTTGAGACAACGGCTGGCTGCGCGGCTGCTCGGGAAGGAGCGTGGAGAAGTAAAACGCCTCGATGATTAGACGGCGACGCACGCGAAACCTGGTAACCCGGGAGGTGCCGCGAGAGGCGAGAGCGAGAGAGAGACTGTTTCGTCGGATCGATTAGAATCAGAAAAGCTTGACCCGCAACAGCCTTGTTGATTGTCAAACACTCCGCTGACAGACTTGTTTCCGTTGCCTAGCTAGCATCTCCGTTTTTCAAATGGAATAATTTGTAGACTGTGAGGAGGAGACATCCATATCCGCATTTGATTTTATCACTGATGATCACGCACGTAGCCAATCAGAATAAGTTCTCTGTGAACGTACGTGCTGCTGGCAAGTCATCGTCGCAACCACAAGATGAAGAAAACAGTTTTGGTACTTTGAGGTTTCCGTTTCCGACGAGCAATGTCAGTCGTCTACATTTGCCAATGCATCTTCAGCAGTTAAACCGGCAGAGACAAGTCTTGATTGTGACAGTCGAACGCCTACCTATCGGCAGATTTGCACGTTGCTTTGCATGGTCAACAAGCATGCTAAGTTCAAATTACAGATACACATCCGCCGCCGAGAAATGTGTTAAAATAAGGTCATCAACCATCAACATGGAAGGCGGAAAATGGCGCGAGCCCTGGACGGTGGGAGTCTTGCTGGTTGACGGGCGAGCTAGACTCTGGTGCTAGCTGGTGTCGCGGTCGCATGGGTGCCGTGGCGCTGGCGGGCCGCATGTTGTGACGGCGGTCTGTTTGTTATTCCGGCCATGGTCAGTACCTGTGTAGCTAGCGGGGATCATATGCCGAGGGGAAACCCTTTCCATCCTGGGACACGACGGCGGCGTCCATGCACGTCGTCCCCTTCCTGAAGGCGTCGATGAGGCTGTTCCTGGCTTGTCTATGTTCTCCGGGTGAAAACCCAAGATCTTCGGATCGGGCGGTGGCGGCGCTCTTTTATCGTGCTCTTCTTGAAGATGCCGCCTTGGAGATCACTTTGTGCGGTTCTCCTCTGAAGGTGGTGTGGCGGAGCGGCGGTGCTTCGTTGTTGGTCTCCGCCTGGCAGCCCGGGCAAGGCTTGTGGTGTTTTCCCCGCAGACTCCTTGGTCTGGCTTCTGTGGCGCACCAAAATCAAATTCTGTGGCGCATATCCCGGTGGCGGTCTACAACACTACTATTGAAACTTACGTGGCGCATATGTACGTGCGCCACAGAATTTTGAAACTTCTGTGGCGCACCATGCCAATATGCGCCACAATTGTGTCAAACTTCATGGCGCACCATGCCAATATCGCCACGAATTTTTGAATTTCAAAAAAAGTGGCGGCCAGATCTAGATCTAGATCTAGATCTGGGGCCGCCGGAATTTCGCCGATTTTTTTCGAATCTCGCCGGAAGGTGGTGGTGGTGGTGGTGGTGGTGGTGGTGGGTTGGTGGTGGGTGGTGGGTGGAGGAGGAGGAGGAGGCCGGCCGGAGGTGGTGGTGGTGGTGGTGGTGGGTGGAGGAGGAGGAGGCCGGCCGGAGGTGGTGGTGGTGGTGGTGGTGGTGTTGGCCGGAGGAGGAGGAGGAGGAGGTGGTGGTGGTGGTGATGATGGTGGTGGCCGGAGGAGGAGGAGGTGGTGGTGGTGGTGGTGATGGTGGTGGCCGGAGGTGGTGGTGGTGGTCGCCGGAAAAGAATGGAGGAGGATGTGGTGGTGGAGAAGAAGGGATGAGGTGGTGGTGGTGGTGGAGGAGGAGAAGTGAGGAGAGGAGATGGAGAAGTGAGAGGAGGTGGAGGTGAAGTGGAGGAAGAGATTGGCGCCTCCGGTTTTCAAATTTTCGGGCCAAACTTCTGTGGCGCACCTCCACATGGTGCGCCACAGAATTTTTTTTTCTTTTTTTTGCATTTTGCAGGAAAAACACTTTAACTGGCCGTAACTTTTTACTCTTTTCGAATTTGGTGATTCTAAAAATTGTCCAACCGGGCAAGCCCTGGTGAATTCGGATGTAGATTTTTCGTGGGAACATTTTGATATATTGTGCGTTTTTTTTTCGAGTTCGTATGCAACCAGAAATCCAGTTTGATGATTTTCCCACGCAATTTTGCAAAAAAGGTCAAAATTCATGTTTGTTAAATTTCAGTGGTGCTAGATGACATAATATATGGGAATCTCGAAGGGATTTTATTTTTTGAAATTTCTATCTATTTCTTTTATTTTTTACAAAGGTAAAAAAGGCGATCCGGGGGGTGGAGTTGCGTGGGGAGAAAAATCCTGCAGAATTCTGTGGCGCATATTGTTGGTGCGCCACAGAAGTTAATAATTCTATGGCGCACATGCCACCATGCGCCACAGAATTTTGAACTTCGTGGCGCACATGCCGGCATGCGCCACGAATTCTCTTCGCCCATGCAGTGCTGAACCCGCGTGGGCCCATGTTAAATTATGGCGACAAACACCATTCTGTAGCTTTCATTCATTCTAAGGCCGCCACTGTGAAACAGGGTATTTTTGGTGCGCCACGAAATAATTTTTGTGGAGCATATTTTTTAGGTGCGCCACAGATGTCATTTTTACCTATAATGGTTTTCCTACTAGTGAGAGGTGGAAACTTTAGTCCCGGTCCGGTTACCAGCCGGGACCAATGGCCTCCACGTGGGTGCCGCGGAGCGGGCTGGGGCCAACCCCTTTAGTCCCGGCTCGTAACACGGACCGCGACTAAATAGTCTCTGTAGTGTCAGGAATTTGGACACTTTCTGTGCTGCAGCAGAGAGTTCATTTTGTTGTATTAGGGTTTAGGGTTAGGGTTTACGGTATTTATATCATTTCAAAATAGTTTTCGAATATTTCTACGCGTACAGGTTCGTACATAAATATATAAGATAACCTATCTTACGATTCGAGCATATATATACGATTCGAGCATATATATTCGATTACACAGAACCGGCATCAATAATGGCCCCTAGCTACACTAAATCTTCCTTTTGTCGTCTATAGCTTCTGTGCTCAATAAACCCGCCAGCTCCTTTGCACCAACAATTGCACGTTCCTCTGGTAGGGACTTCCCTTGCATGGCATCGAACTATATAAGTAAAAGAGATCAATATGAATATCAATCATGATAACAAAAAGTGACGGTAATAAAATAAAGTTGTGAATGTATTGCTTACGTCGTATATATAATCCTTCTGCTCAGAGGTAAATGTGCGAATGAACTCGCAAACGTAGTATCCACATAGATGCGTCCCCGGTGACTGCTGGTCGCACTTTACGATAATAGAATTTAATCAAATAATAATCTAGCATGCATCATAATTGTATTTAAAATAGAAGAGATGCACGACCCTATCTCGTACTACTACTTACCTGAACACTCCAAAACGTAAACTTCTCATGAGAGATACCGACAGTCTCGAACTTGAACCGCTTCCAACAGTCTCGAACTTGAACCGCTTCCAAACCCTGCCGGCAAGGAAAATGAACTGCTAACTTATTCATTACTTGATATCTTAGAAAATCATCGAAGGACACCGACATAGCGTGATAATGATTGAAATTACCTTCGGAGCATGTCCTGCTTTGGAAGTCTTCCATGTTTCTTGTTAATGGGTCGAAGACATCAACTCTTCCATTATCAATTTGAATGTCTAGTAGAACCCAGTGGAAGCTGCACACATATATAAATATGTCAGTAACTCATCAATTAAACTTGTGAGTGAATAGACACAACAGAGTTAGATCATCACCTGAAGTTGTAAGGAAACATTATGTGATCACAGAAACTTTGATCCCTTAGAAACCTTAGAAGGGTTTCCTCCGTCTCCTTGGGCTTATCAGTTAGCGTGTGTATATGTACTTTATCTGGGTCAATGAACCCAACTTTCAGGATGCCCCTACTTTTACAGACCAGGATCTTCATTCCGCATAATTAAGTAGAAGAGGATATAATGAGGATAATTACATGCAATGAACTGAAGAACTAAAATAACTGAACAACTTATATGCAGACAACGAATTGAACAACTTACAGACAATAGCAACTCATGAGAGATTTGTCGAGGGCTTCGCAATTGTACATCTGGAAGAGTTCGTCAAACTCGACATGGATCTCTTCGTGTCAGCCGTAGTACTCCCGTGGGGCAGTCGCCACGATCATTATTCTCCCACTCTTTGCGGCAGTCAGGTACGATGCATGCAAGTGACACATATGTGTTGGCAGTTCTTGCAACCTCTCTTTGCTGACAAGAGCTTTCCCAATGCCGAGTCAGCCACACCTCTCTCTGCCTTCTACTTCAGCAATTCCAGTGTGCTGCCCAGCTTCTTCTAGCCATATTCACAAGTTGGGTACAACAATTTGTTGTGGTCCTGTAACACCTGATCGAACTACAATCGCTCCTTTTTTGTATCGCAGCCTGGCCGTGCATCAGAAATGACCCAACCAAGATCCTCAGCGGGCTCATCTGGTTCCTGTTCTTCACCCTGACCTTCTTCTTCATTGTCTTCCATTGTAGTATCAGCGTACTAGGGAACATAGATCGGTAGTTGTCATCATTGTTCTCTTCTTCATCGATGTCTTCCATCATAACCTCTCTTTCTTCGTGCTTCGTCCAAACATTATAGCAAGACATGAAACTGGAATGAAGCAGGTGGCTCTGAATGACTCTTGAGGAAGTGTGATCCTTCTCATTCCGACATTCAACACATGAACAATACATAAAGCCAGCACCATGCTTGTTCGCCTCGGCCGCATCGCGAAAAGAATGCACGCCTTTTCTGTAAGCGGGTGTGCGTCGGTCACCGTACATCCATGGATGGCTCATCTGCATCATACAACTGTATATCAAACACAATCACGATCCTAAAATTAGTACCACACGGTCTAAACGAGAAAATAGTTGCTAACCTTTTAGGACAAGTCAAAATTAAGAGGAGGAAGCTTAAGTGTGGCTCGAGCACCTCATATCATGTTTGTCTTCTGTGAACTCAAGTGGCATCACTCTAACACACATTTCAACAAACACCTCTAGTGCATACTAGTAAAAAAAGACTAGCACAAACCCACACTCCTCCCACCAGGAAAAAACAAGAGAGTGGGGACAGGGGGCTGCCATACATATAGGGCTAGCCCATTTGTCCCGGTTTGAGATACAAACCGGGACTAAGGGGGAGCACCTGGCCGCATAACCCTTTAGTCCTGGTTTGTATCTCAAACCGGGACACATGGGTCCTAACGAGGACCAATGGGGTCCACCGGTGTCGTTTTCAAGCGTCTCCCAGCTGTGCGCCGAGACACCGCCGAGACAAAGGGGGACAAAGGGCGACGATTCTACTAGTGGTATTCGGTTGATCTCCTCGTCCTCGACCCAACGGTCGAGCAAGACCTTGTCTCATGCCCTGACCGGGGGCGGCCAACCACGTCTGGTTGGTGGGCCCCCATCGCCAGCGCATATTAAAGAGGTGGGGGTCGGGGCACGGACGCCAAGGTTTGTCCGCTGCCATCCTCCCCACCGACACACAAACCCTAGACCACCCGATCTGGTTAGACGTTATACCGGCGGGAAGCTCCACCGACATCACCGTCACTCCTCCGTCGCTGCCATGGCGAGCTCCTCATCGACCAAGCCCGACGGTATGCCACGGTGTTTTTCCCGGTTACCCAAGAAACCTACTCGCTAGACAACAACTCCTAGATGCGCGTAGATGTACACGTCCGTTGGGAACCCCAAGAGGAAGGTATGATGCGCACAGCGGCAAGTTTTCCCTCAGAAAGAAACCAAGGTTATCGAACCAGTAGGAGCCAAGAAGCACGTGAAGGTTGTTGGTAGAGGAATGTAGTGCGGCGCAACACCGGTGAAACCGGCGCCAACGTGGAACCTGCACAACACAATCAAAGGACTTTGCCCCAACGTAACGATGAGGTTGTCAATCTCACCGGCTTGCTGAAAACAAAGGATTAAGCGTATCGAGTGGAAGATGGTGTTTGTTTGCAAAGAACAGTAAAGCAGTAGAATGTATTCAGATGTAAAAGAATGGACCGGGGTCCACAGTTCACTAGTGGTGTCTCTCCAATAAGATAACTAGCATGTTGGGTGAACAAATTACATGCGAGCAATTGGCAAATAAAGATTCAATACATATCAACGATGATTACTATGTGATTTAATCGGGGCATTACGACAAAGTACATACACCGCTATCCAGCATGCATCTATGCCTAAATAATCCACCTTCGGGTTATCATCCGAACCCCTTCCAGTATTAAGTTGTAAACAATAGATAATTGCATTAAGTATGGTGCGTAATGTAATCAACACAAATATCCTTAGACAAAGCATCAATGTTTTATCCCTAGTAGCAACAACACATCCACAACCTTAGAACTTTCTATCACTGTCCCAGATTTAATGGAGGCATGAACCCACTATCGAGCATAATTACCCCCTCTTGGAGTTACAAGTATCAACTTGGCCGAGCCTCTACTAGCAACGGAGAGCATGCAAGAACATAAACAACACATATATGATAGATTGATAATCAACTTAACATAGTATTCTCTATTCATCGGATCTCGCCAAACACAACATGTAGCATTACAAATAGATGATCTTGATCATGTTAAGCAGCTCACAAGATCTATAACAATGAAAGCACAATCGGAGAAGACAACCATCTAGCTACTGCTATGGACCCATAGTCCAAGGATGAACTACTCACGCATCAATCCGGAGGCGAGCATGATGATGTAGAGCCCCTCCGTGATGATTCCCCTCTCCGCAGGGTGCCGGGCGATCTCCTGAATCCCCGAGATGGGATTCGCGACGGCGTCTCTGGAAGGTTTTTATCGTGGCTCTCGGTACAGGGGGTTTCGCGGAGGCTTTAAGTAGGCGGAAGGGTAGGTCAAAGGGGCGTCACGAGGGCCCACACAGGCCGGCGCAGCCAGGGCTTGGGCCGCGCCGCCCTGTTGTGTCCCCACTTCGTGGCCCCACTTCGTCTCCTCTTCGGACTTCTGGAAGCTTAGTGCAAAAATAGGACCCTAGGCGTTGATTTCATCCAATTCCGAGAATATTTCCTTACTAGGATTTCTGAAACCAAAAACAGCAGAAAACAGCAACTGGCACTTCGGCATCTTGTTAATAGGTTATTGCTGGAAAATGTATAATAATGTTGTAAAGTATGTATAAAACATTCAAGTATTGTAATAAAAGTAGCATGGAACATAAGAAATTATAGATACGTTTGCGACGTATCAAGCATCCCCAAGCTTAGTTCCTACTCGTCCTCGAGTAGGTAAACGATAACACAAATAATTTCTGAAGTGACATGCTACCAACATAATCTTGATCAACATTATTGTAAAGCATATGAGATGAATGGAGTGATCTGAACAAAATATTGCTAACAAAGATAATGACTAAACAAATGAATCATATAGCAAAACTTTTCATGAATAGTACTTTCAAGACAAGTATCAATAAGACTTGTATAAGAGATAACTCATAAGCAATAAATTCTAAGTAGAATGCATTGAAGCAACACAAAGGATGATTAAGTTTCAGCGAATGCTTTCAACTTGTAACATGTATATCTCATGGATATTTGTCAACATAGAGTAATATAACAGGTGCAATAAGTAAACATGTAAGAATCAATGCACACAGTTAACACAAGTGTTTGCTTCTAAGATAGAAAGAAGTGGGTAAACCGACTCAACAATAAAGTAAAAGAATGGCCCTTCGCAGAGGAAGCATGGATTACTATTTTTGTGCTAGAGCTTTTGTTTTGAAAACATAGAAACAATTTTGTCAACGGTAGTAATAATTCATATGTGTTATGCATAATACTTCCTACAAGTTGCATGTCTCATGCATAGAGTACTAATAGTGCTCGCACCTTGTCCTACTTAGCTCGGAAACACGGATTCTCATCGCATAACATATGTTTCAACCAAGTGTCACAAAGGGGTACCTCTATGCCGCCTGTACAAGTGTCTAAGGAGAAAGCACGCATTGGATTTCTCGCTTTTGATTATTCTCAACTTAGACATCCATACCGGGACAACATAGACAAGAGATAATGGACTCCTCTTTTTTAATGCTTAAGCATTCAACAACGTTAATATTCTCATAAGAGATTGAGGTTGTATGTCCAAACTGAAACTTCCACCATGATACATGGCTTTAGTTAGCGGCCCAATGTTCTTCTCTAACATATGCATACTCAAACCATTTGATCATGAAGTCCACTTACTTCAGACAAGACGAACATGCATAGCATCTCACATGATATCCAACAAAGATAAAGTTGATGGCGTCCCCAGGAAAACATGGTTACCGCTCAACAAGCAACTTATAAGAATTAAGACACATAACTACATATTCATCACCACAATAGTTTTTAAGCTATTTGTCCCATGAGCTATATATTGTAAAGGTACAGGAATGAAATTTAAAGGTAGCACTCAAGTAATTTATTTTGGAATGGCAAGAAATACCACATAATAGGTAGATATGGTGGACACAAATGGCATGGAGTTTGGCTCAAGGTGTTTGGATGCACGAGAAGCATTTCCTCTCAGTACAAGGTTTGGGCTAGCAAGGTTGTTTGAAGCAAACACAAGTATGAACAGGTACAGCAAAACTCACACAAGAACATATTGCAAGCATTATAAGGCTCTACAATGTCTTCCTTGTTGTTCAAACACTTTACCCGAAAATATCTAGACTTAGAGAGATCAATCATGCAAACCAAATTAAACAAGCTCTACAGTAGTTCTTCATTAATAGATTAAACTACACGATGCAAGAGCTTAAACATGATCTATGAGAGCTCAAACAATTGCCAAATTTACCAAACCATATGCAGCATTTTCCAATTCCAACCAAATAGCAATCTAACGAAGCAATGAGCTTTCGCCATGAACATTAAAGCACAATTAAGAACACAAGTGTTCCATAAGAAAAAGCGGAGCGTAATATCTCCAATATAAGAATGGCGGGATCCAACTTTATTCAAAACAAAACAAAAATAAAAACAAACCGACGCTCAAGTAAAGAACATAAGAATATGACGGAATAAAAATATAGTTTCACTAGAAGTGACCGATAATGTTGTCGATGAAGAAGGGGATGCCTTGGGCATCCCAAGCTTAGATGCTTGAGTCTTCTTAAAATATGCAGGGATGAACCACCGGGGCATCCCCAAGCTTAGATGCTTGAGTCTTCTTAAAATATGCGGATGAACCATAGGGGCATCCCCAAGCTTAGACCTTTCACTCTTCTTGATCATAGTATATCATCCTCTTCTCTTGACCCTTGAAAACTTCCTTCACACAAACTTCAAGCAAACTCATGAGAGGGTTAGTGCATAACCACAAATTCACATATTCAGAGGTGAAACAATCATTCTTAACAACGGACATTGCACAAAGCTTCTGAAAGTTAATGGAACAAAGAAACTCATTCAACATAGCAAAAGCGGCAATGCGAAATAAAAGACAGAATCTGTCAAAAACAGAACAGTCCGTAAAGATGCATCTGGACTGGGCACTTAAATTGCTCAAATGGAAAAACTCAAAACTAATGAAAGTTGCGTACATATCGAGGATCACGCTCGTAAATTTGCAGATTTGTTCAATTTTTACGAGAGACTTGCACGAATTCGTGACAGGCAATGCTGTTTCTGGCAGCGATCCTAAATATAACATCAACTTTAGCATAGAAACTTTAATTGGCACAAAAACATGATAAGGAGAGGTTGCTACAGTAGTAAACAACTTGCAAGACTCAACAATACGGTAAATAAAATAAAACATGGGTTATCTCCCAAGAAGTGCTTTTCTTTAACGCCTTTCAGCTAGGCGCAGAAAGTGCAAATCAACTAACATCAAAAGATGAAGCATCAACATTATTATTTTTCTTGCAAACACAACTTGTTGCAGAGGGTACTAGGTGCTCCATTATCTAAATTTTCTATGGTGGTGCTAGGGGTTTTAGAAATTTTAGGCCTATAATAATTCTTTTGTTTAGGCACCTTAGAGGCATACATGAATTTTTGCTCTTTACCCACATAGGCTTTCTCATTATACTTGAGAGAAGAAAAGGTTGAACCCAAGGTTCCCATAGCTTTTTCAAGTTCATCAATCCTATTGGTTTGATTATCCTGGACAACACAAGTTCCTAGGACACTAATTCTTTCATCAATTCCTCCTAGGGATTTATCAAGTTCATCAGTTTTATCAAGTAGCATTCCCAATTTAGTTTCAACACTTGGAAATTTTTTCTCTATGGTTTCCAATTTTCATAACATCCTCAAGAGAGATTTCAATTTTAACTTCATTAACAGGTGGTATTCCAACTAGACTCTCAATGATGCAACTAGCTTCTAAAGCAGGAGTACCTAGGAAATTACCTCCCGAAAGAGTATCAAGAACATACCTATTCCAACTAGATAAACCAACATAAAAGTTCCTAAGAAGGATAGTGGTGGAGTGTTTCTTAATGCACCTATGATGAGCATTACTAATTCTGTACCAAGCATCTTTAAAACTTTCTCCACCTTGTTGCTTAAAAGAACGAACTTCAACTTCAGGATTACTCATGATAACAATAGTAAAAGTAACTAAGCAAATAAAGTAAAGACAAGTAATTAATTTTTTTGTGTTTTTGATATAGAGAACAAGACAGTAAATAAAGTAAAGCTAGCAACTAATTTTTGTGTGTTTTGTTTAAGTGCAGCAAACAAAGTAGTAAATAAAATAAAGCAAGACAAAAACAAAGTAAAGAGATTGGAAGTGGAGACTCCCCTTGCAGCGTGTCTTGATCTCCCGACAACGGCGCCAGAAAAAGTGCTTGATGCGCGTAGATGTACACGTCCGTTGGGAACCCCAAGAGGAAGGTATGATGCGCACAACAAGTTTTCCCTCGAAAGAAACCAAGGTTATCGAACCAGTAGGAGCCAGAAGCACGTGAAGGTTGTTGGTAGAGGATTGTAGTGCGGCGCAACACCGTGAAACCGGCGCCAACGTGGAACCTGCACAACACAATCAAAGTACTTTGCCCCAACGTAACAGTGAGGTTGTCAATCTCACCGGCTTGCTGAAAACAAATGATTAAGCGTATCGAGTGGAAGATGGTGTTTGTTTGCAAAGAACAGTAAAAGCAGTAGAATGTATTCAGATGTAAAAGAATGGACCGGGGTCCACAGTTCACTAGTGGTGTCTCTCCAATAAGATAACTAGCATGCTGGGTGAACAAATTACAGGCGAGCAATTGGCAAATAAAGATTCAATACATATCAACGATGATTACTATGTGATTTAATCGGGGCATTACGACAAAGTACATAGACCGCTATCCAGCATGCATCTATGCCTAAATAATCCACCTTCGGGTTATCATCCGAACCCCTTCCGGTATTAAGTTGTAAACAACAGATAATTGCATTAAGTATGGTGCGTAATGTAATCAACACAAATATCCTTAGACAAAGCATCAATGTTTTATCCCTAGTAGCAACAGCACATCCACAACCTTAGAACTTTCTGTCACTGTCCCAGATTTAATGGAGGCATGAACCCACTATCGAGCATAATTACCCCCTCTTGGAGTTACAAGTATCAACTTGAGCCTCTACTAGCAACGGAGAGCATGCAAGAACATAAACAACACATATATGATAGATTGATAATCAACTTAACATAGTATTCTCTATTCATCGGATCTCGCCAAACACAACATGTAGCATTACAAATAGATGATCTTGATCATGTTAAGCAGCTCACAAGATCTATAACAATGAAAGCACAAGCGGAGAAGACAACCATCTAGCTACGCTATGGACCCATAGTCCAAGGATGAACTACTCACGCATCAATCCGGGCGAGCATGATGATGTAGAGCCCCTCGGTGATGATTCCTCTCCGCCGGGTGCCAGGCGATCTCTGAATCCCCCGAGATGGGATTCGCGACAGCGGCGTCTCGGAAGGTTTTCCATATCGTGGCTCTCGGTGGGGGTTTCGCGAGGCTTTAAGTAGGCGGAAGGGTAGGTCAAAGGGCGTCACGGGGGCCACACACCAGGCCGGCGCGGCCGGGGCTTGGGCGCGCGCCGCCCTGTGTGTCCCCACTTCGTGGCCCCCTTCGTCTCCTCTTCGGACTTCTGGAAGCTTAGTGCAAAAATAGGACCCCTGGGCGTTGATTTCATCCAATTCCGAGAATATTTCCTTACTAGGATTTTGAAACCAAAAACAGCGAGAAAATAGCAACTGGCACTTCGGCATCTTGTTAATAGGTTAGTGCCGGAAAATGTATAATAATGTTGTAAAGTATGTATAAAACATTCAAGTATTGTAATAAAAGTAGCATGGAACATAAGAAATTATAGATACGTTTGCGACGTATCAAGCATCCCCAAGCTTAGTTCCTACTCGTCCTCGAGTAGGTAAACGATAACACAAATAATTTCTGAAGTGACATGCTACCAACATAATCTTGATCAACATTATTGTAAAGCATATGAGATGAATGGAGTGATCTGAACAAAATATTGCTAACAAAGATAATGACTAAACAAATGAATCATATAGCAAAACTTTTCATGAATAGTACTTTCAAGACAAGTATCAATAAGACTTGCATAAGAGATAACTCATAAGCAATAAATTCTAAGTAGAATGCATTGAAGCAACACAAAGGATGATTAAGTTTCAGCGAATGCTTTCAACTTGTAACATGTATATCTCATGGATATTTGTCAACATAGAGTAATATAACAGGTGCAATAAGTAAACATGTAAGAATCAATGCACACAGTTAACACAAGTGTTTGCTTCTAAGATAGAAAGAAGTGGGTAAACTGACTCAACAATAAAGTAAAAGAATGGCCCTTCGCAGAGGGAAGCATGGATTACTATTTTTGTGCTAGAGCTTTTGTTTTGAAAACATAGAAACAATTTTGTCAACGGTAGTAATAATTCATATGTGTTATGCATAATACTTCCTACAAGTTGCATGTCTCATGCATAGAGTACTAATAGTGCTCGCACCTTGTCCTACTTAGCTCGGAAACACGGATTCTCATCGCATAACATATGCTTCAACCAAGTGTCACAAAGGGGTACCTCTATGCCGCCTGTACAAGTGTCTAAGGAGAAAGCACGCATTGGATTTCTCGCTTTTGATTATTCTCAACTTAGACATCCATACCGGGACAACATAGACAACAGATAATGGACTCCTCTTTTAATGCTTAAGCATTCAACAACAGTTAATATTCTCATAAGAGATTGAGGTTGTATGTCCAAACTGAAACTTCCACCATGATACATGGCTTTAGTTAGCGGCCCAATGTTCTTCTCTAACATATGCATACTCAAACCATTTGATCATGAAGTCCACTTACTTCGGACAAGACGAACATGCATAGCATCTCACATGATATCCAACAAAGATAAAGTTGATGGCGTCCCCAGAAACATGGTTACCGCTCAACAAGCAACTTATAAGAATTAAGACACATAACTACATATTCATCACCACAATAGTTTTTAAGCTATTTGTCCCATGAGCTATATATTGTAAAGGTAGAGGAATGAAATTTAAAAGGTAGCACTCAAGTAATTTATTTTGGAATGGCAAGAAATACCACATAATAGGTAGATATGGTGGACACAAATGGCATGGAGTTTGGCTCAAGGTGTTTGGATACACGAGAAGCATTTCCTCTCAGTACAAGGTTTGGGCTAGCAAGGTTGTTTGAAGCAAACACAAGTATGAACAGGTACAACAAAACTCACACAAGAACATATTGCAAGCATTATAAGGCTCTACACTGTCTTCCTTGTTGTTCAAACACTTTACCCGAAAATATCTAGACTTAGAGAGATCAATCATGCAAACCAAATTAAACAAGCTCTACAGTAGTTCTTCATTAATAGATTAAACTACATGATGCAAGAGCTTAAACATGATCTATGAGAGCTCAAACAATTGCCAAATTTACCAAACCATATGCAGCATTTTCCAATTCCAACCAAATAGCAATCTAACGAAGCAATGAGCTTTCGCCATGAACATTAAAGCACAATTAAGAACACAAGTGTTCCATAAGAAAAAGCGGAGCGTAATATCTCCAATATAAGAATGGCGGGATCCAACTTTATTCAAAACAAAACAAAAATAAAAACAAACCGACGCTCCAAGTAAAGAACATAAGAATGTGACGGAATAAAAATATAGTTTCACTAGAAGTGACCTAATAATGTTGTCGATGAAGAAGGGATGCCTTGGGCATCCCCAAGCTTAGATGCTTGACTCTTCTTAAAATATGCAGGGATGAACCACCGGGGCATCCCAAGCTTAGACCTTTCACTCTTGTTGATCATAGTATATCATCCTCTTCTCTTGACCCTTGAAAACTTCCTTCACACAAACTTCAAGCAAACTCATGAGAGGGTTAGTGCATAACCACAAATTCACATATTCAGAGGTGAAACAATCATTCTTAACACTTCTGGACATTGCACAAAGCTTCTGAAAGTTAATGGAACAAAGAAACTCATTCAACATAGCAAAAGCGGCAATGCGAAATAAAAGACAGAATCTGTCAAAAACAGAACAGTCCGTAAAGATGCATCTGGACTGGGCACTTAAATTGCTCAAATGGAAAAACTCAAAACTAATGAAAGTTGCGTACATATCTGAGGATCAGGCTCGTAAATTTGCAGATTTGTTCGAATTTTTTATAGAGACTTATGCCAGAATTCGTGACAGATAGCAATGCTGTTTCTGCGCAGCGATCCCAAATATAACATCAACTTTAGCATAGAAACTTTACTTGGCACAAAAACATGATAAGGAGAGGTTGCTACAGTAGTAAACAACTTCCAAGACTCAACAATACAGTAAATAAAATAAAACATGGGTTATCTCCCAAGAAGTGCTTTTCTTTAACGCCTTTCAGCTAGGCGCAGAAAGTGCAAATCAAGTAACATCAAAAGATGAAGCATCAACATTATTATTTTTCTTGCAAACACAACTTGTTGCAGAGGGTACTTTAGGTGCTCCATTATCTAAATTTTCTATGGTGGTGCTAGGGGTTTTAGAAATTTTAGGCCTATAATAATTCTTTTGTTTAGGCACCTTAGAGGCATACATGAATTTTTGCTCTTTACCCACATAAGCTTTCTCCTTATACTTGAGAGAAGAAAAGGTTGAACCCAAGGTTCCCATAGCTTTTTCAAGTTCATCAATCCTATTGGTTTGATTATCATGGACAACACAAGTTCCTAGGACACTAATTCTTTCATCAATTCCTCCTAGGGATTTATCAAGTTCATAACAGGTGGTATTCCAACTAGACTCTCAATGATGCAACTAGCTTCTAAAGCAGGAGTACCTAGGAAATTACCTCCCGAAAGAGTATCAAGAACATACCTATTCCAACTAGATAAACCAACATAAAAGTTCCTAAGAAGGATAGTGGTGGAGTGTTTCTTAATGCACCTATGATGAGCATTACTAATTCTGTACCAAGCATCTTTAAAACTTTCTCCACCTTGTTGCTTAAAAGAACGAACTTCAACTTCAGGATTACTCATGATAACAATAGTAAAAGTAACTAAGCAAATAAAGTAAAGACAAGTAATTAATTTTTTTGTGTTTTTGATATAGAGAACAAGACAGTAAATAAAGTAAAGCTAGCAACTAATTTTTGTGTGTTTTGTTTAAGTGCAGCAAACAAAGTAGTAAATAAAATAAAGCAAGACAAAAACAAAGTAAAGAGATTGAAGTGGAGACTCCTTGCAGCGTGTCTTGTTCTCCGGCAACGGCGCCAGAAAAAGTCGCTTGATGCGCGTAGATGTACACGTCCGTTGGGAACCCCAAGAGGAAGGTATGATGCGCACAACGGCAAGTTTTCCCTCAGAAAGAAACCAAGGTTATCGAACCAGTAGGAGCCAAGAAGCACGTGAAGGTTGTTGGTAGAGGAGTGTAGTGCGGCGCAACACCAGTGAAACCGGCGCCAACGTGGAACCTGCACAACACAATCAAAGTACTTTGCCCCAACGTAACAGTGAGGTTGTCAATCTCACCGGCTTGCTGAAAACAAATGATTAAGCGTATCGAGTGGAAGATGGTGTTTGTTTGCAAAGAACAGTAAAACAGTAGAATGTATTCAGATGTAAAAGAATGGACCGGGGTCCACAGTTCACTAGTGGTGTCTCTCCAATAAGATAACTAGCATGCTGGGTGAACAAATTACAGGCGGGCAATTGGACAAATAAAGATTCAATACATATCAACGATGATTACTATGTGATTTAATCAGGGCATTACGACAAAGTACATAGACCGCTATCCAGCATGCATCTATGCCTAAATAATCCACCTTCAGGTTATCATCCGAACCCCCTCCGGTATTAAGTTGTAAACAACAGATAATTGCATTAAGTATGGTGCGTAATGTAATCAACACAAATATCCTTAGACAAAGCATCAATGTTTTATCCCTAGTAGCAACAGCACATCCACAACCTTAGAACTGTCACTGTCCCAGATTTAATGGAGGCATGAACCCACTATCGAGCATAATTACCCCCTCTTGGAGTTACAAGTATCAACTTGGCCAGAGCCTCTACTAGCAACGGAGAGCATGCAAGAACATAAACAACACATATATGATAGATTGATAATCAACTTAACATAGTATTCTCTATTCATCGGATCTCGCCAAACACAACATGTAGCATTACAAATAGATGATCTTGATCATGTTAAGCAGCTCACAAGATCTATAACAATGAAAGCACAAGCGGAGAAGACAACCATCTAGCTACTGCTATGGACCCATAGTCCAAGGATGAACTACTCACGCATCAATCCGGAGGCGAGCATGATGATGTAGAGCCCCTCCGGTGATGATTCCCCTCTCCGGCAGGGTGCCGGAGGCGATCTCCTGAATCCCCCGAGATGGGATTCGCGACGGCGGCGTCTCTGGAAGGTTTTCCGTATCGTGGCTCTCGGTACAGGGGGTTTCGCGACGGAGGCTTTAAGTAGGCGGAAGGGTAGGTCAAGGGGCGTCACGAGGGGGCCACACACCAGGGCGGCGCGGCCAGGGCATGGGCCGCGCCGCCCTGTTGTGTCCCCACTTCGTGGCCCCACTTCGTCTCCTCTTCGGACTTCTGGAAGCTTAGTGCAAAAATAGGACCCTGGGCGTTGATTTCGTCCAATTCCGAGAATATTTCCTTACTAGGATTTCTGAAACCAAAAACAGCAGAAAACAGAACGGCACTTCGGCATCTTGTTAATAGGTTAGTGCGGAAAATGTATAATAATGCTGTAAAGTATGTATAAAACATTCAAGTATTGTAATACAAGTAGCATGGAACATAAGAAATTATAGATACGTTTGCGACGTATCAAGCATCCCCAAGCTTAGTTCCTACTCGTCCTCGAGTAGGTAAACGATAACACAAATAATTTCTGAAGTGACATGCTACCAACATAATCTTGATCAACATTATTGTAAAGCATATGAGATGAATGGAGTGATCTGAACAAAATATTGCTAACAAAGATAATGACTAAACAAATGAATCATATAGCAAAACTTTTCATGAATAGTACTTTCAAGATAAGTATCAATAAGACTTGTATAAGAGATAACTCATAAGCAATAAATTCTAAGTAGAATGCATTGAAGCAACACAAAGGATGATTAAGTTTCAGCGAATGCTTTCAACTTGTAACATGTATATCTCATGGATATTTGTCAACATAGAGTAATATAACAGGTGCAATAAGTAAACATGTAAGAATTAATGCACACAGTTAACACAAGTGTTTGCTTCTAAGATAGAAAGAAGTGGGTAAACTGACTCAACAATAAAGTAAAAGAATGGCCCTTCGCAGAGGGAAGCATGGATTACTATTTTTGTGCTAGAGCTTTTGTTTTGAAAACATAGAAACAATTTTGTCAACGGTAGTAATAATTCATATGTGCTATGCATAATACTTCCTACAAGTTGCATGTCTCATGCATAGAGTACTAATAGTGCTCGCACCTTGTCCTACTTAGCTCGAAAACACGGATTCTCATCGCATAACATATGCTTCAACCAAGTGTCACAAAGGGGTACCTCTATGCCGCCTGTACAAGTGTCTAAGGAGAAAGCACGCATTGGATTTCTCGCTTTTGATTATTCTCAACTTAGACATCCATACCGGGACAACATAGACAACAGATAATGGACTCCTCTTTTTTAATGCTTAAGCATTCAACAACAGTTAATATTCTCATAAGAGATTGAGGTTGTATGTCCAAACTGAAACTTCCACCATGATACATGGCTTTAGTTAGCGGCTTCTCTAACATATGCATACTCAAACCATTTGATCATGAAGTCCACTTACTTCGGACAAGACGAACATGCATAGCATCTCACATGATATCCAACAAAGATAAAGTTGATGGCGTCCCCAGAAAACATGGTTACCGCTCAACAAGCAACTTATAAGAATTAAGACACATAACTACATATTCATCACCACAATAGTTTTTAAGCTATTTGTCCCATGAGCTATATATTGTAAAGGTAGAGGAATGAAATTTAAAAGGTAGCACTCAAGTAATTTACTTTGGAATGGCAAGAAATACCACATAATAGGTAGATATGGTGGACACAAATGGCATGGAGTTTGGCTCAAGGTGTTTGGATGCACGAGAAGCATTTCCTCTCAGTACAAGGTTTGGGCTAGCAAGGTTGTTTGAAGCAAACACAAGTATGAACAGGTACAACAAAACTCACACAAGAACATATTGCAAGCATTATAAGGCTCTACACTGTCTTCCTTGTTGTTCAAACACTTTACCCGAAAATATCTAGACTTAGGGAGATCAATCATGCAAACCAAATTAAACAAGCTCTACAGTAGTTCTTCATTAATAGATTAAACTACATGATGCAAGAGCTTAAACATGATCTATGAGAGCTCAAACAATTGCCAAATTTACCAAACCATATGCAGCATTTTCCAATTCCAACCAAATAGCAATCTAACGAAGCAATGAGCTTTCGCCATGAACATTAAAGCACAATTAAGAACACAAGTGTTCCATAAGAAAAAGCGGAGCGTAATATCTCCAATATAAGAATGGCGGGATCCAACTTTATTCAAAACAAAACAAAAATAAAAACAAACCGACGCTCCAAGTAAAGAACATAAGAATGTGACGGAATAAAAATATAGTTTCACTAGAAGTGACCTGATAATGTTGTCGATGAAGAAGGGGATGCCTTGGGCATCCCCAAGCTTAGATGCTTGACTCTTCTTAAAATATGCAGGGATGAACCACCGGGGCATCCCCAAGCTTAGACCTTTCACTCTTCTTGATCATAGTATATCATCCTCTTCTCTTGACCCTTGAAAACTTCCTTCACACAAACTTCAAGCAAACTCATGAGAGGGTTAGTGCATAACCACAAATTCACATATTCAGAGGTGAAACAATCATTCTTAACACTTCTGGACATTGCACAAAGCTTCTGAAAGTTAATGGAACAAAGAAACTCATTCAACATAGCAAAAGCGGCAATGCGAAATAAAAGACAGAATCTGTCAAAAACAGAACAGTCCGTAAAGATGCATCTGGACTGGGCACTTAAATTGCTCAAATGGAAAAACTCAAAACTAATGAAAGTTGCGTACATATCTGAGGATCACGCTCGTAAATTTGCAGATTTGTTCGAATTTTTACAGAGACTTATGCCAGAATTCGTGACAGATAGCAATGCTGTTTCTGCGCAGCGATCCCAAATATAACATCAACTTTAGCATAGAAACTTTACTTGGCACAAAAACATGATAAGGAGAGGTTGCTACAGTAGTAAACAACTTCCAAGACTCAACAATACAGTAAATAAAATAAAACATGGGTTATCTCCCAAGAAGTGCTTTTCTTTAACGCCTTTCAGCTAGGCGCAGAAAGTGCAAATCAAGTAACATCAAAAGATGAAGCATCAACATTATTATTTTTCTTGCAAACACAAATTGTTGCAGAGGGTACTTTAGGTGCTCCATTATCTAAATTTTCTATGGTGGTGCTAGGGGTTTTAGAAATTTTAGGCCTATAATAATTCTTTTGTTTAGGCACCTTAGAGGCATACATGAATTTTTGCTCTTTACCCACATAAGCTTTCTCCTTATACTTGAGAGAAGAAAAGGTTGAACCCAAGGTTCCCATAGCTTTTTCAAGTTCATCAATCCTATTGGTTTGATTATCCTGGACAACACAAGTTCCTAGGACACTAATTCTTTCATCAATTCCTCCTAGGGATTTATCAAGTTCATCAGTTTTATCAAGTAGCATTCCCAATTTAGTTTCAACACTTGGAAATTTTTCTCTATGGTTTCCAATTTTTTCATAACATCCTCAAGAGAGATTTCAATTTTAACTTCATTAACAGGTGGTATTCCAACTAGACTCTCAATGATGCAACTAGCTTCTAAAGCAGGAGTACCTAGGAAATTACCTCCCGAAAGAGTATCAAGAACATACCTATTCCAACTAGATAAACCAACATAAAAGTTCCTAAGAAGGATAGTGGTGGAGTGTTTCTTAATGCACCTATGATGAGCATTACTAATTCTGTACCAAGCATCTTTAAAACTTTCTCCACCTTGTTGCTTAAAAGAACGAACTTCAACTTCAGGATTACTCATGATAACAATAGTAAAAGTAACTAAGCAAATAAAGTAAAGACAAGTAATTAATTTTTTTGTGTTTTTGATATAGAGAACAAGACAGTAAATAAAGTAAAGCTATTAACTAATTTTTTGTGTGTTTTGTTTAAGTGCAGCAAACAAAGTAGTAAATAAAATAAAGCAAGACAAAAACAAAGTAAAGAGATTGGAAGTGGAGACTCCCCTTGCAGCGTGTCTTGATCTCCCGGCAACGGCGCCAGAAAAAGTCGCTTGATGCGCGTAGATGTACACGTCCGTTGGGAACCCCAAGAGGAAGGTATGATGCGCACAGCGGCAAGTTTTCCCTCAGAAAGAAACCAAGGTTATCGAACCAGTAGGAGCCAAGAAGAACGTGAAGGTTGTTGGTAGAGGAATGTAGTGCGGCGCAACACCAGTGAAACCGGCGCCAACGTGGAACCTGCACAACACAATCAAAGTACTTTGCCCCAACGTAACAGTGAGGTTGTCAATCTCACCGGCTTGCTGAAAACAAAGGATTAAGCGTATCGAGTGGAAGATGGTGTTTGTTTGCAAAGAACAGTAAAAGCAGTAGAATGTATTCAGATGTAAAAGAATGGACCGGGGTCCACAGTTCACTAGTGGTGTCTCTCCAATAAGATAACTAGCATGCTGGGTGAACAAATTACAGGCGAGCAATTGGCAAATAAAGATTCAATACATATCAACGATGATTACTATGTGATTTAATCAGGGCATTACGACAAAGTACATAGACCGCTATCCAGCATGCATCTATGCCTAAATAATCCACCTTCAGGTTATCATCCGAACCCCTTCCGGTATTAAGTTGTAAACAACAGATAATTGCATTAAGTATGGTGCGTAATGTAATCAACACAAATATCCTTAGACAAAGCATCAATGTTTTATCCCTAGTAGCAACAGCACATCCACAACCTTAGAACTTTCTGTCACTGTCCCAGATTTAATGGAGGCATGAACCCACTATCGAGCATAATTACCCCCTCTTGGAGTTACAAGTATCAACTTGGCCAGAGCCTCTACTAGCAATGGAGAGCATGCAAGAACATAAACAACACATATATGATAGATTGATAATCAACTTAACATAGTATTCTCTATTCATCGGATCTCGCCAAACACAACATGTAGCATTACAAATAGATGATCCTGATCATGTTAGGCAGCTCACAAGATCTATAACAATGAAAGCACAAGCGGAGAGGACAACCATCTAGCTACTGCTATGGACCCATAGTCCAAGGATAAACTACTCACGCATCAATCCGGAGGCGGGCATGATGATGTAGAGCCCCTCCGGTGATGATTCCCCTCTCCCAGGGTGCCGGGCGATCTCCTGAATCCCCGAGATGGGATTCGCGACGGCGGCGTCTCGAAGGTTTTCCGTATCGTGGCTCTCGATACAGGGGTTTCGCGACGGAGGCTTTAAGTAGGCGGAAGGGTAGGTCAGCGGGCGTCACGGGGCCACACACCAGGCCGGCGTGGCCAGGGCTTGGGCCGCGCCGCCCTATTGTGTCCCCACCTCGTGGCCCCACTTCGTCTCTCTTCTGGAAGCTTCGTGCAAAATAGGACCCTGGGCGTTGATTTCGTCCAATTCCGAGAATATTTCCTTACCAGGATTTCTGAAACCAAAAACAGCAGAAAACAGGCTTCGGCATCTTGTTAATAGGTTAGTGCCGGAAAATGTATAATAATTCTGTAAAGTATGTATAAACATTCAAGTATTGTAATAAAAGTATCATGGAACATAAGAAATTATTTTGAGTTGCAAATTTTTGAGCATATTCCCCAGGTTGTTATCTAACTTTCATTAGTTGAACACTTTTTGAGCTGAGCAATGGAAGATTTTTGTTAATTTCGATTTCTGTACTGCTGTCAGGTTTTGGCAGATTTCTGTCATCCTGCTTTTCTGTGTTTCTGTTAGTTTGCATTCTCTTGTTTCGCCTTGTTTCTTTCCTAAAACACAAAAAGACCAAAAATATTTCTGTTGTTTCTCTTCACCATTTGTTTATTTGGTTCTTTGCTCTTATTTCACTTTATTTGCTATCGTTGGTTTGCTATGAGAAAACCCAAAAAGATTTTGCTTTGTTTTCTTGTTTCCTTTTGTTCTTGTTTCTAACCCGAAAACACCAAAAATATTTGTTGTTCTTCTTTGGTTTTGTAAAGTTCATTAGGGAGTTCAGAGGTCTCCGGTGGTTGGAGCTTGGTTTCATTTCATATTATTATTCAAGCTGCACAAGTGAAAGGCAATAATGACGATCTACGACAATTTGACTGTGGTGAGAGGCTGGTATGAACTCTATTTGTTTTCATTTTTGTACATATACTCATCCATGTGAGCATGCTTAGTTGGTTCATATGAGGTATATGTCATTTAATGAAAGTCTAGTAGTTTATGATCTCTCATAATTAGTTCCAATTTATTAATAATGAGTAGCATGTCATGGATATTTGCTTGCATTGTTTTATTCATAGATCGGTATGACATTGTGGTATCCTCCTCTGAATAATTCACTTGAATCGACTTGGCACATGCTCACGCATGCATATGTCTAAACAAAAGTCAATTAAGCCTCGATGATTTACTTTGCTTCAGAGTTCTTGTATCACTTTTATGCCTCCGTTAATTTTATTTTGTCGCAAGCATGATTATGACAGTTATTGCTCTCTTGATTGTCGCTTCCCAGTCTATTGCTAGCCTCCACTTGTACTGAGCGGGAACGCTGCTCGTGCTTCCAAACACCTGAAAACCAAGTTATTCCAAAGTGTCCACCATAAATACCTATGCATGGCATTTCAAACCATTCCAAGTAAATTCTCATGTGCTACCTTTAAACCTTCAAACTACTTCTCAATTTGTGTTAATGTTTTATAGCTCATGAGGAAATATGTGGTGTTTTATCTTTCAACCTTGTCATTTACTCCGGACAGACTTTCACCAATGGACTAGTGGCACATCCGCTTATCCAATAATTTTGCAAAAAGAGCTGGGGGGTTCCCAGCCCCAATTAATCAACCTTCATTAATAATTCTCTTCACGTGTTTTGCTCTGATTCATCAGTAAGCAACTTAACCTGCAAATAGACACTTTCCCATGGTATGTGAATGTTGGAAGGCACCCGAGGATTCGGTTAGCCATGGCTTGTGAAAGCAAAGGTTGGGGGAGTGTCATCCATAATGAAACTAAAATGCATGTGTAAACAAAAGAGAAGAGGGATGATCTACCTTGCTGGTAGAGATAACGTCCTTCATGGGAGCCGCTCTTGAAAGTCTGGTTGGCGAGGTGGTTAGAGTACCCACTATCATTCGTTGACAACAACAAACACCTCTCAAAATAATTTTACTTCTGTTTTTGAAAATGAAAAGCTCTAGCACATGTTAATCCCTGCTTCCCTCTGCGAAGGGTCAATCTTTTACTTTTATGTTGAGTCACCATCCTTTCTTTGAGCACCTTCTTGAGAGCATGACTGTCATTCTTAGTATAATATGCTTGTCCCAAAATATGATCAGCTGTGGTATAACTTTGATGCTTTTATCTTTGACAAATTTACTTCTAGTCTTTCTATGAACTTCAGAGGTGCCTGGGCATTTATGTTTTGCTACAAATACAGGCAAGCGAGATACCACTTTATCATATCCTTTTATGAACATTGCAATCCTGCTTATTGAAGTGCTTCATGATGCTTGTTATTAGTTTGTTGGTATCTCTTTTATGATTGACACAGTTACTAGATGACTTTATTTGCATGTACCTTATTATGAATTGCTTAAGCACTTGCCATATCATGAGAATATTTACATCATATGAACAAATGTGTTCGTGAAAGTTCTTTTATCGCACTCAGTTGTTAACTGAATTGCTTGAGGACAAGCAATAAGCTAAGCTTGGGGGGAGTTGATACGTCCAAAACGTATCTACTTTCCCGAACACTTTTGCTATTGTTTTGCCTCTAATTTGTGTATTTTGGATGCAACTAACACGGACTAACGCTGTTTCAGCAGAATTGCTCGGTGTCTCGTTTTTGTAAAGAAATCCAACTTTCAGGAAAATCCTCGGAATTTATGCGAAAGGCCCTATTTTCCTGAATCGGACAGAAGGGCAAGCCGGTGGGGGCCGAGGCCCCCACACACTAGGCGGCGCGCGGCCGGGGGCGCGCCGCCTTGTTGTGTGGGCGCCTCGGCGGCCCCCCGACGCTCTCCTCCGGACTATATACGTCTTTCAACCTAAAAACGCCAGGGGGTTCGACCATATTTCCAGAGACCATCCAGACGCCGCCGCCATCGCGAAACTCCGCCTCGGGACCAGAAACTCCGTTTGGCACTCCGCCGGGACGGGGAATTGGAGGGGATCTTCACCGCCATCACCACCGACGCCTCTCCATCGACCAGCCATGTTTCCCCCATCCATGTGTGAGTAATTCCCCCGCTGTAGGCTGAAGGGGGTGGTAGGGATTGGATGAGATTGATCATGTAATAGTCACAAGATTGTTAGGGCATGGTGCCTAGTATCCGTAGATGTTACTTTTATGATATTGTTGCAACTTGTTATGCTTAATGCTTGTCACTAGGGCCCGAGTGCCATGATCTCAGATCTGAACATGTTATTGTTTCATCATGATATGCATTGTTTATTGATCTTACCTGCAAGTTGTATACACACGTTGCTGTCCGGAACCCGAGGCCCCAAAGTGACAGAAATTGGGACAACCGGAGGGGAAGGCGGTGATGTGAGGATCACATGTGTTCACGGAGTGTTAATGCTTTGCTCCGGTACTCTATTAAAAGGAGTAACTTAATTTCCAGTAGTTTCCCTAGAGGCCCGGCTGCCACCGGCTGGTAGGACAAAAAATGTTGTGCAAGTTTCTCATTGCGAGCACGTACGACTATATATGGAACACATGCCTATTGATTGATTAGTACTTGGATACCGCTTTATTATTACCTGCAAATGCCCTACCATGATTGTTATATGAATTCTCTCATCCATGCAACGCCCGTTCATCCGTCCCTGTGCCTACAGTATTTTAATCCTACTGTTTACTATAATCACTACTGCTATCTTTATTTCACCGTTGCTGTTATTTCACTATTCCTACTGCTATAAAACTGTTGCTACTGATAAACTCTTGCGAGCAAGTCTGTTTCCAGGTGCAGCTGAATTGACAACTCCGCTGTTAAGGCTTACAAGTATTCTTTGTCTCCCCTTGTGTCGATTCAATAAATTGGGTAATACTTCCCTCGAAGACTGTTGCGATCCCCTATACTTGTGGGTCATCAAACGTGCGCACCGGCGAGAGGGTCGGCTACGGTGCCACCATCTCCCTCCATGATGGCGAGCTCCGGTGGTCAACGTCCTCTTTTTCATCACGTCGTCGAGTGAGAGAGAGTCGGAGGGAGGAGAATGAGAAGGGCTAGGGTTTCCGGCCGGCTCCTAGTGCGGTTTTGTTTGACCGAGTGTGGCGCGCGGTCGTCCGATCCCATCCGACGGCCAGGAGCTGCCAGGAGATGCTCTCGGGCCCAGGGGAAAGAAGGATGGCCGAGGCCAGTTGCTGGGCTCATCCCATCTAGCGACACGGGCCCGTTTTCATCCTCCCAGCGCATTTTCCTTTTAAGAGAGAGATGAGAAAGGGGCCATGATGTCTAAGTGTGCTTCTATTCTTGTAGACAGTGTTGGGCCTCCAAGAGCAGAGGTTTGTAGAACAGTAGCAAGTTTCCCTTAAGTGAATCACCCAAGGTTTATCGAACTCAGGGAGGTAGAGGTCAGAGATATTCCTCTCAAGCAACCCTGCAATTAAGATACAAGAAGTCTCTTGTGTTCCCAACACACCTAATACACTTGTGAGATGTATAGGTGCACTAGTTCGGCGAAGAGATATTAAAACGCAGGTGGTATAGATGAATATGAGTGCTAATAACAATCTGAAATAAATATGGCAGCAAGTAAACATGCAGTAGAACAGTAAGTAAGCGGTGTTTGCAGTATTGGAAACAAGGCCTAGGGATCCTACTTTCACTAGTGGACACTCTCAACATTGCAATCATAATTGAATATAAATAAGCACTTCAATATGCTATTCCCAATTACTCTCTGGCGGGATAACGAACACTAATTCACCGTGTAGGGCTGCAAAGCATACCTTAAAGATGTATTCCCAAGTACTAATGAACACCCCACACTGTCACTTTGAGCATTCATAGGAGGTACTAACACACCACAATTTCATAGAGACATCCAACTCAAAGCATAACCCAATGAACAAGTATTCTGTGAAATACACTTTATAGCCTAAGAGACCCACACGGTGCACACACTGTTACCTTTATACACGTGGGACAAGGAGTCTCCGGAGATTACATAAGTAAAATACACTTGAATAGCATAAGACATCTAGATTGCAAAGCTCACGATCACATAGATGAACACATAAGTACTACTCTCAAACACTCTCTTGTTGGATGACAAACACCATTCATTGTGTAGGGCTACAAGAGCTCCCTCAAGCCGGAGTAAACAAGCTCCACAACATCCGGAGTTCATATTCAAAGTAACCTCTAGAGTGCATAATAGACAAGAGTAACATCTACACATTCATATAGATCACATCATGGGAGAGAGAGATGAACCACATAGCTACCGGTAGAGCCCTCAGCCTCGGGGAGAACTGCTCCCTCCTCATGGGAGAACAGCAGCGATGAAGATGGCAGTCGTGTCGATGGAGATGGCTTCCGGGGGCAATTCCCCGTCCCGGCGGCGTGCCGGAACAGAGACTTCTGTCCCCTGAAACTTGTCTTCGCGATGGCGGCGGCTCTTGAACTTTTCTAGTATCATGGCTTATTGATTTAGGGTTTTCACGTCTGGGAGACTTTATAGGCGGAAGGGCAGCCTCGGAGGAGCCAGGGGGTGGCCCCATGGTGGCGCGCCCTCTTGGCCGCGCGCCAGGTGGGGCCCCAGGGCTCCCCCTCGGTCCCTCTCGGCTCTCGGAAGCTTCCGTGGAAAATAAGATCGTGGGCATTAATTTCGTCCAATTCCGAGAATATTTCATGTGTAAGATTTCTGAAACCAAAAACAGCAGAAAACAGAACTGGCACTTCGGCATCTTGTTAATAGGTTAGTTCCGGAAAATGCATAAAAACATCATAAAGTATGAACAAAACATGTAGGTATTGTCATAAAACTAGCATGGAACATAAGAAATTATAGATACGTTTGAGACGTATCAAGCATCCCCAAGCTTAGTTCCTACTCGCCCTCGAGTAGGTAAACGATAACAAGGATAATTTCTGAAGTGACATGCTACCAACATAATCTTGATCAATACTATTGTAAAGCATATGAGATGAATGAAGTGATTCGAAGCAATAGTAAAGACAATGACTAAGCAACTGAATCATATAGCAAAGACTTGTCATGAATAGTACTTTCAAGACAAGCATCAATAAGACTTGCATAGGAGTTAACTCATAAAGCAATAAATTCTAAGTAGAGAGTTTTGAAGCAACACAAAGGACGATATAAGTTTCAGCGGCTGCTTTCAACTTCAACATGTATATCTCATGGATAGTTGTCAACACAAAGTAATATGATGAATGCAAATAAGCAAGTATGTAAGAATCAATGCACACGTTGACACAAGTGTTTGCTTCTAAGATAGAAAGAAGTAGGTAAACTGACTCAACATAAAGTAAAAGAATGGCCCTTCGCAGAGGGAAGCATGGATTACTATTTTTGTGCTAGAGCTTTTATTTTGAAAACATAGAAACAATTTTGTCAACGGTAGTAATAATTCATATGTGTTATGCATAATACATCTTATAAGTTGCAAGTCTCATGCATAGAATACCAATAGTTCCTGCACCTTGTCCTAATTATCTTGGATTAACATGGATTATCATTGCATAACATATGTTTCAACCAAGTGTCACAAAGGGGTACCTCTATGCGCCTGTACAAGGGTCTAAGGAGAAAGTTCGCATTGGATTTCTCGCTTTTGATTATTCTCAACTTAGACACCCATACCGGGACAACATAGAAAACAGATAATGGACTCCTCTTTTAATGCATAAGCATTCAACAACAGATAATATTCTCATAAGAGATTGAGGATTTGTGTCCAAACTGAAACTTCCACCATGATTCATGGCTTTAGTTAGTGGCCCAATGTTCTTCTCTAACAATATGCATACTCAAACCATTTGATCATGAAAATTTCCCTTACTTCAGACAAGACGAACATGCATAGCAACTCACATGATATCCAACAAAGGTGTAATAGTTGATGGCGTCCCCAGAAACATGGTTACCGCTCAACAAGCAACTTATAAGAAATAAGATACATAGCAACATATTCAATACCACAATAGTTTTTAAGGCTATTTTCCCATGAGCTATATATTGTAAAGACAAGGAATTAAATTTTAAAGGTAGCACTCAAGTAATTTACTTTCGAATGGCAGAGAAACACCACATAGTAGGTAGGTATGGTGGACACAAATGGCATAGGTTTTGGCTCAAGGTTTTGGATGCACGAGATGTATTCCCTCTCAGTACAAGGCTTTGGCTAGCAAAGTTGTTTGAAGCAAACACAAGTATGAATAGGTACAGCAAAACTTACACAAGAACATATTGCAAGCATTATAAGACTCTACACTGTCTTCCTTGTTGTTCAAACACTTTACCGAGAAAATATCTAGACCTTAGAGAGACCAATCATGCAAACCAAATTTCAACAAGCTCTATGGTAGTTCTTCATTAATAGGTGCAAAGTATATGATGCAAGAGCTTAAACATGATCGATTTGAGCACAACAATTGCCAAGTATCAAATTATTCAAGACCATATACCATTTACTACATGAAGCATTTTCTGTTTCCAACCATATAACAATGAACGAAGCAGTTTCAACCTTCGCCATGAACATTAAAAGTAAAGCTAAGAACACAAGTGTTCAAATGAAAAAGCGGAGCGTGTCTCTCTCCCACATAAGCATGGTAGGATCCAATTTATACAGAGAATGAAAATAACAAAACGAAAATAAAAGCACACAGACGCTCCAAGTAAAGCACATAAGATGTGACAGAATAAAAATATAGTTTCACTAGAGGTGACCTGATAAGTTGTCGATGAAGAAGGGGATGCCTTGGGCATCCCCAAGCTTAGATGCTTGAGTCTTTTTGAAATATGCAGGGATGAACCACGGGGACATACCCAAGCTTAGACTTTTCACTCTTCTTGATCATATTATATCATCCTCCTCTCTTGACCCTTGAAAACTTCCTCCACACCAAACTTAAAACAAACTCATTAGAGGGTTAGTGCATAATCAAAAATTCACATGTTCAGAGGGGACACAATCATTCTTAACACTTCTGGACATTGCCAAAGCTACTGAAAGTTAATGGAACAAAGAAATCCATTCAACATAGCAA
Organism: Lolium multiflorum; assembly: GCA_030979885.1. Classification (NCBI taxonomy): domain Eukaryota; kingdom Viridiplantae; phylum Streptophyta; class Magnoliopsida; order Poales; family Poaceae; genus Lolium; species Lolium multiflorum. Next base: position 97,943,914 of record CM061750.1, on the reverse strand, counting down.
AAGAGGCAATGCGAAATAAAAGGCAGAATCTCAAAAACCGATCCGTAAAGACAATTTTTAGAGGCACTTAACAGCTCAGATGAAAAAGCTCAAAACTAATGAAAGTTGCGTACATATATGCGGATCACGCACGTAAATTGGCAGATTTTTTTGATTCTTCTACAGAGAGATCTACACAAATTCGTGACAGACAGAAATCTGTTTCTACGCAGAAATCCAAATCTAGTATCAACTTCCTATTAGAGACTTTACTTGGCACAACAATGCAATAAAATAAAGATAAGCAGAGGTTGCTACAGTAGTAACAACTTCCAAGACACAATAAAACAGTAGAAAAATAAAAACCATGGGTTATCTCCCAAGAAGTGCTTTCTTTATAGCCATTAAGATGGGCTCAGTAATTTTAATGATGCTCTTGCAAGAAATAAGAGTTGAAGCAAAAGAGAGCATCAAGAAGCAAATTAAAAACACATTTAAGCCTAACCCACTTCCTATGAAAAGGAATCTTGTAAATAAACAAGTCATGTAAGCATAATGCAACAAGCATAGAAAGGCAACACAAGCGCAACTTCAATATTCTCAACATAAAGAGGGGAAACTCAATATTATTAAGATGCATATAACCATGTTTCCCTCTCTCATAATAACTTTCAGTAGCATCATGAACAAATTCAACAATATAACTATCACATGAAACATTCTTGTCATGAGCTACATACATCAAATTATTACTCTCCACATAAGCATAATCAATTTTATTAGTAATAGTGGGAGTAAAACTACCATAATCATCATTGTAATCATCATAAATTGCAGGCATGGTATAATCATAATAAACTTTATCCTCCATAGTAGGTGGCACCAAAATACCACTATCATTATAATCATCATAAATAGGAGGCAAAGTATCATCAAATAAAATTTTCTCCTCAAAACTTGGGGGACTAAAAAGATCATTTTCATCAAAACCGACCTCCCCAAGCTTAAATTCTTCCATAGCATTAGCAATAATAGTGTCCAAAGAGTTCATGCTAATAACATTGCTACAACTATTTTGCAAACAAAGTTCCATGGGTTTTTTAATTCTCTCTTCAAACACATCATGTCCTAATTCAAGATAAAGTTCATAAAGATGTCTAATTTTGTTGTTGTTTTCCATTAAGCCTAACTAGTGAAATAAAAACAAGAAACAAAAAGATATAATTGCAGGATCTAAAGGAGATAGCTTCGAGCACTCACACACCGGCAACAGTGCTAGGAAATAGCTTAGTAGTCGGAGAATGTGAATACCTTTTACCTTACCTCCCGCAACGGCGCCAGAAAATAGCTTGATGTCTACGTGTGCTTCTATTCTTGTAAACAGTGTTGGGCCTCCAAGAGCAGAGGTTTGTAGAACAACAGCAAGTTTCCCTTAAGTGAATCGCCCAAGGTTTATCGAACTCAGGGAGGTAGAGGTCAGAGATATTCCTCTCAAGCAACCCTGCAATTAAGATACAAGAAGTCTCTTGTGTCCCAACACACCTAATACACTTGTCAGATGTATAGGTGCACTAGTTCGGCGAAGAGATATTAAAACGCAGGTGGTATAGATGAATATGAGTGGTAATAACAATCTGAAATAAATATGGCAGCAAGTAAACATGCAGTATGTAACATCCCAAAAAATTTCAAAACAAAGAAAATGAATTTCCCTATTTCCAAATTTTGGAACCAACAATTTTTTTTATTAAATTAAGTGTGATACATAGTGATCTTGCTTAATTTTTGTGCTTTTGCCATGATTGCTTGTTAAAGTAGTTTGAAATGATCTTAAACCCTAAACCTCACCCCTCTTTTCACCATCCAAGTTAAAACAAAATAAAAAGAAATTAAATAAGAAAAAGGCCTATGTGCCTATGGCTATTTTTGTGAAACTTTACCCTAAGCCTTTCTACTTTGTTTAGAGGATTGGAAAACCTTCATAAACCTTACCAAGTGCTTATCAAACCAAATCCAAGTGGAAACCAAAGAAAATAAAAAGAAACTAAAAATGCCATAGAGGCATATGAGAGTAAAATAGCAAATTTGTGAATTTGAGGACCTTGACCCTAAGACTTGTGGTGAATGGTTGGATCACTCCTCTATACCATTTCAACACTCAACAACATCTATTGGGTCAAGCCAAGTCAACTTAAAAATCAAATGCAACATATGCATAGAGGCATATGTGACACATAGCCATTTTACCCAAACCTTGACCTATGCATTTATACCTTGACCAAATGGTGTGAAACCATATCTAAACAAAATCTCACACTAAATTGGACCCTAGACCTTGCCCAAGTAAAGCAAGATAAATAAAAGAAGAAAATAAGAAAAATTGGAATATCACATACATGTGTTTATGGCCATTTTTGCAAATCTTTGAACTAGACCGTTTGGAATGGTTTCAATGGTTTGGAAATGTTCCTAAACTAATAAGAATCACTTTGGAGTCAAGAAAAATCAAATCAAATGGAGAGAAATCAAATAGTGAGAAAATTCCATTTTCACTCACATACACTTTAGCTAATTTTGCAAATCTTCAACCAAGGCCACCATGGCTTGTGCCATTGTTTGTAAAGCACTTATATATCAATAACACACCCTTTTGAATCAAAGAAACCAGAATCAAATCAAAGAAAAATGCAAATTCCAACTTACATATGATAATGGTCATGTGACCATTTTATAACATCTTCACCACTTTGCACCCCTGGTTTTGACTTTTCTTAAACCAACCTTGACCAACTCTCTCCACCTCATCCAAGACCATGTCAAGATGAACCACTTTGCTGTTGACCACCAGTGCTGACTTTGACCAGGTTGACCAGAATAGATGAGACAAGTGGAGACATTGAAATAAAGAGAAGATCAACCCCCAATTTGAAATCTTGCAAATCTTCACCAAATTGACCACCACCACCACCATTCTACCTCTCTGAATATATGAATGAGATCCACCAAAAAGATTTCCAAAATTCAACAAAATTTCTCTTGCGGCCATTATCACAAACACCTTGCAGGCAACATTTGGAAAATGCAACACATGCTTTTACACACTGGATTTTTGCCTAAACCCCTTTTGATCCTTGATCATTGTCGCTCCTGTACCTCCTCTGCATCAAGCCCTGCCTTTGGCACTGAGTAAAGTGAAGCAATAATCAAGTTTTTCAACCATGCCGTGTACCATGCCCACACACAAGCACTCGATCTCCCTGGCCCTCCCCTCTCTCGAGCACTATGTCAGCAAGCACGCCCACACTTCCCTAAGCATGCTCGTACCAGCCCTGACCGAAGAAACGCACGCCCTTAGCCAGAACGCCGCACGCCCACACACGCCAGAACGATGCCAGTCCCGCGGTGAGCACGCACGGACACCGTCCTAGACGCGCCAGAGCGCACGCCGTGCCGTTGCCTCCGTCCTCCCCTGCAGCCCTAGCTCTGCATCAAGCATCACCTCACTCCCCTCTAGCTGCTAGACAACCTCGCTAGCTCGCGCATGCCCCATCGCCGTTGCCATGATCGACGTTTTTTGCCGCCAGTACCGTGGCATGATGAGCATGCGCCTGAGCGATCCCATCGTCCCCTTGCTGCTCCAGCTACTCCTTGAGCATCGCCTAGACGTCGCTTATCGCACGCGCACCTCGCACTGCCCCTTCGCGCCTCAGAGCGCCGTCGCCATCGTCGACCTTGCCCGCACCCCACGACCACCTCTCAACCCTATAAAAGGAGCCTGCCCCTGGACAAGTTCTTCACACCAAACTCGCTCCCCTCCTCTCTCTGAACCTCCTCCGCTCCTCTCCACTACACATTGCTGCCGGTAGCCGTCCAATTTATCGCCGGAGACCCGCAAGCCGCCGCAGATCAATCCATCGATATAGGCCACCTCAAACTCCGCCGTCGGTACCAGTGCACTCGCCATCGACGACAACATCGCCCTGCCTCGTCGCCGACCCTCGCCGGAGTCCCAGCTCGCCGTCGACCCCTACCTCCGCCGCGACAGCAACCCCATCTCGTCGACGACGATGACGAAGCGCCACCGTCCGATCGTCATCTAATCGCACGGCTCAGGTTAGAAGATACATCTTCGGGTTGATTGACTCACTGACGCATGGGACCCGCTGTCAGCTGGCCCGCAGCGCTGCTGGGCTGGGTTTCCCATTTTAAAACCCTTTCGGCCCAATTGCTTTCCCGCCTAGCCCATTTAGCATTTTCGAATTAAATTTTTTCAGAGAATTTCAATACTTATGATTTGCTATAAATTGAATAGTTTCAAATCTACAAATCCAAATTGAGTGATTCGAAATGTTCTGGAAAGCTTATGAAATTATCTAACTAACCCCACTAGTTTCAACCTCATAGCTTGTGTAGATTTTGAATAATAAAAATAACAAGTGAGATACTTTTCAGTTTTCAAATAAATATTAAAAATCAACCCTTTTGAATTTTGAGGTGATTCCACCTCTCATAATTTACATTTCACAAACTCTAATTTACCATGCAAAAATATGATATGGGTTCTGTACATGATCATGGGATAGAAGCAAAATATTGGCTATGAAGTCAATACTAGCCCATTTCAACTATTTCAAATTTTAGGAATTTAAATCTATGAGGTGTAGCATCTCATTTAAATCACTTTCCCAAGTGTTATGAAGTAATGTGAGGTCCTTAGTTAGATGGTCTCACACTTGCTCACTTGGGGGTATTAAATCACTTTGGTTATTTAAATTGCATGAGATGATGAATCTCATTTAAATCATTTTTCTCAAATGATAAGTGTGAAGTGTTGACCTTGGTCAACATGTGATCATACATGTGTATTTGAGAAGATTAAATCTTAACAAGATGCAATGAGAGGAAATTATTTCTCCCCAAACGAAAGAGAAACCCTAATCAAAATTTCAATGAGAGGAAATTATTTTCCTAACACTAAATAAGAAAACCCTAACATAAATTTGGGTAGCAATGTTAAGTAGTGATGCTAGATCATTTGTGTGAGCCATTAAGGCTAATTAAGAGTACTTAAGTATTGTTTGGTGATTGTATCCTCGTATTCGTTTTTAGACGCTAGTACCGGAGACTACCAAGAAGAGGAGGTATTCTACCAAGAGGAAGAAGAAGAGAACTTTGATCACCTCAACAACCAAGGCAAGCTAATATTCTTGCAAGCTACCCTAAGGCAAAGCTCTACAAGAGCAAGGCCTCATTCCCATTTAATTTATGCTTAATGATCATATCCCAAGTTTTTACCTTATAAGTTTTTGACTTTGGTTTATCAAAGTTTAATTTTGATTCATGATTCACTTGGTTTAGATATAGAGTAGAACAAGAGCATCAAAGTTAGCCTAGAGCAAGACAAGCTAGTTAGCACCCCTCCTGACTAGTTGCTAGTGCTAACAAATAAAATTGACTACTCTAGATGGGAACTTGTGAAATGAAATGACTTTGAAAACCTTGGAATGATGATACATTCTATTGAAAGATTTTGAAGGTGAATATGACTGGTGAATGACTTGGTGAATTTCATAAAAACTGATGGTTGGGTTCGGATGCGATACCATTCCAATTTGAAAGTACCCCCACAATACCCAACATGGGTAAGGGATTAACTAGAAATTTATGTGCTTTAGTATGGGTTCCCTCTACACAAGCGTCATAGGGGTTATGCCGAGGATGCCTCCGTACTGGTGAAATGATGTGAAATGACGTGAAATGAGGTGAATGTCCGGCCCAAGCCCTGTGCAGTTCCAGGTGTCTGTCTTCAGGAGGCCAAGCTCATGGGGAGAGGTGCCTATACTAGAGTATGTAAGTGCAAGGTTATGGTTGGTAGTCCGCACACGGAGTGTGGGCCAGTTAACCCTGACGGATTATTGCAAATGTTGTGGCACAAGTGTACGACCTCTGCAGAGTGTAGAACTATTCGAATAGCCGTGTCCACGGTTATGGACGGTTGGAAAGGCCATACTGTTCCATCATCAGACCATTTAAAAAAATGTGACATGTGACTTATGATTTGAACTTGAAAGGTGAATGGTGAACTTGACTTGAATCACAACAGAGTTGTGGGAATGACAGTAATGTTCCCACTTGAGTTAGTTAGCAAATGAAGAGGCTTTTACTAAATGTTTGTGAATTAAAATTGGCTTTATGCAAATAAACTTAGAGCTTAGCACCCCCCCCCCTTACTAAAATTGATAGTGCTTACACTAGTATTAGTTTGCGAGTACTTTAAAAGTACTCATGGCTTTTTCCCTGGCTATTCAAATGGCTAGACTTTGAAGGAGAATAGCAGTACGAGGAAGATGGACAGCAGGACGTCTACGACAACTAGGACTGCTCCTGACGTCAAGCGTTGGCTTGTCGATTAGATAGCCACTACTGCTTCGCTACTTTTGTGATGTTCGTTGATCAATAGATCAACTACTATTGTAATATTGGATCATGTGATCTACCTTTGTAAGACGATTATGTGTTGTAATAAATGATGACTCTATGATATTCAACTATTATGTCTCGCAACAACAATATTCCTGGGATTGCGATGTATGGCATAATCTGGACTTAAAAATCCGGGTGTTGACAAGTTGGTATCAGAGCCATTGTTTGACCTTAGGAGACCCTAGTTAGAATGGACGTCTGAAAAACTTAGTTTCAAAAAAACCAATGAAGTGAATATTTATGAAAACTTATTCTCACTCTTACCCTTGAGATCTTTTCCAAAATAAGAAACCCATGCTCTACCTTTCTTTGTAATTCTACATAAAATCTTGCACACTTGATCACTTCATTAACTTACTTATCCTAATTGCCCACAGATGGAATACCAATGTGAGTCCTATCAGATTGGCCATGGAGGAAACCTGATGTTCGAGAAGGATTTGAAGCAACTAGTGGAATACTTAGGACGCCCGTATCCAGAGTTCTTCGGAATACCCCTCAACCATCCGTCGGGAGGACCACCTCGGTGGGAAGTTACTGCAGATCTGAGAGGAAAGCTTGGAGCCCCAATATGGGAAACCATCTGGTTTTCTGTAACGGGAAACACTTGGAAGGATGGAATAGCCAAAGCCATGCAGGAAGCAATTGCTCGTCTGTGTGGACAAAATGAGAACAAGATCAAGAACACTCGCTTTGTTTACTACCCAAGACATGACCCCATGGGAAGACCACTAACCATGCCACCGCACCCGGAGATGAACTACTATGTGGTATGCCTCGACTTCCTGCTGCACAAGACCCGTAAGGAGTTGGACAACGCCCGTCAAGCACATTACCCCTGAAGATGAAGAAACCACCACGAAGAGTAGTATCCCTAAGTCACTTGAGTAGGTGTGAGTGTGTATCAGGATCCCCTTGTATCGTAGAGCGATGAATGGTTCTTCAAACCAACGGTGTGTTAGCTTTGTAATATGTGATGCTTGGTATGAATGAAAAAGTGTTGTTGGTTTTACCCCCCCAACACTACTCAAGTTTTCAAATTATGAACTTTTTGAACTTTAACTCAAACAAACCATAGAAATTTCCCTCTTATCTTATCATCTACCTCAATGTTCAGATGGCCCCACCAATCCGCAGCAACACCCAGGACGCAATGCTGCAGATGCTGCAGATGATGATGGCAGACAGGGAAGCCGAGAGAGCTGAACGCCAAGCCAATATCGCTGCACTGCAACAGATAGCTCAGAACAATCAAGGCCATGGAAACCACGATCACCCTGGATCGAAGCTGAAGAACTTTCAGAACACCAACCCACCCATGTTCAGCAAGACCGAAGAGCCACTTGACGCAGATGACTGGCTCCAGACCATGGAGAACAACCTAGAAGTTGCGGGAGTTGAAGCCGCAGAGAAAGTACTGTTCGCCACCCACTACCTGTCAGGACCTGCTAGGGCCTGGTGGACAAGTGCCCGTGCAATGAATGCAGGACAGATGATGACTTGGGAAGACTTCAAGCTCAAGTTCAGTAAATATCATGTGCCCCAAGGACTGATCAAGAAAATGAGAGACGAGTTCCGTGAGCTCAAGCAAGGAAGGATGTCGGTGGTGGAATACCGCGACAAGTTTCTTACACTGTCAAGGTACGCCCCGGATGAGACCGACACAAATGAGAAGAGGAAGGAAATATTTCTGAATGGACTGCATGATGAGATGCAAACTGTGTTAGTGAACATTTCGTTCGCTGACCTCAAAGCCCTGGTGGACTCAGCCATACAGATGGAAGGGAAGCTGCACCAAGCCAACGAGAACCGCAAGAGAAGGATGATGAACCATAATGGACCCCACCATACCCAGAAGCACTGCAACAACTCACCTGGAGGATTTACCCCAAGAAACAACCGGCCACCTGCTCAGACTTACCGCCCAAGCTACACCAACAACAACGGAGGACCCCCGAAGCCCGGAGGCAACCACAACAACAACAACAGCCACAACAAAAATAGCAACTCCAACAACAACAACCACCCAATGGTAACAACAACAACCCCAATACTGCCCCGAGGACTGGAAGCAATGCCATCCCCGTCACCCCGAAGGACAAGTCCACGATAAACTGCTATGAATGTGGAGTTGTGGTTCACTACTCCAATGAGTGCCCCAAGAAGCTTGCCAAGACTGCCCCCAACACCGCCGCACCTGCTCAGCAACAGCGCCTCTTCGCAGCCAGGAGGAACCAGAACAACAACAACGGCCGCTTCTACCACATGAATGCCACTGAAGCCCAGGAAGCACCTCAGGCCATGCCAAGTATGCTTTCCTGTTAATCCAATTTCTCAATCTCTCTTAGGAACCTAACTTTTCTTAAAATCTTGGGACGAGATTTGTTTAAGGGGGAAGAGTTTGTAACATCCCAAAAAAATTCAAAACAAAGAAAATGAATTTCCCTATTTCCAAATTTTGGAACCAACAAAAACTTTTATTAAATTAAGTGTGATACATAGTGATCTTGCTTAATTCTTGTGCTTTTGCCATGATTGCTTGTTAAAGTAGTTTGAAATGATCTTAAACCCTAAACCTCACCCCTCTTTTCACCATCCAAGTTAAAACAAAATAAAAAGAAATTAAATAAGAAAAAGGCCTATGTGCCTATGGCTATTTTTGTGAAACTTTACCCTAAGCCTTTCTACTTTGTTTAGAGGATTGGAAAACCTTCATAAACCTTACCAAGTGCTTATCAAACCAAATCCAAGTGGAAACCAAAGAAAATAAAAAGAAACTAAAAATGCCATAGAGGCATATGAGAGTAAAATAGCAAATTTGTGAATTTGAGGACCTTGACCCTAAGACTTGTGGTGAATGGTTGGATCACTCCTCTATACCATTTCAACACTCAACAACATCAACTGGGTCAAGCCAAGTCAACTTAAAAATTAAATGCAACATATGCATAGAGGCATATGTGGCACATAGCCATTTTACCCAAACCTTGACCTATGCATTTATACCTTGACCAAATGGTGTGAAACCATCTCTAAACATAATATCACACTAAATTGGACCCTAGACCTTGCCCAAGTAAAGCAAGATAAATAAAAGAAGAAAATAAGAAAAATAGGAATATCACATACATGTGTTTATGGCCATTTTTGCAAATCTTTGAACTAGACCTTTTGGAATGGTTTCAATGGTTTGGAAATGTTCCTAAACTAATAAGAATCACTTTGGAGTCAAGAAAAATCAAATCAAATGGAGAGAAATCAAATAGTGAGAAAATTCCATTTTCACTCACATACACTTTAGCTAATTTTGCAAATCTTCAACCAAGGCCACCATGGCTTGTGCCATTGTTTGTAAAGCACTTATATATCAATAACACACCCTTTTGAATCAAAGAAACCAGAATCAAATCAAAGAAAAATGCAAATTCCAACTTACATATGATAATGGTCATGTGACCATTTTATAACATCTTCACCACTTTGCACCCCTGGTTTTGACTTTTCTTAAACCAACCTTGACCAACTCTCTCCACCTCATCCAAGACCCTGTCAAGATGAACCACTTTGCTGTTGACCACCAGTGCTGACTTTGACAGGTTGACCAGAACAGATGAGACAAGTGGAGACATTGAAATAAAGAGAAGATCAACCCCCAATTTGAAATCTTGCAAATCTTCATCAAATTGACCACCACCACCACCATTCTACCTCTCTGAATATATGAATGAGATCCACCAAAAAGATTTCCAAAATTCAACAAAATTTCTCTTGCGGCCATTATCACAAACACCTTGCAGGCAACATTTGGAAAATGCAACACATGCTTTTACACACTGGATTTTTGCCTAAACCCCTTTTGATCCTTGATCATTGTCTCTCCTGTACCTCCTCTGCATCAAGCCCTGCCTTTTGCACTGAGTAAAGTGAAGCAATAATCAAGTTTCAACCATGCCGTGTACCATGCCCACACACAAGCACTCGATCTCCCTGGCCCTCCCTCTCTCGAGCACTATGTCAGCAAGCACGCCCACACTCTCCTACACACCCTGACCGAAGAAACGCACGCCCTTGTCCAGAACGCCGCATGCCCAGACACGCCAGAACGATGCCAGTCCCGCGGTGAGCACGCACGGACACCGTCCTGGACGTGCCAGAGACTCGCCTCAGTCCTCCCCTGCAGCCCTAGCTCTGCATCAAGCATCACCCCGCTCCCCTCTAGCTGCTAGACAACCTCGCTAGCTCGCGCATGCCCCATCGCCGTCGCCATGATCGACGTTTTTTGTCGCCAGTATCGTGGCATGATGAGCATGCGCCCGAGCGATCCCATTGTCCCCTTGCTGCTCCAGCTACTCCTTGAGCATCGCCTAGACGTCGCCTATCACATGCGCACCTCGCCCTGCCCCTTCGCGCCTCAGAACGTCGTCGCCATCGTCGACCTTGCCCGTACCCCACGGCCACCTCTCAACCCTATAAAAGGAGCCTGCCCCTGGACAAGTTCTTCACACCAAACTCGCTCCCCTCCTCTCTCTGAACCTCCTCCGCTCCTCTCTACTACACATTGCTGCCGGTAGCCATCCAATTTATCGCCGGAGACCCGCAAGCCGCCGCAGATCAATCCATCGATATAGGCCACCTCAAACTCCGCCGTCGGTACCAGTGCACTCGCCATTGACGACAACATCGCCCTGCCTCATCGCCGACCCTCGCCGGAGTCCCAGCTCGCCGCCGACCCCCTACCTCCGCCGCGACAATAACCCCATCTCGTCGACGACGACGACGAAGCTCCACCGTCCGATCGTCATCTAATCGCACGGCTCAGGGAAAGATACCGCTTCGGGTTGATTGACTCACTGACGCATGGGACCCGCTGTCAGCTGGCCCGCAGCGCTGCTGGGCTGGGTTTCCCATTTTCAAACCCTTTCGGCCCAATTGCTTTCCCGCCTAGCCCATTTAGCATTTTCGAATTAAATTGTTTCAGAGAATTTCAATACCGATGCTTTGCTATAAATTGAATAGTTTCAAATATACAAACCCAAATTGAGTGATTTGAAATGTTCTGGAAAGCTTATGAAATTATCTAACTAACCCCACTAGTTTCAACCTCATATCTTGTGTAGATTTTGAATAATTAAAATAACAAGTCAGATAATTTTCATTTTTCAAATAAATATTAAAAATCGACCCTTTTGAATTTTGAGGTGATTCCACCTCTCATAATTCACATTTCACAAACTCTAATTTACCATGCAAAAATATGATATGGGTTCTGTACATGATCATGGGATAGAAGCAAAATATTGGCTATGAAGTCAATACTAGCCCATTTCAACTATTTCAAATTTTAGGAATTTAAATCTATGAGGTGTAGCATCTCATTTAAATCACTTTCCCAAGTGTTATGAAGTAATGTGAGGTCCTTAGTTAGATGGTCTCACACTTGCTCACTTGGGGGTATTAAATCACTTTGGTTATTTAAATTGCATGAGATGATGAATCTCATTTAAATCATTTTCTCAAATGATAAGTGTGAAGTGTTGACCTTGGTCAACATGTGATCATACATGTGTATTTGAGAATATTAAATCTTAACAAGATGCAATGAGAGGAAATTATTTCTCCCCAAACGAATAAGAAAACCCTAACATAAATTTGGGTAGCAATGTTAAGTAGTGATGCTAGATCATTTGTGTGAGCCATTAATGCTAATTAAGAGTACTTAAGTATTGTTTGGTGATTGTATCCTCGTATTCGTTTTTAGACGCTAGTACCGGAGACTACCAAGAAGAGGAGGTATTCTACCAAGAGGAAGAAGAAGAGAACTTTGATCACCTCACCAACCAAGGCAAGCTAATATTCTTGCAAGCTACCCTAAGGCAAAGCTCTACAAGAGCAAGGCCTCATTCCCATTTAATTTATGCTTAATGATCCTATCCCAAGTTTTTACCTTATAAGTTTTTGACTTTGGTTTATCAAAGTTTACTTTTTGATTCATGATTCACTTGGTTTAGATATAGAGTAGAACAAGAGCATCAAAGTTAGCCTAGAGCAAGACAAGCTAGTTAGCACCCCTCATGACTAGTTGCTAGTGCTAACAAATAAAATTGACTACTCTAGATGGGAACTTGTGAAATGAAATGACTTTGAAAACCTTGGAATGATGATACATTCTATTGAAAGATTTTGAAGGTGAATATGACTGGTGAATGACTTGGTGAATTTCATAAAAACTGATGGTTGGGTTCGGATGCGATACCATTCCAATTTGAAAGTACCCCCACAATACCCAACATGGGTAAGGGCTTAACTAGAAATTTATGTGCTTTAGTATGGGTTCCCTCTACACAAGCGTCATAGGGGTTATGCCGAGGCTGCCTCCGAAAGGTGAAATGATGTGAAATGACGTGAAATGAGGTGAATGTCCGGCCCAAGCCCTATGCAGTTCCCAGGTTGACTGTTTGTCTTCACGGGGAGGCCAAGCTCATGGGGAGAGGTGCCTATACTAGAGTATGTAAGTGAAAGGTTATGGTTGGTAGTCCGCACACGGAGTGTGGTAAATCAGGGCCAGTTAACCCTGACGGATTATTGCAAATGTTGTGGCACAAGTGTACGACCTCTGCAGAGTGTAGAACTATTCGAATAGCCGTGTCCACGGTTATGGACGGTTGGAAAGGCCATACTGTTCCATCATCAGACCATTTAAAAAAAATGTGACATATGACTTATGATTTGAACTTGAAAGGTGAATGGTGAACTTGACTTGAATCACAACAGAGTTGTGGGAATGACAGTAATGTTCCTCCGTCGCTGCCATGGTGAGCTCCTCATCGACCAAGCCCGACGGTATGCCACGGTGTTTTTCCCGGTTACCCAAGAAACCTACTCGCTAGATGCAACAACTAGATATCCTAGTAGAACTAACAATGGTATCAGAGCATGTCTAGTTCGTTGATATAGTTGAGGTAGAAACTATACTAGGAAAGAAGAAAAAACAAAGGAGTTTTATTTTTTTGGCAAACCCTAACCCTAGATCGGATGCACCCCAAGTACAACACGAAATTGATAAGAGAGAAGGGGAAGAGAGAGGGAGGCGGCATCCATGTAAGCTTCCACCTACCGGCGAGCTCCGGGAAGGGCCCTCCGCCTCCGCCGAGGCGCCACGCCAGGGCACCACGGCCAATCCTCGACGGCGGCGTGCCCACCCGCAAGGGGAACGCGCGCACCGGCGAGAGGGTCGGCTACGGTGCCACCATCTCCCTCCATGATGGCGAGCTCCGGTGGTCACCGTCCTCTTTTTCATCACGTCGTCGAGTGAGAGAGAGTCAGAGGGAGGAGAATGAGAAGGGCTAGGGTTTCCGGCCGGCTCCTAGTGTGGTTTTGTTTGACCGAGTGTGGCGCGCGGTCGTCCGATACCATCCGACGGCCAGGAGCTGCCAGGAGATGCTCTCGGGCCCAGGGGCAAGAAGGATGGCCGAGGCGAGTTGCTGGGCTCGGCCCATCTAGCGACACGGGCCCGTTTTCATCCTCCCAGCGCATTTTCCTTTTAAGAGAGAGATGAGAAAGGGGCCATGATGTCTAAGTGTGCTTCTATTCTTGTAGACAGTGTTGGGCCTCCAAGAGCAGAGGTTTCTAGAACAGCAGCAAGTTTCCCTTAAGTGAATCACCCAAGGTTTATCGAACTCAGGGAGGTAGAGGTCAGAGATATTCCTCTCAAGCAACCCTGCAATTAAGATACAAGAAGTCTCTTGTGTCCCCAACACACCTAATACACTTGTCAGATGTATAGGTGCACTAGTTCGGCGAAGAGATATTAAAACGCAGGTGGTATAGATGAATATGAGTGGTAATAACAATCTGAAATAAATATGGCAGCAAGTAAACATGCAGTAGAACAGTAAGTAAGCGGTGTTTGCAGTATTGGAAACAAGGCCTAGGGATCCTACTTTCACTAGTGGACACTCTCAACATTGCAATCATAATTGAATATAAATAAGCACTTCACTATGCTATTCCGAATTACTCTCTGGCGGGATAACGAACACTAATTCACCGTGTAGGGCTGCAAAGCAAACCTTAAAGATGTATTCCCAAGTACTAATAAACATCCCACGCTGTCACTTTGAGCATTCATAGGAGGTACTAACACACCACAATTTCATAGAGACATCCAACTCAAATCATAACCAAGTGAACAAGTATTCTGTGAAATATAGCCTAAGAGACCCACACGGTGCACACACTGTCACCTTTACACACGTGGGACAAGGAGTATCCGGAGATCACATAAGTAAAATCCACTTGAATAGCATAAGACATCTAGATTGCAAAGCTCACGATCACATAGATGAACACATAAGTACTACTCTCAAACACTCTCTTGTTGGATGACAAACACCATTCATTGTGTAGGGCTACAAGAGCTCCCTCAAGCCGGAGTGAACAAGCTCCACAACATCCGGAGTTCATATTCAAAGTAACCTCTAGAGTGCATAATAGACAAGAGTAACATCTACACATTCATATAGATCACATCATGGGGAGAGAGATGAACCACATAGCTACCGGTAGAGCCCTCAGCCCCGGGGGGGAGACTACTCCTCCTCATCATGGGAGACAGCGGCGCGATGAAGATGGCGGTGGTGTCAATGGAGATTCCGGGGGCAATTCCCGTCCCGGCGGCGTGCCAGAACAGAGACTTCTGTCCCCCGAAACTTGTCTTCGCGATGGCGGCGGCTCTGGAACTTTTCTCGTATCGTGGCTTATTGATTTAGGGTTTTCACATCTGGGAGACTTTATAGGCGGAAGGGCAGCCTCGGAGGAGCCAGGGGTGTCCCCCCCATAGGCTGGCGCCCCCCCCCCTCTTGGCCGTGCCGCCATGTGGGGTGGGGCCCCCAGGGCTCCCCTCTGGTCCCTCTCTGGCTCTCTGGAAGCTTCCGTGGAAAATAAGATCGTGGGCATTAATTTCGTCCAATTCCGAGAATATTTCCTGTGTAAGATTTCTGAAACCAAAAACAAAAGAAAACAGGAACTGGCACTTCGACATCTTGTTAATAGGTTAGTTCCGGAAAATGCATAAAAACATCATAAAGTATGAACAAAAGATGTAGGTATTATCATAAAACTAGCATGGAACATAAGAAATTATAGATACGTTTGAGACGTATCAGGCCATCTGGGCTGTATGACCTTTTTTCCAGTAATTGCTTTATGTTTTATTTTTTGGAAATAGTTTAGTAACAAGAATAAAAGTGAGATATGGAATTTTTTTCGTGTGGGTTAAAATTCAAACATTAAGTTAAGTTTCCGCTGTGCTAGTTAAGTTGAAGTCATATTTTATTGTTTCCTAATTTAATTGGAACCAACGGGAAAATTGAATTAGGAAATGAGAGTTAATTTTGAGTATGATGATTTTATTTAATGACCAACGTTGTTAATAAAATTGTATTCCGCAAGATTCAGAGTTATCATTATTGGTTCTATTTCTGCCCAACGGTGATGTAGAATTAATATTGAGAAGTGCCATGTTTTAATTTGACCAACGTTGAATTAACTCATTTTGATGGAAATTTTGTTTCAGGAAATCCTATGAGTTTTATCTCGGCTATTGAGCCCCTCAATGGAGGGAACTATGGCTCGTGGCGAGAGAAGGTTGAGATGGGGCTTGCTTTGCTTGACCTCGACTTGGCACTGATAGAGGCTTGTCCCATAGAACCTAAGGACCCCGTGAGGGGCGACAAAGAAAGTGAAGATGACTTCAACAAAAGGGTTCTTGACCATGGACCAAAAAGAATGAAGTACGATCTTGATCGTGCTAAGTGGGACTCGTCCAACAGAAAGTGCTTGATGGTGATCAAGAGCTCCATTTTGGAGGCTATAAGGGGAGCAATCCCACAATGTGACACCGCCAGTGAGTACCTGAAAAAGGTAGAGAGTCAGTTTACTGGGTCTTCCAAGGCCTATGCTAGCACTCTCATAAGAAAGCTTGTCACTACAAAGTACACTGGTGGTGGAGTAAGGGATCACATATTGAGGATGAGCCATATGTCTTCCAAGCTCAAGTCTATGGACATGGAGCTTCCAGAAAAGTTCATCATCCATCTGATCTTTGTCTCACTCCCAAAAGAATTTGAGACCTTTGCTGTGAACTACAATGCACAACCAGAAAAGTGGGCCATTGAGAAGATGATTGCCATGTGTGTGCAAGAAGAAGAGAGGATCAAGGGGCAATCTGGTGATTCTGTCAATTACCTAAGCCCAACCAAGAAGAGGAACTTTCAGAGTTCCAAGCCACAAGGGAAACCTCAGTGGAATCCTCCTTCTGCTAAGCCGCATGGAAAGGCTCAAGATCACCAGCCGCATGAGGAGGTGGCCAAGGACACTTGCAAGTGGTGCAAGGAAAAGGGCCACTACCAGAAAGACTGTGTGGCATTCCTGAAACATCTGTGCAAGAAAGGTGAGGATTTAATTACATTTGTAGATGAATCCTTATTTTTAAGTTATGCAAAATCTACTTGGTGGATTGACTCAGGTGCAACTGTTCATGTTGCAAATTCATTACAGGGATTCCGTATGAGACAGACCCTGCAAAGAGGAGAAAGATGTATTAAAGTTGCAAGCGGCGTCCAAGCTGAAGTCGAAGCCATTGGAGATCTCCCATTAGTATTAGCTAATGGCTTTGTACTTCTATTAGTAGATGTGCTTTATGTACCCTCTTTGCATCGAAACTTAATAAGTGTATCGCGCTTAGATGATGATGGTTTTGCTTGCCATTTTGGTGATGGTCAATGTAAGATCAAGTTTAATAATGAGATTGTTGGTCTTGCCTTCAGACAAGACAAGCTTTATTTGTTGTCACTTTGTGATGAGAATGTGAATGTTTTAAGCGCTGATAATGAGAATGTCTCCACATCCCTGAATGAAAATAATAAGCGGAAGAGAATTGATGAAGTCTCTTCGAAATTATGGCACTGTCGTTTAGGCCATATTTCGAGGGGGAGAATAGAACGCTTAGTAAAAGAATCAATCCTTCCGCCTATGGAATTTTCGAATTTAGAACAATGCATCGATTGCATTAAAGGAAAGTTTGTAAAGAACATTAAGAAGGGCGCCAAAAGAAGCACAAGAGTTTTAGAAATAATTCATACGGATATATGCGGTCCGTTTTCTGTGAAATCTGTGGATGGCTATGATTCCTTCATAACATTCACGGATGATTATTCGCGTTATGGTTATATTTATCCAATTAAAGAGCGTTCAGAAGCATTGGATAAATTCAAGATATTTAAGGCTGAAGTAGAAAATCAGCATAGCATAAAGATTAAAATAGTAAGGTCTGACCGTGGTGGGGAGTACTACGGTCGGCACACCCCATATGGCCAAGTTCCTGGACCGTTTGCAAGGTTTCTACAGGAACATGGCATAGTTGCCCAGTATTCTACACCGGGCGAGCCTCAGCAGAATGGAGTAGCTGAAAGACGAAACCGTACCTTGATGGATATGGTGAGAAGCATGTTAAGTTACTCCACTTTACCGGTTAGTTTGTGGATGGAGGCGTTAAAAACCGCTATTCACATACTTAATCGAGTTCCTAGTAAGTCGGTGTCTAAAACACCATATGAGTTGTGGACTAGTCGAGAACCTTCACTCAATTATTTGCGAGTGTGGGGCTGTCCAGCTGAGGCTAAACTCTTTAACCCGAACATTGGGAAATTAGATCCTAAGACAGTAAGTTGCCATTTTATTGGCTATCCAGACAAGTCAAAAGGTTATCGTTTCTATTGTCCAGACAGACTCACTAAGTTTGTAGAAACGAGACACGCTGTGTTTCTGGAGGATGAGATGATCAGGGGGAGCACGGTATCCCGAGAAATCAACCTTGAGGAGAAGCGGGTGTATGCACCCACTCCGATGATCCAGGAACCATTTTTCTCGATACCTGCTGCTGCTGCACCGACACAGGACAATGTCATTGCGACACCTGTTGTTAGTTCTCCTGTGGCAACAATGAATGAAAATAGAGAGAATGTTACCACACATGAGGAAGAGCTGCAACAGCCCCACATAGAAAGTGCGCCAGATGTTGAGAACCTTAGAAGGTCTCAAAGAGCAAGAAAGCCAGCTATTCCTGACGATTTTGAGATCTATGTCAGTGAAGAAGTTCAAATGGAGGGTGATCCCACCACATTTGAAGAAGCCTCAAGAAGTGCTCACTCATCGAAGTGGCCTGAAGCCATGGAAGATGAAATGCGATCAATGAGTAGCAACAAAGTCTGGGATTCAGAAGAAAATCCTAAAGGAGCCAAAACAGTAGGTTGTAAATGGTTCTACAAAACAAAGTGTGACTCTAGAGGGAATGTTGAAAGATATAAAGCACGACTTGTTGCGAAAGGTTTCACTCAAAGAGAAGGAATAGATTATAATGAGACATTTTCTCCGGTCTCATGTAAGGATTCTTTTAGAATCATAATGGCTTTAGTGGCACACTATGATTTAGAGTTGCATCAGATGGATATAAAGATGGCTTTCCTAAATGGAGACTTGGAGGAAAATGTTTACATGGCACAACCCAAGGGTTTTGTCGTGGAAGGAAAAGAACATATGGGATGCTGCCTGCAGAAATCTTTTTATGGATTAAAACAAGCCTCCAGTCAATGGTAATTGAAGTTCCATGAGACAACTAAAAGTTTTGGGTTCAATGAGAATAGGGAGGACAATTACCTCGTATATGCAAAGTTTTTGAATGGGAAATTTATTTTTCTTATCCTATATGTGGATAACATTCTACTCGCTAGTAGTGTGATGTTAGTCTACTATTGGAGACGAAGAAGTTCTTGTCCTCGAACTTCGATATGAAAGATCTTGGTGAAGCTTCATTCGTTCTAGGAATTGAAATTCACCGAGATAGACAAAGAGGGGTTTTAGGACTATCGCAAAAGGCATACTTAGAGAAAGTTCTAAAGAAGTATGGTATGCATGCGAGTAATTCCACGCCTGCTCCTATAGTCAAGGGCGATAGATTTGGGAATTTTCAATGTCCCAGGAACCAATATGAGATCGATCAAATGAAAGCGGTTCCATATGCTTCAGCTGTCGGAAGCCTAATGTATGCTCAAGTATGTACGCGCCCAGACTTAGCTTTTGTTACCGGGGTACTTGGCAGATTCCAAAGTAATCCAGGAATAGATCACTGGAAAATGGTGAAGAAGGCATTGTGTTAAGCGCAAGGCACAAAATGTAACATCCCAAAATTTTCAAAGCAAAGAAGAAAATGAATTTCACTTTTCCAAAATTGTGAGAACTTGGGTAATTCAGTATGTTGCATAGTGTTAATGTATGATGTGTGCTTTTGCCATTATGCTTGTTTGAAGTGTTTACCACTCTCTAAACCTTGCTCTTTGGAGGCAAAAAGAAACAACGCCAAATAAAAATAAAATCAAATAAAAAGCATATGTGAGCAAATGGCCATAATTGCAAATCTTGGCCTATGCCATTTTTACTTTAGCTAAATGGTTTGAAACCATTACTAAACCCAACTTAACACTCAATCAACCCAACACAATGACTTTTGGTCAAAGAAAAAGAAAATAAAATAAAAAATGAAATCACATATGAGCCTATGGCCACTTTTGCAAATCTTAACCTAGGCCATTTTTCTTTGTGTTGATGGTTTGGAAACTTTACTAAACTCAAAATAAGAACATTTGAATCAAATAAATGCAAAACAAATCAAAAGAAAAATCCAAATCAAGTTACATGTGATAATGGTCACTTGTGCCATTTTTAACCCGTTACCCACTTTGAGCCCCTGTATTAAGAGATTTCTAAACTAATTTTGATCAACTCTTTCCACCTCATCCAAGACCTCATCAAGGTGAACACTTTTGGTGTTGACCAACCATACAAATTCATTTTCAAATTATTATAAATGGCATGCAAAGTTGCAACATCAAATCAGATTCTAGATCATACCCATTTTGAATTTTCTCAAACCACCTCCATTTTTCAAACCAACACCAACAATAGAAGCCAAACATTATTTGAATCACATCCATGCAAAAGTTTGGCAAAATTCAAAAATAAACTTCATGCGGCCATTCTGTCGAGCACATGGTGTGCACCAATCTGCCAACTCCACACACCTCAATACCCATCAGTTTTTAGACTAAACCATCCATGCCTAGGTCATCACCAGCCTCCTCTTGCACCAAGTGAACAATGCCAAGCACCAGAGATGATGATTATGGATGAAATCATCAAGGACACCACCATGCCGTGTGCATCATGCCACCCCCATGTCAACCCCCCTCTCCTCTCACTTCTGGCTTGCATCACCATGTCCTTGACCTTCCTCTCTCTCCCCTGAACACGACAGACACCTCCCTCGACCAAGGAGAGCACGGCAGCGCCCAGAACACGACGTGCCCGCGACGCCCAGAACACGTCAGAGCACGCCAGGACACACCCCTGGACGCGCCAGTACACGGCCTCGCCTGGACGCAGCTGACCTCCCCTCGCCCTCTCTTTTCTCCCACGCACTCAGCACGTCACCAGCAACCTCGCAGACATGCTCACCTGCTCGCGCAAGCCCTCTCGCTGTCGTCCTCATCAACGTCGTCCGCCGCGGTACTGCCAGTACATGAGCATGACGCCGACACCACCGTACACCTTCTCCCGTGCAGTCAAGCGCGTCGTGATCGCCGTGACACCGTGAACAGCACTCCACCCTCGCCAATGTCACTGAGCCTCTGTAGCGTCATCGTCACCATCGCGATGCCCGTTGATACGTCTCAAACGTATCTATAATTTCTTATGTTCCATGCTAGTTTTATGACAATACCTACATGTTTTGTTCACACTTTATAACGTTTTGATGCATTTTCCGGAACTAACCTATTAACAAGATGCCGAAGTGCAGTTCTGTTTTCTGCTATTTTTGGTTTCAGAAATCCTAGTAAGGAAATATTCTCGGAATTGGACGAAATCAACACCCAGTATCTTATAATTCCACGAAGCTTCCAGAACACCGAAGAGGGGCCAGAGGAGAGCCACAGGCCCACCACACATGGTGGCGGCGCGACCCAGGGGGGGCGCGTGATACGTCTCAAACGTATCTATAATTTCTTATGTTCCATGCTACTTTATTGATGATACTCACATGTTTTATACACATTATATGTCATTATTATGCATTTTCCAGCACTAACCTATTGACAAGATGCCGAACCAGTTTGTTGTTTTCTGCTGTTTTTGGTTTCAGAAATCCTACAAAGGAAATATTCTCGGAATTGGGCCGAAATCAACGCCCATAGGCTTATTTTTCCACGAAGTGGGGCCACGGGGCGCCGCCACACTAGGGCGGCGCGGCCTAAGGGGGGCCCGCGCGGCCCTAGCGTGTGGGGCCTGATACGCGTAGATGCACACGTGCGTTGGGAACCCCAAGTGGAAGGTTTGATGCGTATAGAAGCAAGTTTCCCTCAGTATGAAACTAAGGTTATCGAACCAGTAGGAGCCAAGAAGCACGTGAAGGTTGTTGGTGGAGGAGTGTAGTGCGGCGCAACACCGGTGAAACCGGCGCCAACGTGGAACCTGCACAACACAATCAAAGTACTTTGCCCCAACGTAACAGTGAGGTTGTCAATCTCACCGGTTTGCTGAAAACAAAGGATTAAACGTATCGAGTGGAAGATGGTGTTTGTTTGCAAAGAACAGTAAAAGCAGTAGAATGTATTCGGATGTAAAAGAATGGACCGGGGTCCACAGTTCACTAGTGGTGTCTCTCCAATAAGATAACTAACATGCTGGGTGAACAAATTACAGGCGGGCAATTGACAAATAAAGATTCAATACATACCAACATTGATTACTATGTGATTTAATCAGGGCATTACGACAAAGTACATAGACCGCTATCCAGCATGCATCTATGCCTAAATAATCCACCTTCAGGTTATCATCCGAACCCCTTCCAGTATTAAGTTGTAAACAACAGATAATTGCATTAAGTATGGTGTGTAATGTAATCAACACAAATATCCTTAGACAAAGCATCAATGTTTTATCCCTAGTAGCAACAGCACATCCACAACCTTAGAACTTTCTGTCACTGTCCCAGATTAAATGGAGGCATGAACCCACTATCGAGCATAATTACTCCCTCTTGGAGTTACAAGTATCAACTTGGCCAGAGCCTCTACTAGCAACGGGGAGCATGCAAGAACATAAACAACACATATATGATAGATTGATAATCAACTTGACATAATATTCTATATTCATCGGATCACCAAACACAACATGTAGCATTACAAATAGATGATCTTGATCATGTTAGGCAGCTCACAAGATCTAAACAATGATAGCACATGCGGAGAAGACAACCATCTAGCTACTGCTATGGACCCATAGTCCAAGGATGAACTACTCACGCATCAATCGGAGGCGGGCATGATGATGTAGAGCCGCTCCGGTGATGATTTCCCTCTCCAGGGTGCGGAGCGATCTCTGAATCCCCCAAGATGGGATTCGCGACGGCGCGTCTCTGGAAGGTTTTCCGTATCGTGGCTCTCGGTACGGGGGTTTCGCGACGAGGCTATTTGTAGGCGGAAGGGTAGGTCAGGGGGCGGCGGGGCCCGGACCACGGCCGCGCGCCGGGGCCTGGGCCGCGCCGCCAATTGTATGGCCGCCTCGTGGCCCCACTTCCTTTCCCCCTCGGTTTTCTGGAAGCTTCGTGTAAAAATAGGACCCTGGGCATTGATTTCGTCCAATTCCAAGAATATTTCCTTACTAGGATTTCTGAAACCAAAAACAAACAGCAACTGGCGCTTCGGCATCTTGTTAATAGGTTAGTGCCGGAAAATGTATAATAATGTTGTAAAGTATGTATAAAACATTCAAGTATTGTCATAAAAGTAGCATGGAACATAAGAAATTATAGATACGTTTGAGACGTATCAAGCATCCCCAAGCTTAGTTCCTACTCGCCCTCGAGTAGGTAAATGATAACACAAATAATTTCTGAAGTGACATGCTACTAACATAATCTTGATCAACATTATTGTAAAGCATATGAGATGAATGGAGTGATCTGAACAAAAGATTGCTAACAAAGATAATGACTAAACAAATGAATCATATAGCAAAAAATATCATGAATAGTACTTTCAAACAATTATCAATAGGACTTGCATAAGAGCTAACTCATAAGCAATAAATTCTAAGTAGAATGCATTGAAGCAACCCAAAGGATGATTAAGTTTCAGCAGTTGCTTTCAACTTGTAACATGTATATCTCATGGATATTTGTCAACATAGAGTAATATAACGGGTGCAATAAGTAAACATGTAAGAATCATTGCACACAGTTAACACAAGTGTTTGCTTCTAAGATAGAAAGAAGTGGGTAAACTGACTCAACATAAAGTAAAAGAATGGCCCTTCGCAGAGGGAAGCATGGATTACTATTTTTGTGCTAGAGCTTTTATTTTGAAAACATAGAAACAATTTTGTCAACGGTAGTAATAATTCATATGTGCTATGCATAATACTTCCTACAAGTTGCAAGTCTCATGCATAGAGTACTAATAGTGCTCGCACCTTGTCCTACTTAGCTCGGAAAACACGGATTATCATTGCATAACATATGTTTCAACCAAGTGTCACAAAGGGGTACCTCTATGCCGCCTGTACAAGTGTCTAAGGAGAAAGCACGCATTGGATTTCTCGCTTTTGATTATTCTCAACTTAGACATCCATACCGGGACAACATAGACAACAGATAATGGACTCCTCTTTTTAATGCTTAAGCATTCAACAACAAATAGTATTCTCATAAGAGATTGAGGTTGTATGTCCAAACTGAAACTTCCACCATGATACATGGCTTTAGTTAGCTGCCCAATGTTCTTCTCTAACATATGCATACTCAAACCATTTGATCATGAAATCGCACTTACTTCAGACAAGACGAACATGCATAGCATCTCACATGATATCCAACAAAGGTAAAAAGTTGATGGCGTCCCCAGAAACATGGTTACCGCTCAACAAGCAACTTATAAGAACTAAGACACATAACTACATATTCATCATCACAATAGTTTTTAAGCTATTTGTCCCATGAGCTATATATTGCAAAGATAAAGGAATGAAATTTTAAAGGTAGCACTCAAGTAATTTACTTTGGAATGGCAGAAAAATACCACATAGTAGGTAGATATGGTGGACACAAATGGCATGGGGTTTTGGCTCAAGGTGTTTGGATGCACGAGAAGCATTTCCTCTCAGTACAAGGTTTGGGCTAGCAAGGTTGTTTGAAGCAAACACAAGTATGAACAGGTACAACAAAACTTACACAAGAACATATTGCAAGCATTATAAGACTATACACTGTCTTCCTTGTTGTTCAAAACATTTTACCCGAAAATATCTGGACTTAGAGAGACCAATCATGCAAACCAAATTAAACAAGCTCTATGGTAGTTCTTCATTAATAGATTAAACTACATGATGCAAGAGCTTAAACATGATCTATGAGAGCTCAAACAATTGCCAAGTTGCCAAACCATATGCATCATTTTCTGATTCCAACCAAATAGCAATTTAACGAAGCAATTTCAGCCTTCGCCATGAACATTAAAGCACAATTAAGAACACAAGTGTTCCATATGAAAAAGCGGAGCGTAATATCTCCAATATAAGGATGGTGGGATCCAACTTTATTCAAACCAAAACAAAAATAAAAGCAAACCGACGCTCCAAGTAAAGAACATAAGAGGTGATGGAATAAAAATATAGTTTCACTAGAAGTGACCTGATAATGTTGTCGATGAAGAAGGGGATGCCTTGGGAATCCCCAAGCTTAGATGCTTGAGTCTTCTTAAAATATGCAGGGATGAACCACCGGGGCATCCCCAAGCTTAGACCTTTCACTCTTCTTGATCATAGTATATCATCATCTTCTCTTGACCCTTGAAAACTTCCTCCACAACAAACTTCAAGCAAACTCATTAGAGGTTAGTGCATAATTACAAATTCACATATTCAGCGGTGACACAATCATTCTTAACACTTCTGGACATTGCACAAAGCTTCTGAAAGTTAATGGAACAAAGAAACTCATTGAACATAGCAAAAGCGACAATGTGAAATAAAAGGCAGAATCTGTCAAAAACAGAACAATCCGTAAAGACGAATCTGGCAGGGACACTTAACTTGCTCAAATGGAAAAACTCAAAACTAATGAATGTTGCGTACATATATATATGAGGATCACGCTCATAAATTTGCAGATTTTTTTGATTTTTCTACAGGGAAATCTGTACGAATTCGTGACAGACAGCAATGTTGTTTCTGCGCAGCAATCCAAATCTAGCATCAACTTTAGCATAGAAACTTTACTTGGCACAAAAACATGATAAGGAGAGGTTGCTACAGTAGTAAACAACTTCCAAGACTCAACAATACAGTAAATAAAATAAAACATGGGTTATCTCCCAAGAAGTGCTTTCTTTATAGCCATTAAGATGGGCTGAGTAATTTCGATGATACTCTCGCAAGAATTAAGAGTTGAAGCAAAAGAGAGCATCAAGAAGCAAATTCAAAACACATTTAAACCTAACCCACTTCCTATGAAAAGGAATCTTGTAAATAAACAAGTCATATAAGCATAATGCAATAAGCATAGAAAGGCAACACAAGCGCAACTTCAAGATTCTCAACATAAAGAGGGGAAACTTAATATAATTAAGATGCATATAACCATATTTCCCTCTCTCATAATAACTTTCAGTAGCATCATGAACAAACTCAACAATATAACTATCACATAAAGCATTCTTGTCATGAGCTACATGCATAAAATCATTACTCTCCACATAAGCATAATCATTACTATTAATTGTAGTGGGAGCAAATTCAATAAAGTAGCTATCATTATTATTCTCATCACCATAATCATCATATATAGGAGGCATATTGTAATCATAATTAATTTTCTCCTCAATAGTAGGTGGACTGAAAATATCATATTCATCATTGCAAGCATCATATATAGGAGGTAAAGTATCATCAAAGTAAATTTTCTCCTCCATGCTTGGGGGACTAAAAATATCACAACCAGCTTCCCCAAGCTTAAATTCTTCCATAGCATTAGCAACAATGGTGTTCAAAGCATTTATACAAATAACATTACCATTAGCATGCATATAAAGTTTCATAGGTTTTTTAATTTTCTCTTCAAACACCTCATGTCCTAACTCAAGATAAATACTATAAAGATCTCTAATTTTTTTGTTTTTTTCCATTAAGCCTAAATAGTGAAAATAAAAACAAGTACAGGACTAGACATGATAACAAAATGAATTAAATGCAAGTAACTAATTTTTTTGTGTTTTTGATATAAGAAAGCAAACAAGACAATAAATAAAATAAAGTAAAGCAAGACAAAAACAAAGTAAAGAGATTGGATGTGGAGACTCCCCTTGCAGCGTGTCTTGATCTCCCCGGCAACGGCGCCAGAAATTTAGCTTGATACGCGTAGATGCACATGTCCGTTGGGAACCCCAAGTGGAAGGTATGATGCGTATAGAAGCAAGTTTCCCTCGGTATGAAACCAAGGTTATCGAACCAGTAGGAGCCAAGAAGTACGTGAAGGTTGTTGGTGGAGGAGTGTAGTGCGGCGCAACACCAGTGAAACCGGCGCCAACGTGGAACTGCACAACACAATCAAAGTACTTTGCCCCAGCATGTGATGAGGTTGTCAATCTCACCGGCTTGCTGAAAACAAAGGATTAAATGTATCGAGTGGAAGATGGTGTTTGTTTGCAAAGAACAGTAAAAACAGTAGAATGTATTCAGATGTAAAAGAATGGACCGGGGTCCACAGTTCACTAGTGGTGTCTCTCCAATAAGATAACTAACATGCTGGGTGAACAAATTACAGGCGGGCAATTGACAAATAAAGATTCAATACATACCAACGATGATTACTATGTGATTTAATCAGGCATTACGACAAAGTACATAGACCGCTATCCAGCATGCATCTATGCCTAAATAATCCACCTTCAGGTTATCATCCGAACCCCTTCCAGTATTAAGTTGTAAACAACAGATAATTGCATTAAGTATGGTGTGTAATGTAATCAACACAAATATCCTTAGACAAAGCATCAATGTTTTATCCCTAGTAGCAACAGCACATCCACAACCTTAGAACTTTCTGTCACTGTCCCAGATTAAATGGAGGCATGAACCCACTATCGAGCATAATTACTCCCTCTTGGAGTTACAAGTATCAACTTGGCCAGAGCCTCTACTAGCAACGGAGAGCATGCAAGAACATAAACAACACATATATGATAGATTGATAATCAACTTGACATAATATTCTATATTCATCGGATCTTGATCATGTTAGGCAGCTCACAAGATCTAAACAATGATAGCACATGCGGAGAAGACAACCATCTAGCTACTACTATGGACCCATAGTCCAAGGATGAACTACTCACGCATCAATCCGGAGGCGGGCATGATGATGTAGAGCCCCTCCGGTGATGATTCCCCTCTCCGGCAGGGTGCCGGAGGCGATCTCCTGAATCCCCCGAGATGGGATTCGCGGCGGTGGCGTCTCTGGAAGGTTTTCCGTATCGTGGCTCTCGGTACAGGGGTATTCGCGACGAAGGCTATATGTAGGCGGAAGGGTAGGTCGGGCGACGCGAGGGCCTAGACCACGGCGCGGCCGGGCACAGGCGCGCCGCCTGTTGTGCAGCCGCCTCGTCCCACTTCCTTTCCCCCTCGGTTTTCGGAAGCTTCGTGTAAAAATAGGACCACAGGCATTGATTTCGTCCAATTAAGAATATTTCCTTACTAGGATTTCTGAAACCAAAAACAGCAACGACATGGCGCTTCGGCATCTTGTTAATAGGTTAGTGCGGAAAATGTATAATAATGTTGTAAAGTATGTATAAAACATTCAAGTATTGTCATAAAAGTAGCATGGAACATAAGAAATTATAGATACGTTTGAGACGTATCGGGGCCCAGACTCCTCCGCTCCGCCTTCCGCCTACTTAAAGTCTTCGTCGCGAAACCCTCGAGAGCCACGATACGGAAAACCTTCCAGAGACGCCGCCGCCGCCAATCCCATCTCGGGGGATTCAGGAGATCGCCTCCGGCACCCTGCCGGAGAGGGGAATCATCTCCCGAGGGCTCTTCATCGCCATGATCGCCTCCGGATCGATGTGTGAGTAGTTCACCCTGGACTATGGGTCCATAGCAGTAGCTAGATGGTTGTCTTCTCCTCATTGTGCTATCATGTTAGATCTTGTGAGCTGCCTATCATGATCAAGATCATCTATTTGTAATGCTACATGTTGTGTTTGTTGGGATCCGATGAATATTGAATACTATGTCAAGTTGATTATCAATCTATCATATGTGTTGTTTATGTTCTTGCATGCTCTCCGTTGCTAGTAGAGGCTCTGGCCAAGTTGATACTTGTAACTCCAAGAGGGAGTATTTATGCTTGATAGTGGGTTCATGCCTCCATTAAATCTGGGACAGTGACAGAAAGTTCTAAGGTTGTGGATGTGCTGTTGCCACTAGGGATAAAACATCGATGCTTTGTCTAAGAATATTTGTGTTGATTACATTACGCACCATACTTAATGCAATTGTCTGTTGCTTGCAACTTAATACTGGAAGGGGTTCGGATGATAACCTGAAAGTGGACTTTTTAGGCATAGATGCATGCTGGATAGCGGTCTATGTACTTTGTCGTAATGCCCTGATTAAATCTCATAGTACTCATCATGATATATGTATGTGCATTGTTATGCCTTATTTATTTGTCAATTGCCCAACTGTAATTTGTTCACCCAACATGCTAGTTATCTTATCGGAGAGACACCACTAGTGAACTATGGACCCCGGTCCATTCTTTACATCTGAAATACAATCTACTGCAATACTTGTTCTTTACTGTTCTTCGCAAACAAACATCATCTTCCACACTATACGGTTAATCCTTTGTTTTCAGCAAGCCGGTGAGATTGACAACCTCACTGTTACGTTGGGGCAAAGTACTTTGATTGTGTTGTGCAGGTTCCACGTTGGCGCCGGTGTTGCGCCGCACTACACTCCTCCACCAACAACCTTCACGTGCTCCTTGACTCCTACTGGTTCGATAACCTTGGTTTCATACTGAGGGAAAACTTGCTTCTCACTACAAGAAAAGTTCTGATAGACAACGTCCCAAAATCGTCAACTAAGGGGCATTTTTCGTCGCCTATGGGCCTAACCCGACGATATGGGTTCTGTTGTCGAAACTGCGTCAGGCAAAGTCCAACGACGATTTTTTCGGTCCGTCGCGCTTGGGCGCCCTTCCGCCACGGAAAATCGGACCGTTGCGGAAGTGTTTTCGGGAGCCCGTTGACTGCTGACGTCATGCAAACTGACACGTGGCAGACGCCGTTAACTGCCAGTTAACGGCGTTAACCGGCTGAAACCCCGTGGTAGATGGTAGGCCCACACGAGGCCTGCCACGTCTTAAGCGGGCCGGGCCAGATGACATAGTTTGACCGGTCAACTATATAGCTGGGCTGGTCCATTAGTTAAGTGGGCCGGGCCTAACCTCTAAGGTTGACTGGTCAAAACTTAAATGGGCCGGCCCATTTAACATGTGGGGTCCACCTTACAGCAACTGGGCCGGCCCAAGAAGCAAGTGGGCCGGGCCAAAAACACAGGTGGGTCCCACTTTCCTGTTAAAGGCCGGCCCATTTAGTGTGTGGGGTCCACCGTATAGCAAGTGGGCCGGCCCAACAAGCTAGTGGGCCGGGCCAAAAAAACAGGTGGG
This sequence comes from Lolium multiflorum, assembly GCA_030979885.1. NCBI lineage: Eukaryota > Viridiplantae > Streptophyta > Magnoliopsida > Poales > Poaceae > Lolium > Lolium multiflorum. Next base: position 97,913,601 of record CM061750.1, on the reverse strand, counting down.
TCCCACTTTCCAGTTAAAGGATCGGCCCATTTAGTTTGTGGGGTCCACCATATAGCAAGTGGGCCGGCCCAACAAAATAGTGGGCCGGGCCAAAAACACAGTGGGTCCACTTTCCTGTTAATGGGCCGGCCCATTTGGTATGTGGGGTCCACCATATAGAAAGTGGCCGGCCCAACAAGATAGTGGGCCGGGCCAAAAACACAGTGGGTCCCACCTTCCACTTAAAGGGCCGGCCCATTTACCATGTGGGACCACCATAGAGCAAGTGGCGGCCCAACAAGATAGTGGGCCGGCCCAATAAGCACAGGTGGGCCCCACTTTCCTGTTAAAGGGCCGGCCCATCTAGTATGTGGGGTCCACAATATAGCAAGTGGGCCGGCCCAACAAGATATTGGGCCGGGCCAAAAACACAGGTGGGTCCCACTTTCCTCTTAAAGGGCCGGCCCATTTATTATGTGGGGTCCTCCAAAAAAGCAAATGGGCTGGCCCAACTAATTAGTGGGCCGGCCCAGTTGGTGGGGTCCACCTTAAAGCAAGTGGGCCAGCCCAATTAGTGTGTGGGGTCCACCGTAAATCAAATGGGCTGGCCCAAGAAGTAAGTGGGCCAGCCCGTTTAGTTGCTGTTTATATGCCGGCATAATATGCGCTTTAGGATTTTGCGGGCAGGCACATATGTGATTTCGCTTAATTGGGCCGTTTAAGGGATGGGAATTCGTGATTTAGATACTGAGAATATTTACGCAGCATTGATTTCTGTCGGATAGCCTCACTTACCACAAGCACCAAAGAAAAAATGCGCGAAAGAACTATAAAAACTAACTAAATATTACATCAGCTGCAAGGCATTGAAAAAAATATTACAGAACCCAGAGAAATTGAATGGTAATTAAACCTAGCAATACAATGAAGCGATCCGGCAATCTTTTAAGTTGTCCATGCAGCACCTATATCTGAAACAAAGACATTACAAGTTAAGACAGCAACAATGGAAAGGCAATGACACTACAATATTGTTTGGCAAAGAATTTGGAACTCATCATTTCGTCGTTATAACAAGATCATTGTAATGCGCACAATAAGCAAACAAAGAGTGCATGCCGCATACCAACAGCCAATATAACAGAGCATGTTAGAATGAAACAGCAGACTTACTACTGTCGAGTCCCATGCAAACCAACATGTTCAGGGAGTACAAAATTGGCATGAACAACATAGTAGCAGGCTATAAATTTTGTAACAACGACTGAGCAAGATGAAGTTATGATGGCTACATCTACAGAGCAGGGAATGTAAACCAAAAATAGAAGTTACGATGGCAAAAGCTAAAGAGGAGGGAATGTGAACCAACATGTGCCAAGTGCAATTACTTCATTTTGGCCGTGAACTAAATAATACTCCTGAACTTATAGTGAAGGGGATGCAAATCAAGATGTTTCGGGATATAAACTTGTAATGAGCAACACATGGAGGATAGTTAATGCTGGAGCTTAGGATGGACCAGATACAGAATATAGTGGGATCACCTGTGAACTTGTATAAGAGGGAATGCAAACCAATATGTTCAGCTTTCCATATGTGAGCGTCATGCCAAGTCAGAGAAACAAGTCAATAATGCAGCTTTTGAAGAACAAGATGGCACGCAAAATTATTATCTAGTAGTATGACAAGTTTATTTGTACTACAGGCTAGATAGCAGAGTGATAGCATGCCAAACTAAGTCCTTACTTTGTTAGCTTACAATGAACTAGATACAAAACAATGGCATCACCTGTAGTACAGGGAATGCAAGCCAACATGTTCATGGAGTAAAAAATTGGCACAAACAACATAGTAGCAGGCCATAATTTTTGTAACAACGACTGAGCAAGATAAAGTTATGATGGCTAGATCTACAGAGCAGGGAATGTAAACCAAATATAGAAGTTACGATGCCAAAAGCTATAGAGCAGGGAATGCGAACCAACATGTGCAATTACTTAAAATTGGCCATGAACTAAATAATAGCAGGATGTTACTATAATACCTACAGTATAATTTTTGTAACAACGACTGAGCAAGATAGAAGTTATGATGGCTACATCTACAGAGCAGGGAATGCAAACCAAAATGTTCAATCGCTTAAAGTTAGCAATGAAGTAGAAAATAGCAACGTGTTACGGTCATAGCTAGGAATGAACTAAAAGAGCTTCAGACAAACAAGCATCTGAACCCAGAACATGGCGCTAAAACAAGGGACTTACATTAGGAGAAGCACTCTGTGGGAGTCACAGCAGATCTTCCTGGGGTTGATAGATCCGGTGATGAAGTACGCTACATGTGCTACTTGGGGTTGGAGAGACGGCCATTACACTTCATGGTTACTCATCTCATCTGCAAAAACGTAACGGCGCGTCGTTAGCACAAACAGGTTCCCCCAAGATTAAACAAGAACTTGCAGGCAAGCAATAGAAAAGCGACAGTAGAAGAGTTTAGATCATGCACTGCGCCGGTGAAGCAGATCCGGTTCATGCACAGCGGTGTCGGTGAGCAAGATCCGATGCGGTGGACGACGGATCCGGCGAAGCGGCTCCGGCGGGGTGGACGATACCGCAGCTGAAGCGACTGCGGTAGACTGCTGGATGAGCATATGGTTTCGAGGTTCGGCGGGGATGATCCGGTCCGGTTGATGACGGCGTCGATGAAGCGGCTCCGGCAGGCAGCCGGATGACGAGGATCGCGAGGGCTCGGGTAGGCCAGGGAAGTCCGGCGGGGATGTTCCGGTGCGGTGGTCGTGGAGGTGGTAGAGAGAGGGACTTGAGAAGTTCCGGTGGGTGGTCTCAGATGAGAGACTGAAGGAAATGTATTTTTTTTGGGAGGGTTTCCGGGCTAGGGAGGTGGTGATCGAAAAAATGACGGGCAAACCCCTCACCAACCGACTTTGCTGTCATCTCCACAGGGGTAGAATGGGAATTTGGAAGCGTGTGAAATTTTTGTATTTTGTGGGCGGGAAGTTTTGCCGCTATGAGATTTTGAATTTCGCTAAGGTACAAGTATAATGATAAAAAATTGTGACACCGTACTAGTACCTCTGTTCATGGCCGAGTGCAAAATCAAATCATCATCACGTTGAATATAGGTCACTACCATGATCATGATCTATCTTCTTAATCCCATTCAAAAATGCGTTTGAAATATTTCAGGATTGGTGGGAGATTTTGCCGCCCGACAGAGATTAAATTAAACCACACGTTCGACAATTCAAACTTGAGACCTTGGCTATGATACCATTTAAGTTCGAACTGATTCAAAAAAGGCTAGGCAATTAATTTATATAACATCCACAGGAACAACTACCAAGTTGATCCCAACCGCAGATAAATGCATCCACCAACAAAAGTCTGAACGGTGCCTTAATCTAAGGAAACATTTCACAAGACCAATGTACTCACTATGTTAGTGTTCATCTCCAATTATCTATGGCATTTTCTTAGTCTTTGGGAGATTATAACGAACTTGATTGGCCTCGTGCAGTAGGGCATCACATGCTTCTAATCTCGATCTCAACATGTCAACTTTTGTTCTTAGCATAGCTGTTGCAACTCGTTCTACTTGGAGTTGTTCCTCCAAAACTTGAGCAGAGAAAGACTTGGACTTGGGCTTCAAAACCCAGCATTTCGCAGGAAAGAGTTTTTGGTGATATCTTTATCTTTCCCGGGTTTTGCCATCTCAAATTTCATATTAGCCAGACAAGTTTTGAGTTGTGTAAAAAGAAAAGTTATTACAGAGAAAAATGCAGATGGTAGATTTAATGTGTACGAACTACTTTTAATCATACAAGTTGACATGCCTGACTATAATAAGGACCATCTATCTTGCTAGCAGGCATAATTATTAATGGGCTACCATGTACGGGAACCGTATCCTCTAACGTGAAGGAGCTAAGTCAGGAAAAATAAAGAAGCAAAGTCAGGCTTCTGTAGCATAAGTACAAGGTTATGCACTGTCTTTAACTAATAAAGGTGATTACTGTAGATGTTTAAAAACTAAACTAAATTTTATTACACCATAATTTTCTCTGCATGTAATTACTTCAAATGCAAGACACAAGTTTGTATTGTGCAAATTAATTTAAATTATTTGGATTTTAGACATATGGTTTGGGGGAAGGAAAGTTAGAGTACTGTAGCTTCTCTAACTTTTCACCTTCAAGTTAGAGTACTGTAGCTTCTCTAACTTTTCACCCATGTACGTAGTCCTTCCAAGAAACAGCCGTTATTGCATTACGAGCAGAAAACAGTTCACACGTGCGCTCAGATTCAAATTTTCAGCATGCAGTCGATTTATGGTTTAATTGAAGTACACATCAGGATATTATTTCACACAAAATACAGCAGCCACATGGAACATATCTAATTTTAGTACAACAACAAAATTTGCAATTATTACAGACCACGAAATTTTGAACGAAATTTTGAGCAGTAATTAGTTACAGCATTGGCATCAGCAGTCCACTTGACTGAACAACAGAATCAAAGTTTATTTAGACACCTTCAATTCCCAGACACATCACAACTGGCTTACCATGACAAGTGCATAGGAGATTCTTTAGAACATTTTCTGTCAAAGTTTGCCTATTTTTCAATTCATGTATCTCTTGGCGTGTCTTGGCAATTAATTCATCAGCATCTTTGTTTTCCCGCCCAAATATATCAACTGCCTCTTGGAGTGCATCCCCGAAATCTCTTTGTGCCGGATTAAGTTGACCAATAGATACCATGGGCCTATGCGAGCAATATGCACTCTCACTGCTGCTTTGTGAAACATCAATACTTGAGGCATTGGCCCTTGCTTCTGGCATTGTAGCTTTATTTGAAGCCTGAAATTTAGATAAAACAAGTTACAACATCATATGATGCAATAAAAGACCTCCAATTTCAAGAACATCATTGAGCTGATATAACACAACAAGCAATCAAAAATAGAGCCTCGTACATCTATTTCTTCTGGAATGGTTGGTGTACCGGACTCAGTGGACCAATGAGAGCACGTGCCACTGTCACTGTTGCTCTGTGAAATGACCGCAACACTTGATAAATGGGTTGTCCCTACTGACATTACAGCTTTGTTTGCAGGCTGAAACTAAGACAAAACAAGTTAAAATGCAATACAATACAAGGCAAACAAACAGCATTGTTGACATAATTTTGAAAGAACCATGGGCAGATACAACAAAGAAACCAGTTAAGCCACATGCCTCTTAGAACAAACCAAACTAGATCATGGCGATGATGTATACAATGAACCAAGCAACTAGACATCATGTGCCCAATAACGAAGCCAGGTCACTGCACAGAAGAAATCTAGCAAATAGCCAAATACAGTCAAAAGATGTGCATGTTGGATTTGATACTATTAGGAAAATAATGTATGATTGATTTAAGCATGACTCAGATAGTGCCTTCGACATCGCAGAAGGTCAATGCAACAATTAATTGTATGGCTTGTATGAAGTGCCATAACATTTAAATTAAGCATAACGAGGCATTGCTTAATCTGAGAACTGAGTGCTAGCTCAGTGGCAAGGCTTGCGAGTGCGCAGCCAGCCCACCCGGGTTCGAGTCCCAACAGGACCGAATTAAACGGGGTGTTATCTAGCGCGTATAAATTCGCTGCTAGAGAGGTCTCATCATCTATCTCACAACGTATAGACAAGGGAGGGAATCTTCCTACGTTGGTCAACGTTTAGGCAATGCTTAATCTTGAATTCATGATCAAACTCAAACAAAAAAGGGCATATAACAAGTAGCACCATGTGCATCATGTATAATAGATTACTAGAAACTGAATGAAGCAATTGAACATGGAGCGTATTATATAAACAGCCAGATCATTTGAATATGGATATACCACATCATGTCAATGGGACTCAGAAAAACAAAGCTAGACATTTAAACAAGTAATATAACTATTTTTTCACCATGTTTCAAGTAGAATAGGAAGCTAGGTTAGGAATAAAGCAATCATGTTTCAAGTAGAATAGGAAGCTAGGTTAGGAATAAAGCAATAAAAAAACACAAAGTGCATCATTTCAGCTAGGATCATTTCTATCAAACTTCATGCACTAGCCATGGAACAACAGGCAAACTCAATGAAGCAACAGGCAAAAAATTAACATAATAGAATTTCAGGACTTGTATTAACATAGCCAAATCATGTAACTTATACCCAGGCATGCCGGATGCCAGATGGGTCAAAGGCAGTGTGCAATGTTCCATATGGTCATTGTTTATATTTTATTAGATTCCATTAGGCAACTTAGGTAGTGCAACATACAGAAAATGATGCAATTGAACTATGCACAGGAGGTAAATTAACATTCCAAAAAAAACAGGGAACTTACGTGAGCTTTTTTTTGAGTCACACGGACCTCATCGGGTACTTGGACAGAAGAACCTGGTGCCTCACTGTTTCTCCTCTGCATGAAGGAGAGGCCAATTGTAAACAGAAACAGGTCCAAGATATAGAAGTTTGCATTAAGCAATATACAAAAAACAGCAGGTACTTACATGATTATAGGCGAGCTTTACTCTACGTTTATGAGTGTAAGATGTGCCTGCTGCACGTGTAATAACAACAAACAGTTACGAGTCACGGCTTTGCTATAATTAAATTGACACCAAATAGTAGTAGAAGCATTATGACGTGCATAAACATGTAATACAGGATCGCAGAAAGATATCAAACATGATGTAACTAGAGCAGTAGCCTACGGCCAAATAGTGAGAAATTGTAATCGTGTCAATTGTGGACTTGTATAGCCTACCCCAACTTGTTTGGGAATAAAGGCTTTGTTGTTGTTGTTGTCAATCGTGGACATGTAGAGCATTCAACGGCTCATGATTGGTGGCTCATATTTTGTAGAGTTTCAGCGAATGGGTGGGTTAGGTTACTCAGACCACCACACTGTGTATTTATATCATCTGAGTTAGGGTTACAATACTACTGGACATGGGCCTCTATGGGCCTCACACTGGATACAATATTACTACAGCGCTACTACTAAACTCACTCATGGTCCAACACACCCCCTCAAGATGATCATGGGTAAACAACCATGGCCATCTTGCAACAACAACATGACACATATGACAACTACCAGTAATGAACATTCAGCATAACTCCTAGGATACATGACAGCATTGCACTTTCCATCATCTTGTCATCTCGATTCATCTCTTCATCAGCAGCGAAGATATCCAGCTTCAACCATCTGGGATACGCACAACTCCTAACCATACACGTCCTCAACAACCCCGGCTGCCTCACCACACAAGTTCCGCAGAACCATCCACACTCGCCTCAATGTCCTCAGCCTCTCTTCTCCACTCTGCCCGGCCACCTCTTCCGTCTCTCCCACAAACCCCCAGCCAACTCCTGCCTCAACCATCCACTCCTCAAGCACCCATGCCTATCCCCCGGTCAGGCCTCAACCAGTCTCACCTCAGGCACGCATGCCTTTCCCCTGGACATATCCACAACCATCACCATCACCACTAAACCGCAGCCTCATCAACTCCATCACGACTCAACCGCAGCCTCATCAACTCCATCACCACATATCCTCACAGCCTCACATCTCCATTTTCTCCTCACTTCCACTCGGATGGCGCCTCGTCTGCGCGCCCTGGCCAACCTGGCGGACCGCACCTGGCCACATCGACCGGCTCGCGCTGGTCAACGTCCAGCACCAACCTCCGGCTCCGCCCTGCGCTCAAAGGCTCGCCCCACTCCGCACGCCTCCAACTTCTGCCCCTCACACGGATCCAGATCTCTCTGCCACGGATTCACTTCCTCTTCTCTCCTTTCTAAACCAAAACGATCTTCACCCTCTTCTTTCTCCCCGCGCGAGCAGCCGCCGATCTCACACAGCTCACATCGCTGTGTGTGATAGCCGCAACCCACGCAGAGCACCTGATGCGGCCTCCCGCCGCCTGGATTTCTACATCTCAACGGTGGGTTTTGTGATCAAAGGAAGAACTTGTTTGGTACTGTTTGTGGCGGCTAGCAGGAAGGAAACCTAGGCTCTGATACCATGTAGAGTTTCAGCGAATGGGTGGGTTTGGTCACGGAAAAACATACTTATGCGTCGTGTTTAAACCTAAAGGATGAGGTGGTTATCAACGAAAGCACTTGTAAGTTAGAAATATAGCACGAATTCAGAAATACAGTCAGCTGCAATACTCCTAACAGAACAAAACGCGCAGGGATGTCTGGTTACCTATTTCTGGGCGGCGTTTAGACGTGTTCCGCGTTCTTACGGGTGACGTGGAGGTCGGCGAGGGGACTGCTGTTGCGGTGGGTGCCGGGGAAGCAGATCTTGGGGGGTCGGAGAAGGACATGCTGGGCGGTCGATGAAGTGTTCAGCGCGCCGGCCGAACTAGAAGGTCGGTGAAGCAGATGATGTGCAGTGCACGGGGGCGTCGGTGTCGGCGAAGCTGGTCAGGTGCGGTGGTCGATAGAGTCGGCGAACGAGATACGGTGCGGTGGACGCCGGAGTAGGTGCGGATCAAGCGGATAGGGCAGCCTCGGGGTTTGAAGCCGTGGCAGCTTGAACGGCGAAGTGCGGCGGCCGGGAAGATCTGGAGGTAGGCAAGAGGGGCGGTTTCTCTGAGGGCTTGCGGGCGAAACTAGGGCGAAGCTGGGCGATAGAGGAGTAGAAGGGAATTTCGCAGTCCTTCTTTTGAGGAAAAAAATATTCGCAGATCTGAAACTTTGCGGCGCGAGATATTTGGGCGTTGGCGGGGAATTTTACCGCTCGATGATATTAAATTTTGGCTGCAGTAGGTTTTTTTTTAGAGTATGTAATAATAATAAATAGTAGGCCCTACTAGTACTGTACGTCTGTTCAGGAATCCAAGGGGGTAGAGGTAGAGGTATAGATATATAGACAATATAGAGATATAAGAAATGGCGGGGGCTAGCGGAAATGCACTTTGCCTCATAGGAGCATATGCTCCCATTATGTGAATCCATATTTCAAAGTGTCAAAAAATTCTAAACTAAAATTTTACATGTATATCTAGACATTTTATGTTGGTACACAAGTTTTCTCACAAAAAAATTATGTGGCTCCTATAAAAAAGACAAATTTTGATGTTGTAACACGACTACGTACAGTATATTTTTTGCCTTTTTTTACACGCCACACAAAATGTCGTTTTTCCACGAAAACTTGTGAACGAACATATGATGTCACAATGTATACCAAAAAAATTAACATTTATATAATTTTTTTAATCATTTTCTATAATTGGTGCATATGCACGCGTGTGCCAAAACGCCACCTCCGCAGGCTAGGAGTTTCTAAACTTCTTATGGCACATCAAATAAAATGTTGTTCAAACAATAATAATAATGTGCTTATGATTGTTACTCCCTTCCACCATGAATAAAGTCCACATCGGTTTCGTGTCAAACTTTGACTCGAGATTTAGGTACCCACATGATAGTGCTAGTATCATAGCTAGTATCATACACATTGGTCCCACAAAAATGTTGATGTGGCAGCTAATTAAGTAGGAGAGAGGAGATTAGTGTAACATAGGTAGATATTGTATCATAGCGCAAACAACGAGAAAACTTAATGCTAAACAAATCTTGTACACAAATTTGCATTGAGATTCTAAAAAATAATAAATGTAGCATTACTATGATACTACTCCATGATACTACCCACTATAGAAATAGTATGACCAGCCTAATTTTATGACATCCGCAAAATATACCATTGGAAAGTTCATCGAAACAAGCATCCGATGATATAGTTTTGAATGACATGCAACTCATAATTGGCGGGCCCAAGTATTAGTCTAAGTTTGCCTCTGAAAACAAATTGGCATTGTACTCTAGGACAAAGGGAGACTACTCGCAATGGCAATATCATAAGTAGTATCATGCACTACATGCATGCAAAATGTTGATGTGTCATATCAGTTAATGATGAAAGAGACGATAGTGGTATCATAGGTAGATATCGTATCATATCATGTAGAACTAGAAAAATTACTGCCAAACAAATCTTGTACACACTTTTGTATTGAGATTCTACAAATCCCTAAATACATGTAACATATTATACTACTACATGATGATACTATGGACTGTGAAAATAATATCGTACATTAGTATCATATGTATGATACTATTATATGATACTCCCCATTGTGACTAGTCTAATAATAACAATAGTACTCAAATTTGTCTTGTCCCTCGGGTGTTTAGAAGTATATGTTCGGTCCCTCACGTATTTAAGAATTATGTTTGGCCCCTCAACTCTAATGTGGTCAAAATTGAGCACTTGAACACTTAGTTAGGTCTAGCAATGATAAAAACTTGATTGGTCTGTTTATTATTTGTTATGTGGCACGGCGGCAAAGCATTTTGCTAAATCTCAAGCACACATAGTTGGGGTCCATTAGAGGGACTAATTAAATCAAAGTACAATGGATTATAAAAGCAGGTTTTATCATTGATTAGCTTTGCAACGGCCTATCAACTGTAAGTGTTGCATGTGTTCTAAAGAACTATGTTCATCGTCACAGATCAAGAGGAGTACGCAGTGGAGGACGCACAAAACAACCGTAGGCCAGGTGGGCACACCTTACTAATTTTCTTTTTTCCACTTTATATGTGATAATTTTTTACATAATTAATTAACTAAAACATTTTAAAATAGGGTGGGCCATTCAACCCAAACACCATGTTGCGTACGTCGCTGAGGGTAAGGGGTTTCATCTTCGTTCTATGGTATGAGTATGTAATGCGCGTGATACTCATCGAAGACAATATATATAGCAGACATCACATCAGATGAGCCTATGGATAAAAATGGGCCAAATCATATCTACTAGTGCACAAATGAAGTTAAAAATAGGTCAACCTTCATTAAACCGATACTACTTAAAAGACCATTGTTTGACCTAAGTAAGCGTATATATGAGGTCAGTAATACTAGTCACAATGCATAGTATCATATATAAAAGTATGGTGTGTATGATACAATTAATACTACATGTTACTATGTCAACGATGCATGGTATCATGTACTAGTATCATAATCTTCTTATATTAATTGATTTGTAGAATCTCAATGCAGATCTATGTACAAGATTATTTAACATTAAATTTTCTAGTACTACGTGCTATGATACGGTATCTACCTATGATATTATAATCCTCTCTCTCATCTTTAATTGCAGTGCCACATCAGCTTTTTTGCAAGCATGAGATGCATGATAGTGTACTACCTATGATACTCCCATTGTGGGTAGTCTAAGGGGGCAATGTTAGACCTAATTAAGTGTTTGAGGTTAGTTATGGACCGCTGTTATACCTAATTGTGTTTGAGGTCAGTTAGGGACCTTATTATACATAATTAAGTGTTAGAGGTGAGTTCAAATAATAATATATAGTTGGGGTCTAAAGTTCACCAACGTATGCAACACACGAGCTGCCAAATGTGTACTTAATTAACCCTATTAGGAAAACACAAGATTATCTCATTCAACAAAATATTAGGAAAGTGTATCACAATTGTATTTATCCCTTATCTCTCTCATGTTAACCGAGACAAGAGTTCGTTCTAGGTCAGCTCTACGACAATTAGCGTCGCAAGGGTGGTAACATAGGTGTGCAGTTGCGAAAGTTTTTTCCCAAGTTATCGACTTCCTCAATCCACACTTAATATTTGTGCATGCGGGCCTAAGTATATGGTACTACTTAGTTCTATTCCTAGTATATATGTTGGGTGACTTAGAAAAATCATACTTCGTACATGATTCCTTCGAAAATCCTTTAGGGCTTCTTTGATTCATATTAGGTTGGTATAAGATAATAGGATTTAGATCTTATAGGAATATTTCCTACACTAGTAGTTTGATTCATATGAACATATCCAATAGGAAATAATCCTATAGGAATCATCAAGTAGTGCAAATCCTAGTATAGGATTAAATATTTGGTCCTACCTCATGGAAAAATTCATTTGGCGCAATCAAACGCAACTCATCTTATTATAGGATTTAACTACACATGTCATCCCAAATCCCAATCCTACATTCCTACTCCTATGATTTCCCTATCCTGTGAATGAAAGGAGCCCTTAAAATCAAACTATCCCGCACCTCGTCGATTCGTATAAAACCGACTCTAGCCAACAACTCTTCGCCCGACCTTTCTTCTTCACCATCAGGCCACCACACACTGTCATTTTCCATTGCAACGCATTTAGGGTGTGTTCGGTTCCAGAACCAAGTGGAATGGAATGGAACCGTTCCGCACCTAGAGCCCATTCTTGTGTTCGGTTGTGGAATGGAACGGAACCGAGTGGTTCCTCGAAAGGGAATATTCTCCCCATATGCAGAATGCACCCATTCCACCGAATCGGTGGAATGTGGTGGAACGGCTGTTACTTAGCCGCTATTAATTACAAAGCACTTCACTAATCCAACCAAAAAAATTATTAGTTGTTGTTAATTATGATTTTGAGATTAAAAAGGCCACTATTAATTACGATATTTAGACAAAAGATTAAACTTTAACTTCATTCCGTTCTACTCTCCAAATTCCCCGACCATACAAAAAATAACATTAATTACGATTTTAAGATTAAAAAGGCCATTAGGCGTTGTTAATTACGATTTTAAGATTTAAAAGGCTATTTGCCATTGTTAATTACGATTCTTAGACAAAAGTTTAGTTTAACCACATTCCGTTCTGCTCTCCAATTCCTCCAACCGAACAAAAAACAGTACCATTCTGTACCTCCTTTTTGTCCAAACCGAACGCGGGGATGGAACCATTCCATTCCTCTGGAAAGGAACCATTCCTTACTAAAATCTTCTTGTGCCACCTCCCAGTTTAAAGGCCTACTCGCATAACCCTACAGCTCTGCACTCGCGTGGGCAACCGAACACACCTACATCATCAATGCCCCGCGTACTTATCCGCACCGCCTACAGCTCTGCACTCCTATGACCTATCCATGGCTGGGCAGTCAAAAAAAGCTGCGTCACCTGGGAAATCAACAAGCCACGCAAGCAAGTCGCAAGCATCATAAATTCCGAATCAATGCCTAGCTACAGTCTACCTGGCCTCCTCCCAACTCATTGTCCTTGAGGCCTTAACAAAGCCTTCTAAAAGGGTTTTATCAAAATATTCCATATGGATTAGTAAAAAAACGCACCTGCTAAAGATTCATATATGCCCATTTGAATCTTGGTCAAATCCTAGGTTTGACCATGATTTAAACAAGTTTAAAACATGAATATGAAAATTAAGCATGTATCCTTCGTAGTCACTCCAAAATGAAGCTCTTGAGAGGGTTTTTGAAATTTCCATGTTTGAAACCAAAAAACCACGTACTTCTCTTCATGCTTGACTTCATAAGACAGAGTTTGGGGTTAGGGGTAGCTTGATACATGATTTTTCTCGTTTGAATATGTCTAGACCTTGTTATCAACTTAATTGAATGCTTACTATATATATGACATAAGAAGACTATGTGCATTGGTTTTTCATTTTATTGTTTTTTTAATTTTATGCCCATTTGAATCTTGGTCAAATCCTAAGTTTGACCATGATTTAAACAAGTTGAAAACATGAATATGAAAAATTAAGCATATATCCTTCTTAGTCACTCCAAAATGAAGCTCTTGGGAGGGTTTTTGAAATTTCCATGTTTTAAACCAAAAACCACATATCTTCATGCTTGACTTCATGAGATAGAGTTTAGGGTTAGGGGTAGATACATGATTTCTCTGGTTTGAATATATCTAGACCTTGTTTATCAACTTAATTGAATGCTTACTAATGTGACATAAGAAGACTATGTGCCTTGATTTTCCATTTTTTGTTTTTTCTGAATTTTTATGCCCATTTGAATCTTGGTCAAATCCTAGGTTTGACCATGATTTAAACAAGTTTAATAAAACATGAATAGGAAAAATTAAGCATATATCCTTCTTAGTCACTCCAAAATGTAGATCTTGGTAGGGTTTTTAAAATTTCCATGTTTGAAACCAAAAACCACGACTTCTCTTCATGCATGCTTGACTTCATAAGACAGAGTTTAGGGCTAGGGTAGCTAGATACATGATGTTTCTGGTTTGAATATGTCTAGACCTTGTTTATCAACTTAATTGAATGCTTACTATATGACATAAGAAGACTACGTGCCTTGGTTTTTCATTTATTTTCATTTATTTTGAATTTTTATGCCCATTTGAATCTTGGTCAAATCCTAGGTTTGACCATGATTTAAACTAGTTTAAAACATAAATATGAAAAATTAAGTATCTATCCTTCTTAGCCACTCCAAAATGAAGCTCTTGGGAGGGTTTTTGAAATTTCCATGATTGAAACCAAAAACCACTTCTCTTCATGCTTGACTTCATAAGTCAGGGTTTAGGGATATATATATAGGGGGTACATACATGATTTTTCTGGTTGGAATATGTCTAGAACTTGTTTTTCAACTTGAGCTTATCTAGAGCTTGTTTTTAAATTTTTTATACCCATTTGATTCTTCGTCAAATCCTAGGTTTGTTGACCTAGATTTGAACAAGTTTAAAACATGAATATGAAAAGGTAAGCATGTATGCTTCTTAATTAGTCACTCCAAAATGAAGCTCTTGGGAGGGTTTTTGAAATTTCCATGATTTAAACCAAAAACCACTTCTCTTCATGCTTGACTTCATAAGTTAGGGTTTAGGGATATATAGGGGGTAGATACATCATGATTTTTCTGGTTTGAATATGTCTAGAGCTTGTTTATCAACTTAATTGAATGCTTACTATATGACATAAGAAGACTATGTGCCTTGATATTTCATTTTTTTAAAATTATGCCCTTTTGAATATTGGTCAAAACCTAGGTTTGACAAAGATTTAAAAAAGATTAAAACATGAAAATGAAAAAGTAAGCCTTGATCCTTCTTATTAACTCCAAAATGAAGGTTTTTGGGAGGGTTTTTGAAATATCCATGTTTGAAACCCAAAACCACTTCTCTTCGTGCAGAGTTTAGGGTTAGGGGTAGCTAGACACATGAATTTTCTGGTTTGATATGTCTAGACCTTGTTTATCAACTTAATTGAATGCTTACTATATGACATAAGAAGACTATGTGCCTTGATTTTACATTTTTTTAAAATTATGCCCATTTGAATCTTGGTCAAATCCTAGGTTTGACCATGATTTAAACAAGTTTGTTTATCAACTTGAATGCTTGCTATATGACATCAGAAGACTATGTGTTTGGTTTTTGTTTTTTGAATTTGTTATGCCCATTTGAATCTTAGTCAAATCCTAGGTTTGAATATATATGTCTAGACCTTGTATATCAACTTGAATGCTTACTATACATATGACATAAGAATGTTATGTGCTTTGGTTTTTCATTCTTTTCATTTTTTCTGAATTTTTAGGGCCATTTGAATCTTGGTCAAATCCTTGGTTTGACCAAGATTTAAACAAATTTAAAACATGAAAATGAAAAGGGAAGTCTGTATCCTTCTTAGTCACTCTAAAATGAAGCTTTTGGGATGTTCTTTAAATTTCAATGTTTGAAACCCAAAACGACTTCCCTTCATGCTAGACTTCATAAGATCGACAGGGGGTAGATACATGATTTGTCTGGTTTGGATATATCTAGACCTTGTTTATCAACTTGATTGCTTACGATATGACATAAGAAGACTATGTGATTTGGTTTTTCATTTTTCTGATTTTTTTGAATTTTGTGCCCACCCATTTGTATCTTCGTCAAATCCTAGGTTTGACCAAGATAATTTAAACAAGTTTAAAACATGAAAATGTAAAGGGAAGCATGTATCCTTCTTAGTCACTCTAAAATGAAGCTTTTGGGAGGTTTTTGAAATTTTGATGTTTGAAACCCAAAACCACTTCTCTTCACATGCTTGACTTCATAAGACAGAGTTTAGGGTTAGGGGTATAGATACATGATTTGTCTGGTTTGAATATGTCTAGACCTTGTTTATCAACTTGAATGCTTACTATATGACATAAGAAGACTATGTGATTTGGTTTTTCATTTTTCTGTTTTTTAATTATTTTTCTGCCCATTTGAATCTTGGTCAAATCCTAGGTTTGAACAAGATTTAGACAAGTTTAACACGTGAAATTAAACGAATAAGTAAGCATTGATCCTTCTTAGTCACTCCAAAATGTACCAATTGATAGTGTTAACTTTGCTTCATGGAAAAAATAATGTCATGTAAATGAGTTAACTTGGATTTCCTACCCTTGAATCCATAGGAAACTTTGTTCTAATGCACTATTATAATCAACCGAGTTTTTACACCAACAGGTCTGTCACTTACGTGTGGTGCCCACGCGTGAGGTCCCACACTTCAGTGAGCACAAGTCACGTGCAATAGGTACGCCAACTCCCAGCCATCTTCTTTGTCAAGAGAAGACGCATCAGGATGCGTATTGGAAGTCCGTGGGTCCTTCTGGATCCTTCGGTTGTCCCTCTCACAAAAAAAAACAAATCTATCTCATTCTCGGCCTCGCTCGACTCGCTCGCTCGCTCGCTCGCACGTCCTGCGCACTGACAAACCCTGCACAACAGTCAACATCATCATCATCACCCGAAAAAGGGGAGACACCATAATGCTCTGCCTTTTTTCTCTCCTTCCGAGTGATCCCTCTTCCTCCGAGTTTCACTCGACGGGCAAACGCACATCTGCAGCATAGTAATAATAAAAAGGTAGAAAAATCGATATACGAATCTATAATTAAATAGGTTAAACTAGGGTTTTGCCCTGTACTACAGATCAAGGTTCAAAAAAATCCAACTACGGGGTTCGAACAACACGATTCTAATCCAAGAACTTTTTCGACCTCATCCAAGTGGCCTCAAACTATAGGGTTAGCATCTAGTGCAGTATGTGTGAAAATGTATGCACTATGTGTGCTATAACTTGTATGTCTTTCAAATTTGAACCAACTTTGAATAAGTTTGAAATATTTGAAATGGGGCTTTTGGCTTAAACGTTTGAAACTCAAAACGATTCTCTTCATGCTAGACTTCATAAGACCGAGTTTAGGGTTAGGGGTAGATACATGATTTGTCTGGTTTGAATATGTCTAAACCTTGTTTATCAACTTTAATGCTAACTTCTCAGTCACTCTAAAATGAAGTTTTTGGAGGTTTTTGAAATTTCCATCTTTGAAACCCAAAACCACTTCTCTTCATGCTTGACTTCATAAGAAAAAGTTTAGGGTTAGGGGGTATAGATACATGATTTGTATGGTTTGAATATGTCCAAACCTTGTTTATCAACTTGAATATGCTTACTATATGACATAAGAAGACTATGTACTTTGGTTTTTTTTTTTTTTTTTTAATTTTCTGCGCATTTGAATCATATCTTGGTCAAATCCTAGGTTTCACCAAGATTTAGACAAGTTTAACACGTGAAAACGAGTAAGTAAGCATGGATCCTTCTTAGTCACTCTAAAATGAAGCTTTTGGGATGTTCTTGAAATTTCCATGTTTGAAACCCAAAACCACTTCTCTTCATGATTGACTTCCATAAGATCGACAGATCAGTTTAGGGTTAGGGGTAGATATATACATGATTTTTTGGTTTGAATATGTCTAGACCTTGTTTATCAACTTGAATGCTTACTATACATATGACATAAGAATGCTATGTGCTTTGGTTTTTCATTCTCTTTTTGATTTTTTCTAAATTTTTAGGCCCATTTGAATCTTGGTCAAATCCTTGGTTTGACCAAGATTTAAACAAGTTTAAAACATGAAAATGAAAAGGGAAGTCAGTATCCTTCGTAGTCACTCTAAAATGGAGAAGCTTTTGGGATGTTCTTGTAATTTCTATGTTTGAAACCGAAAACGAGTTCCCTTCACATGCTAGTAGACTAGCTTCATAAGATCGACAGGCCGGGGGTAGATACATGATTTGTCTGGTTTGGATATATCTAGACCTTGTTTATCAACTTTAATGCTTACTATATGACATATATAAGAAAACTATTGCTTTGGTTTTTCCTTTTTCTGTTTTTTTTTATTTTGATGCCCATTTGAATCATGTCGAATCCTAGGTTTGACCAAGATAATTTAAACAAGTTTAAAACATGAAAATGAAAAGGGAAGCATGTATCCTTCTTAGTCACTCTAAAATGAAGCTTTTGGGAGGTTTTTGAAATTTCCATGTTTGAAACCCAAAACCACTTCTCTTCACATGCTTGACTTCATAAGACAGAGTTTAGGGGTTAGGGGTATAGATACATGATTTGTCTGGTTGAATATGTCTAGACCTTGTTTATCAACTTTAATGCTTACTATATGACATAAGAAAACTATTGCTTTGGTTTTTCTTTTTCTGATTTTTTTGAATTTTGATGCCCATTTGAATCTTGTCAAATTCTAGGTTTGACCAAGATTTAAACAAGTTTAAAACATGAAAATGAAAAGGGAAGCATGTAACCTTCTCAGTCACTCTAAAATGAAGTTTTTGGGAGGTTTTTGATATTTCCATGTTTGAAACCCGAAACCACTTCTCTTCATGCTTGACTTCATAAGACAGAGTTTAGGGTTAGGGGTAGATACATGATTTGTGTATGGGTTGAATATGTCCAAACCTTGTTTATCAACTTGAATATGCTTATGTGCTTTGGTTTTTTATTTTTCTGATTTTTTTGAATTTTATGCCCATAAATCTTGGTCAAATCCTAGGTTTGACCAGGATTTAAACAAGTTTAAAACATGAAATGAAAAGATAAGCCTGGATCCTTCTTAGTCACTCTAAAATGAAGCTTTTGGGAGGTTCTTGAAATTTCCATATTTGAAACCCAAAACCACTTCTCTACATGATTGACTTCATAAGACATAGTTTAATTAGAGTTTTAGGGGTAGATATATACATGATTTTTCTGGTTTGAATATATATGTCTAGACCTTGTTTATCAACTTGAATGCATGCTTACTATACATATGACATAAGAATGCTATATATGTGCTTTGGTTTTTCATTCTTTTGATTTTTTTCTGAATTTTTAGGGCCATTTGAATCTTGCATGGTTAAACTTGGGTTTTGCCCAGTTCTAAAGATCAAGGGTTCAAAAAAATCCAACTACGGGGTTCGAACAACACGATTCTAATCCAAGAATTTTTTCGACCTCATCCAAATGGCCTCAAACTATAGGGTTAGCATCTAGTGCAGTATGTGTGAAAATGTATGCACTATGTGTGCTATAACTTGTATGTCTTTCAAATTAAGTTGATAAACAAGGTCTAGACATATTCAAACCAGAATATTATACTGCATTAGTACAAAAAGTTTCCTATGGATTCATCAAGGGTAGTAAAGCCAAGTTAACTCATTGTCATGACTAAGAAGGATCCATGCTTACTTTTTCATTTTCATGTTTTAAACTTGTTTAAATCTTGGTCAAACCTAGGATTTGACCAAGATTCAAATGGTCATAAAAAATCAAACAAAATCAAGAAAATCAAAAACCAAACCACATAGTCTTCTTATGTAATATACTAAGCATTCAAGTTGATCAACGAAGTCTAGACATATTCAAACCAGAAAAATCATGTATCTACCCCCTAACCCTAAACGTTGTCTTATGAAGTCAAGCATGAAGAGAAGAAGTGGTTTTGGGTTTCAAACATGGAAATTTCAAAAACCCACCCAAAAGCTTCATTTTGGAGTGACTAAGAAGGATCCAAGCTTACTTTTTCATTTTCATGTTTCAAACTTGTTTAAATCTTTGTCAAACCTAGGATTTGACCAAGATTCAAATGGGCATAAAAATTCAAAAAAGAAATCAAAAAAATGAAACACCAAAGCACATAAACTTCTTATGTCATATAGTAATTAAGCATTCATGTTGATCAACAAAGTCTATATATATTTAAACAATAAAAATCATGTATATATACCCCCAAACCCAAAACCACTTCTCTTCACATGCTTGACTTCATAAGACAGAGTTTAGGGGTTAGGGGTATAGATACATGATTTGTCTGGTTTGAATATGTCTAGACCTTGTTTATCAACTTGAATGCTTACTATGTGATTTGGTTTTTCATTTTTCTGTTTTTTAATTATTTTTCTGCCCATTTGAATCTTGGTCAAATCCTAGGTTTGAACAAGATTTAGACAAGTTTAACACGTGAAATTAAACGAATAAGTAAGCATTGATCCTTCTTAGTCACTCCAAAATGTACCAATTGATAGTGTTAACTTTGCTTCATGGAAAAAATAATGTCATGTAAATGAGTTAACTTGGATTTCCTACCCTTGAATCCATAGGAAACTTTGTTCTAATGCACTATAATAATCAACCGAGTTTTTACACCAACAGGTCTGTCACTTACGTGTGGTGCCCACGCGTGTGGTCCCACACTTGAGTGAGCACAAGTCACGTGCAATAGGTACGCCAACTCCCAGCCATCTTCTTTGTCAAGAGAAGACGCATCAGGATGCGTATTGGAAGTCTGTGGGTCCTTCTGGATCCTTCGGTTGTCCCTCTCACAAAAAAAACAAATCTCTCTCATTCTCGGCCTCGCTCGACTCGCTCGCTCGCTCGCACCTCCTGCGCACTGACAAACCCTGCACAACAGTCAACATCACCAGAAAAAGAATATACACCATCAATAAGAGGGGCCCCGTGACTGCTCTCCCTTCTTCTCCTTCCGAGTGATTCCTCTTCCTCCGAGTTTCACTCGACGGGCAAACACACATGTGCTGCATAGTAATAATAAAAAAGTAAAAGAATCGACTACGAATCTATTATTAAATAGGTTATAAACTAGGGTTTTCCCCAGTACTACAGATCAAGTTGAAAAAAAAAAATCCAACTACGGGGTTTGATTTTGGCCTACAAATAAAAAATTAAATCTTTCTTATATTTACTAATTGGAGGCACCATACAAAGCTCCACGTTAATCCACATCATCAGAATAATTAAGACAGTTAGATCTAAAATTTACGGCTAAGATTAACGTAAAAAAGTCATGATTTATAATGTACAAATATAAGTCACATGGGCACGTTACAACTGATTTCTGTTGTACCATACAAGGTTCCATGTGAATATTTTGGAGCAATAAACGTGACTCCATTCATTACGGGCATATCCTAAGTTCTATCTCTTTGGTGCCATCATGTAGTGTCCATCTCTATCACGTAAAAAACAGAATCTATCACGTCTCTCTTCTTTCCTTTGGCTACACGTTTCTTGCTTAAACATCTGATTGATCATGCCCCATCCGCTCTTTCTCGACCCAGAAAACAATGAGAATTTGATGGCAAGTTCGATCGGGAAGTGATACCTTGACTTTCCTCCGATTGAATCCAGTAATGCTGATGCAACTTGGATAGTCACCTTCGAATACTGCGACCTCTCCGCATCAGATTGATCGTGCATCTCCGCCTCGGCACTAATATTATCCAGACGGCAGCCGTCATTTGCAATTTTTTCATCGGCCGCCTACCTCCAGCGCCGATGCTAGCTGATCTGAGGTAATCAAAATTATCTACACTTTTCTGTCAGATTGATTTCTTTGATATGATTGATCGTGCACGCATGCGGAAGCTTTCATGCATCCTAGGCACTAATATTTTCTAGACGGCAGACGCCACCGCAGTTTTTTCCATTGGCCACCTACCTCGGACGCCGATGCTTGCTGATCTCAGGTAATCAAAATTCGTATAGGCTCTTGAGGTTTGGTACTTTCTTTGTTCTAAACACAATCTTACTCAGCTTTCTTAATGGTGGTAAAGCAAAACAAAAATCTGTTTCGTTGCTTTTGGATTTTCTGATTTCCCTTTGGATGGTACTAACCCAAATCTAAATTTCTCATGTTATTCTTTGATAACTCAAAAGAAGATCTAAGGATCCCCATGGTCGTTCATACAAATTGATGCTGATGTTGTTTGTGCACATAGTATATCTGTAAGAGTCTCTCAACATTTGTCGTGCTTCTCCAAGATTTGAGATTAAAACAAAAAAGATGCATTATGCAGTAGTACGTATTTATGATGTCACAATACTACTTTCACCACATAATTCTTCTGATGCAGCGAAGACCTTAGTGGTACTACTGCATAATGCATCTCTTTTGTTTTAAGATGGGTAATTCTTTCCAATCACTCCAGAATCAAATGTAAATATGTGATGCTTACCATGAAGTTCTATTTACCAGTTTCTTATTCTTCATACCCTTAAGCGATCTATGTTTCTCAAATTGTGATTAGGTTTACAGTTCATAAGTAGATGCCACTCAGGGAAAAATATCTTTGTTTAGGCCACTAAACTTTTCTCTATATCGCTCCTCCTTTTCCGTCTTGATTTGGATTTTTTATGAAAGGCATCGCATGACAATAGGGAAAATTCAACAACAAATTTAGTTCTGAGATGATCTTTCGAGATATTTGATTTGTCTCTTACATTTCACCAAGAATAGAATAAAATGCAGTGCTGACTTTTTTTCAGAAATAACTGGTTTATTATTAGTAGACAAATGTACCGATTGTGTGTTATTAATTTCTCTTAAATGCTAAAATTACCACATACAACTATCAAGATTGTAATTTTTGATGCTACAAAATCTTATTTTTTAACATAAATGAACACGATTGTTATTTGAATTATTATTTGTATTTAGCAGTAGCATTTATTAGATATATGTTAACGATGGGACTAAGAATCCAATAATATTTACCCATGAGTAATAAGAAAATGCTCAAATAATCAGTAGCCACGGTCTGCTTATCATCTAAATCTAAACAAATTAAATTGCTTCATACCCGTCTGATTAAAGGTAACCAATATGTATCATTCAAATTTAGTTTCTCTCCTCGGAAAATATTAAGTATAATGATTATATTGGTATATATTGCACCTGCAAAAGAAAATCATAATTTTTAAAAACTACAACAAGCCATCAGAAATTACCAAAAAACTAAGCCGTGCAGATCACTATAACATTAACTCGGATTTTAGATTTAAAGATTAACACAATTACTAGCGTGCAGGTGGCGGTTGTGACTAGTAAGTTGAACTAGTATTCCTCTAAAAAATCATTTTGGTTTGCATTGTTTGATAATTTTCATAGCTAGAGTGCATCACAATTTTTTGATTTCATGCTTTGCTTTGCCAATTTTGATTTTTTCTAACCACCTTCTCTTTGATTTCAAATTTAGGTCAAACTATCGGTGCCTACTATGTGTTCTACTTGAATTGGATGCAGCATGCGCACATGATATGTTTTGCCATTGTTTTGGGCTTCCACACATCTTGGGGCATCCAAGTATTTAAGTTACCTTGTTTTTTAATTGTAATTCATGTACCCTTTCCTCCCAATTAAATTTTGGTTTTACATTTTTAATTTTTTTAAATTTTTATGCCCATTCTGATGTCATATAGTTAGCATTTAAGTTGATAAACAAGGTCTAGACATATTCAAACCGGAAAAATCATGTATCTACCCCTAACCCAAAACTCTGTCTTATCAAGTCAAGCACGAAGAGAAGTCGTTTTGGGTTTCAAACATGGAATTTTCAAAAACCCTCCAAAAAGCTTCATTTTGGAGTGACTAAGAAGGATGGAGGCTTACCTTTTTCATTTTCATGTTTTAAACATGTTTAAATCTTGGTCAAACCTATTATTTGACAAAGAATCAGATGGGCTTAAAATTTCAAAAAAATCAAAAAATGAAAAACCAAAGCATGCAGTCTTCTTATGTCATATATATATTACACATTCAAGTTGATAAACAAGGTTTGGACATATTCAAACCAAAAAATCATGTATCTACCCCCTAACGCTAAACTCTGTCATATGAAGTCAAGCATATGAAGAGAAGTGGTTTTGGGTTTCAAACATGGAAATTTCCATGCTTGAAACCAAAAACCACTTCTCTTCATGCATGCTTGACTTCATAAGACAGAGTTTAGGGTTAGGTGGTAGATACATGATTTTCCTGGTTTGAATATGTGTAGACCTTGTTTATCAAATTAATTGAATGCTTACTATATAACATAAGAGAAGACCTTGTTTTTTTTTGAATTTTTATACCCATTTGAATCTTTGTCAAATCCTTGGTTCCACCAAGATTTGAATAAGTTAAAAACATGAATATGAAAAAGTAAGCATGTATGCTTCTTAGTCACTTCAAAATGAAGCTCTTGGGAGGGTTTTTGAATTTCCATGTTCGAAACCAAAAACCACATATCTTCATGCTTGACTTCATGAAACAAAGTTTAGGGTTAGGGGTAGATACATGCATGATTTTTCTTGTTTGAATATGTCTAGAACTTGTTTATCAACTTAATTGAATGCCTACTATATAACATAAGAAGACCTTTTTTGTTTTTTTTAAATTTTTATACCCATTTGAATCTTGGTCAAATCCTAGGTTTCACCAAGATTTGAATAAGTTTAAAACATGAATATGAAAAAGTAAGCATGCATGTATGCTTCTTAATTAATCACTTCGAAATGAAGCTCTTGGGAGGGTTTTTGAAATTTCCATGTTTGAAACCAAAAACCACATATCTTCATGCATGCGCTTGACTTCATGAGACAGAGTTTAGTGTTAGGGGGTAGATACATGATTTCTCTCGTTTGAATATGTTTGAAACCAAAAACCACATATCTCTGGTTTGCCCGCACTTAGAAATGATATTTGCATCACTTATCATATGTTTGCCCATTTGAATCTTGTCAAATCCTAGATTTGACCAAGATAATTTAAACAAGTTTAAAACATGAAAATGAAAAGGCAAGCTTGTATCCTTCTTAGTCACTCTAAAATGAAGTTTGGGGAGGTTTTTGAAATTTCCATGCTTGAAACCAAAAACCACTTCTCTTCATGCTTGACTTCATAAGACAGAGTTTGGGGATATATAGGGGTAGATACATGATTTTTCTGGTTTGATATGTCTAGACCTTGTTTATCAACTTAATTGAATGCTTACTATATGACATAAGAAGACTATATGCCTTGATTTTACATTTTTTTAAATTATGCCCATTTGAATCTTGGTCAAATCCTAGGTTTGACCATGATTTAAACAAGTTTAAAACATGAATATGAAAATTAAGCATGTATCCTTCGTAGTCACTCCAAAATAAAGCTCTTGAGAGGGTTTTTGAAATTTCCATGTTTGAAACCAAAAAACCACGTACTTCTCTTCATGCTTGACTTCATAAGACAGAGTTTGGGGTTAGGGGTAGCTTGATACATGATTTTTCTCGTTTGAATATGTCTAGACCTTGTTATCAACTTAATTGAATGCTTACTATATATATGACATAAGAAGACTATGTGCCTTGATTTTCCATTTTTTGTTTTTTCTGAATATTTATGCCCATTTGAATCTTGGTCAAATCCTAGGTTTGACCATGATTTAAACAAGTTTAATAAACATGAATATGAAATTTCCATGATTTATACCAAAAACCACTTCTCTTCATGCTTGACTTCATAAGTTAGGGTTTAGGGATATATAGGGGGTAGATTCATCATGATTTTTCTGGTTTGAATATGTCCAGAGCTTGTTTATCAACTTAATTGAATGCTTACTATATGACATAAGAAGACTATGTGCCTTGATTTTTCATTTTTTTAAATTATGCCCATTTGAATCTTGGTCAAATCCTAGGTTTGAGCAAGATTTAAACAAGATTAAAACATGAAAATGAAAAATTAAGCCTTGATCCTTCTTATTCACTCCAAAATGAAGCTTTTGGGAGGGTTTTTGAGATATCCAGGTTTGAAACCCAAAACCACTTCTCTTCATGCATAGTTTAGGGTTAGGTGTAGATACATGAATTTTTGGTTTATAGTAAGCATTCAAGTTGATAAACAAGGTTTAGACATATTCAAACTAGAAAAATCATGTATATACCCCCTAAGGCTAAACTCTGTGATATATATGAAGTCAAGCATATAAGAGGAATGGTTTTGGGTTTCAAACATGGAAAATTCAAAAACCCTCCCAAAAGCTTCATTTTTTGAGTGAATAAGAAGGATCCAGGCTTACTTTTTCATTTTCATGTTACTGACTTGTTTAATTCTTGGTCAAACCTAGGATTTGACCAAGATTCAAATAGGCATAAAAATTCAATAAAGAATTCAAAAAATGAAAAACCAAAGCACATAATTAAGCTTCTTAAGTTATAGTAAGCATTCATGTTGATCAACGGAGTCTATACATATTTAAACATTAAAAATCATGTATATACCCCAACCCTAAACTCTGTCTAATGAAGTCAAGGACGAAGAGAAGTGGTTTTCGGTTTATTTTTTTGAATTTTTATGCCCATTTGAATCTTGGTCAAATCCTTGCAGGTTTGACCAATATTTAAACAAGTTTAAAACATGAAAATGAAAAGTAAGTGTGGATCCTTCTTATTCACTCCAAAATGAAGCTTTTGGGAGGTTTTTTTAAATTTTCCATGTTCGAAACCCAAAATGATATCTCTCCGTGCTTTACTTCATAAGACAAAGTTTAGGGGTAGGGGGTAGATACATGATTTTTCTGGTTTGAATATGTCTAGACCTTGTTTATCAACTTGAATGCTTATTATGTGACATCAAAAGACTATGTGTTTAGTTTTTTTTTGAATTTGTTATGCCCATTTGAATCTTGGTCAAATCCTAGGTTTGACCAAGATTTAAACCAGTTTAAAACATGAAAATGAAAAGTAAGCCTGGATTCTTCTTAGTCACTCCAAAATGAAGCTTTTGGGAGGTTTTTTAAATTTCCATGTTTGAAACCCAAAACCACTCCTCTTAATGCTTGACTTCATAAGACAGAGTTTAGGGTTAGGGGCCAAGTATATACATGATTTTTCTTGTTTAAATATGTCTAGACTTTGTTTATCAACTTGAATGCTTACTATATGACATCAAAAGACTATGTGTTTGGTTTTGATTTTTTTGAATTTGTTATGTCCATTTGAATCTTGGTCAAATCCTAGGTTTGACCAAGATTTAAACCAATTTAAAACATGAAAATGAAAATGAAAGCCTGGATTCTTCTTAGTCACTCCAAAATGAAGCTTTTGGGAGTTTTTTCAATTTCCAATGTTTGAAACCCAAAACCACTTTTCTTCATGCTTGACTTCATAAGACAGAGTTTAGGGTTAGGGGGTATATACAATATTTTTCTGGTTTGAATATGTCTAGACTTCGTTGATCAACTGTAATGCTTACTATATGACATAAGAAGCTTATGTGCTTTGGTTTTTTTTTTGATTTCTTTTTTGAATTTTTATGCCCACTTGAATCCTGGTCAGATCCTTTGTTTGACCAAGATTTAAACAAGTTAAAACATGAAAATGAAAAAGTAAGCCTGGCTCCTTCTTAGTCATGAAAATGAGTTAACTTGGCTTTCCAACCCTTGAATCCATAGGAAACTTTGTACTAATGCAGTATAATAATCACCCGAGTTTTTACACCAACAGGTCTGTCACTTACGTGTGGTGCCCATGCGTGAGGTCCCAAACTTCAGTGAGCACAAGTCACATGCGGTAGGCAGGCAAAATACCCGATCAATCCGGGCGGTGGCTGTTAAGGACCCGATCGCATTTCTTGCTTTCAGACTGGGGTCTACCATGTAAGAAGTTTGTTCCTTTTGGATGCATCACTCGTATTTGCAAGTTTTTTGGGGGTCCCGCAAATTCAGGGTAGCATCATGCCCCCCTTCCCACGCCAACACAAACAGAGTTCAACACAACCTAATTAAGCAAGGTTCAACACAGACATAGTTCAACAACCCCTAATTAAGCTAATAGGTTCACCACAAACGCTGCTGAGCAGCAAACATAAACAGAGTTCAACAAAAGATGCTGCTTTTGAAGCAGTAGGAGAGACAAACATGCACAACAGTTACGGAGTATATTTACCATCTTCTTCCTGTCGCCTCCTCCCGGTCCCGCTTCTTCTGCTTCTTGCTGCCCATACCTTTAATCTTTGGTGGCTTGGGCTTGGGAGGAGGCACACGACCGGTCTCGATAGCTTGGTTCAATTTCTTCCTTAGGAATAGCCCATAGGCCATGTGGTTGGCTATGAAGCCGGATCGGTTAACAGTTTCCCCAACTTTGAGACAGCCGGACCCACCGGCTTCGGCATGCTGCAGGACGCTTCGAAAGTCAACCTTTATGCTCTTTGTGCAGAAGGGGCAGCTGTTCCTGGCACCAGTCCAGGGTTCACTCCAATACTTGTCGAACTTCCCCGCCTTAAGCTTGTTGAGAGTGGCCCTGGCCTTCCTATGACGCGACTCGACATCGCTGTCAACCTCATCAGTAGCAACCTGATACATGCCAAATAAACAGGTGAAGCAAATATGTAGCAGTTGCAACTAATAATGAATATGAATCTAAAAAGATTCTGACGCTAATTCAAAACCCTATAGCGCAAAAAAAAGAGGGAGAGACCATAGAGCAAATCGATACAGGGCTATGTTAAATAAGGGAGAGAGGTGAATCGGATGTGAAGCAAATATGTAGCAGTTGCAACTAATACTGAATATGAATCTAAAAAGATTCTGACGCTAATTCAAAACGCTATAGCGCAAAAAAAAGAGGGAGAGACCATAGCGCAAATCGATACAGGGCTATGTTGAATAAGGGAGAGAGGTGAATCGGAACATACTTCCTCCCCCTCGTCGACGATATTCTCGTCGAAGGTCGGCGGCGGCGGTTCAAAGATGAGTTCAACCTCGTCCTCGTCATCTAGGGGATGCTTCCCAAGAGAGTGGACCCATCTACCAACAGCATCAGATGCCGATGAGCGACCGATGGCCCGACCTTCGGCAATGGCCTCCGCTTCGTCTTTGGCATCCGCTGCGGCAATGATCGCCGCCGTTGCGGCCATGCGTGCTGCGGTCGCGGCTCTGCACGCCTCCTCTGCGGCTAAGGCCAGCCGCGCGGCTTTCGCTTTCGCTGCGTTGACGGCGTCGGTTGGGCTCTCCATCGGTGGAATGGGAAGGGGAAGTGAAGAGAGGGTTTTTTCCTAGTCCGTGGAGAGAGGGAGAAGTGTGGACGTGAAATGGATAACTGACGATATTTCAAGATTTGGGAGACATAGCACGAACCGGCAGATGACAGCGCGTGGGTGCATTACCTCATACTGCCTCTGTCCTAGAAAGAGCGTACGTGTGGGTTTTCAAGGCATATTAAGGATTTTATTATTACATTGGGAAACTGTCATCGACCATCACTTTCCTCTTCAACTTTTCCACCTCCAATGATCTAAATGCATGTAGTAAATAAGAAAACCATATTATGCTAAATACTACTACCTCCATCCCAAAGCGTAAGGCTTATATTATTTTTAGAAGCTCAAACTATGTCAAGGTAAACTAAGATTTTACCAAAAATCATTATCATGCAAAATACAAAATTAATATCAATACATAGACAACGATTTTTTTTGGTATGGTATCTACAAAATATTATATTAGTTGATAGATTGTTCTAAATTTTCGTCAACCTTTACTTGCTTTGACTCTTAAAAAAAGACTTAAGCTTTGTGATGGAGGTAGTACGTACTAGTCGTGAAGAAACTATATCCCTCGTGATGAGAAAGAAATATTTTTTACTACCACTCTTTTGTGGACAAATTTTGAAGTGCATTGCAAAACGAGAAGTACACTCTTTTATGGACAAATTTTAACTCTACACCCATTATTTCAGGATGGAGGGAGTATAACCCAACTTGTTTTTTTCTTCTGGGCACTACACTGCTTTTTCCCTGTGCAATGCTTGGTTCTACCCTTTTTCTCAATGTAATGGTCACTTTAAGTCATTTTTTCCCACACACATTTATTTTGTACTTCTCTACAGTGTTGACCGTGCTACTACTATTTGTGTTAGTGCGCCAAAAACAAAATGTTATTTTTTAAGTGCCAAATTAATCTAGGGCGTTGGTTGTGAATCGGTGAACAAAAAAGAGATAGCCCAAAAGAGGAACACACCAAGGTACAAAAACTAGTATATATGCATGTTTCTATGTACATATATATGACCCTGGGTTTGTAGATAAAAAACATTCATATATGCGCTTACTATTAATATACATAAGTTTATGCTGATTCTCTTGGTTTAGGTATATATATGGTTAGGCATCACTACTAATTCAGAAAAAAACAAAAATGTAACTCTTCAAGTGAAGTCATTTTAAGTGACCTAACAACTAAAATTCATATATAGGATTTGTATAGGAATTATGTAGGATTTAGATCACATGTGAATTTTCCCCACACTAGTTGTTTGATTCATAGGAACATATCCTATAGGAATCTTGCAGTGCAAATCCTATAAGAATAAAACATTAGGTCATACCTCATGGAAAATTTCCTTTGGCACAATCAAACACAACTCATCTTCCTATATGATTCAACTAGCCATTAAATCTCAATCCTATGTTTTCCATATTTCTATGGTTTTCCCATCCTATGAATCAAAGGAGCCTTAGGGCTTATATCTTTTTTTAGAAAGGCAAACTATGTTAAGATTGGCCAAGTTTTACGAAAAACCTTTAACATGCAAAATACAAAGTTGAGTCATTTCGTTTGAATCGGAGGGAGTACATTTGACGTTATGGTACTATTTGACAGCTGCTTGGCACTGTATTTTTTTTCGAACCAAACTTCCCCCTTCATGAAGCTTTTATTTTAGCTTCAGTGACTTGATACATCCATATATCTAGACAAAGTTGAGTCAATTCATTTGAATCAGAGGGAGTACATTTGACTATATGGGTATTGTTTGACAACTGCTTGGCACTGTCTTCTTTTTTGAACCAAACTGCCCCCTTCACGAAGCTTTTATTTTGGGATAGAGCTTCACTGACTTGATACTTCCAAGTTTCACAGTGACTTGGTGCCACCATCCACCATCCATCTCAGATCCAATGTATGCGATCGACTTAGAATTTAAACTAAATAATTATTATAATTGCTCAGAAATATTTCAAGAACTTCCAGTTAATCGTGCATATTTCGATTTATATTTTGGTGAAGTTTCATTCGATTTGAATCAAAGGTTTGTGAGCAAATATATACTCCCTCCGGTTCATATTAATTGACTCTAATATGGATGTACTAGACACATTTTAGTTCTAGATACATCCATATTGAAGTCAATTAATATGAATCAGAGGGAGTATTTAGTTTAAACTAGTGCTCGTATACGTAAAAAGCTCTTTAATCACAAGCTAATCGTCCGAGTGGGATGAAATATTCACAGATTTTAGAACAAGGCATCTACATTTTACTGGATTTTTTTCATAATTTTTGTTTTTAGGTTCGAAATAAGAGATTAGTTTGGAACGTTGGATCTCAAATGGTTGGTAGATGGTGGCACCAAGTCACAATGAGATTTGGAGACTTCAAGTCACTGCAGCTCTGTCCTTTTATTTTGACAAACTGCAGAGCCGCTGGTGCATCTATGCTTGCGTACGGCCGACGCCGATTCTTAGCAAGGAAGTTCTTCCTATAAGTAGTAGTATCCATACTCCACTCCAAGGCATGTATAAAAAAAAGAACCCATCCCGTTCTCGTTTTCCCGATCACTCTTCTCTGAAGATGGAGGAGGCCCTCTTCTTGTGCCCCCTCTGCCTGCTGCCCTTCAAACCCCCCATATCCAAGGTCGCTCCCTTCCGATTTCATTCTTAGGTTCACCTGTGAGAAATGTCAATGACAACTGATGCCACGTACGTTGTTCCGTGCAGTGCAAGGGCGGTCATATGGGCTGTCGGCGCTGCGTCGGCGAGCTTGCGCCGAACCCGTGCAAGAAGTGCGAGCAGCCGGCGTGGTTGCCGCCGTCGAATCGATCTGGGCCAAGATTGCCGCCGTCGAATCGATCTGGGGCAATGGTCAAGTGCGTCGGCTGCCAGAGCTTGGTCGCCTCCACGGAGTCCTACAAGCACTATATCGCGTGCCCGCATGGTCCGTGCGGCTGCACAGAGGCCATCAATACCGGCTGCAGCTTCACCGGCCCGCCGCGGGAGCTCCTGGTACACCTCCAAGCATCCCACTCCATCCCAGTGTTTACGTTCCAGTATGGCATACCCGCCTGGTGCATAGTTCGTGTTCCGGTACAACCGCGGGGACACCTGTTCATCGGCAGTGGGGAAGAAGACGGTAGCGTGTTCGCCATCACCGTTGGAGCGCTCGGCCCGACCACCATTGTGTCCTGTGTGTGCATCAGGTCGGCCGCGTGCTTGTTTCCGATGTACAAGGCGCAGCTGTTGGTGATTGGTCCGCCGGCGCCGGCGACGGCTGGGACCAGTGACCTCTCGACGGACACCTTGATGGCGGTAATCGAGCCGACGAGCTCCCCGACGCCTAGCTCGATCATGTTGCAGCAGCTCACTTCTTTCCTGGCGGTGCCGCCCCGTTACGCGAAGCAGAATGGAGGGCAGCGTGTGTTGCCTATCTGCGTTTGCATCAACAAGAAGGTTATACAATAATCTTCGTTTAGTCATACTGCAATGTAGTTACTCGAAGATCGGAGGGAGTAGTTTAGTTCGAAGTAGGGTTCGTTCGGATGTATTTTGGACTTGTATAGTAGTACTACTACTCCAGAACTATTACTAGCTAGTTGGAGTGCTAGAATGCAGCTCGGAGTATTATAGTATTTTGGCAGTACTACTAGTTATGTATGTGACTGCAAATTCAAACTAAAATGGAGTATTTCTTGCTAATGTTGTTCTTTTGGAGTCATCATTTTTTTCTGAACGTGTTAACTATGCTATTGTCTAAGGATTCGTTTAGATTTCTTTGGTTGAATTCATATTTCGTCTCTTCCTAATTTGGCAAAACTGCACTGTCATGGGCATTCTTACAAGGTCGCTGAAGTTTCAAAGTTTCTTAATGTATATTGCGTAGGGTGTACCCCCTTAACATGGATCTGTTGCATTTTTGGGTTGTATTTTTTTTGGCAATTTTCAGGACCATAAAATAGCACGCCTTCAGTTGAAATTTGAATTAGTGGCCGATACTAGCATGGAGTAGTGAAGTTTTTTTGTACTCCCTCGGTCCCACCAAAAGTGTCTCACCTTTGTTAAAATTTAGATGGATAGATGTATTTTTTTTACAAAGTTGAGACAACTTTGGTGGGACGGAGCCACGGAGTCGTAGTTGATGGCGAGAAGGTTGATGCCTTGCTAGGTTGGTGTACGTTGCAAAAAGAACAAGGTTGGTGTGTATTTGTTTTATTTGTTCACCATAATACTGACATGGCCATCGATTTGATTAGACAACACAAGCCTGGGATGTTTCACTTATTTATTGTAGGAAGCACGATTAATGTTCTGTAATGATGGGGCTACTCCTATAGTCCGTCTGCTCGGCTCCTACTCGGGTGTCGGGTCACATTCACACTCTCCTCTTTTTTTGAACACATTCACACTCTCCTCTTTTTTTGAACACATTCACACTCTCCTCTTTTTTTGAACACATTCACACTCTCCTCGAAACTGCAGTAGGCAGTATATGAGCGTCTCGGTTCACCTCCGTCGTCTATCCCCACTCCGCCCATCTTCCATAGCACGCGCCTGCGTCTCCGCCATGGCGCTTTCGCATCCTATCCAGCAGTGCCCAGTTTGAGAGCCTCTGTTCTCCAACTCAAACCCCCACCTGCCGCCATTGATCGCCATCTCTCTCCCAAAGTTCGAATCAGTAGATCTCCCAAGAAAATACCAACCCCATTGTACCACCTGCCTCATTGCGATGGCGAAATCGAGCAGGGTCTGTGGATCTGGGCTGTTTCACAAGGTGTTTACGGAAGGCCCCCTTGAAGTGCTCATCAGCCAGTGCGACGCCATCACCGCCGCGTCCCTAGTCGGTTCCTCCAAAAGTATTCTTCAGTCAGCCAAATACAGTGCCACTCTGCCTGCTTCTCAGCCGTTTGGCCTTCCGTGTGTTCTCTGTTGTGACCCGGCGGATAAACCATGGGCGGTGTTCAAGGAGGATTTGCCGGTGCACAGCAAGTGCAAACTACTGCCGCTGGACAGGTTCTCCTATGATGGCCTAATGCCACACGGTAAGGATGAGGAGCGGGCAGGCGCCAATGGAGATTGGATCGCCATGGTTGGCCCCGAAGGCAAGTGGAACCTCCTCAATGTCTACACTCATCGCAAGATTAAGCTTCCATCTTTGAGGAACAAGTTGGAAACCACACACAATCCACTTATATTCGAGTATCAGCGTTCTGCTATTCGACTGCAGAAGATAGCTATTTGCCAAGTTCCTACAGCTGCTAGGGGGTATCAAGATTTCTCCCTTGTCGCAATCTTCGACTTTGCAATTGCCTACCTCCATGGCGAATATCCTCGTGCATGGATATTTCTTGAAAACCAGTTTCAGTACGGCGCCATATACTGCGATGCAATTATACATAACGGACTTGTGTTCGCCGTTACTGAGCTTGGAAATGTTTATGCATGGGATCCTAATCAATTTGGTAACATTTCCTCCCTATCTTTTTTATATACGTAACTTATATAGTATTTCACCTCTTATTTGTTGAACTGTCTTGGCATCTTTTGGCTTAAAGGAATTCCATAGGCGCACACCATAACCCTCTTGTGGTATGGACATATATAGAATTTAACATCTATAGGAATTTTAGTATGGTCTAATGTGCATGTTGTTCCTTAGGAAAAAGGCCCCCTAGTAATTAAGTTTCTTTATTATTACTCCCTAGAAAATTTAAGGTAGAGTAGAAATAGAATCAATAAAGGTGCCATGCAATATTGATAAAGACTTTCATTTGTTTATATTCCCCCGGTTCTAGAGAATAAGGAGTACTATATTCAAACCATCTAAAATTTGGACCAATATTTTCGGGAACATGTTTTAAATCCATATGAAGTTTTACCAAGATGTTCGAAATATATTTCAAACCATCTTATGTTCGACCATGATTTTATAAAGTACTAGTATTGGCATCCCAATATCAAATCAATATCACTAGTAGATAAATCA
The DNA here is from genome assembly GCA_030979885.1 of Lolium multiflorum. Lineage (NCBI taxonomy): Eukaryota > Viridiplantae > Streptophyta > Magnoliopsida > Poales > Poaceae > Lolium > Lolium multiflorum. Next base: position 97,878,561 of record CM061750.1, on the reverse strand, counting down.
TGAAATATATTTTCATGTGACGTGTTCTTTCCTTTTTCAAGGTCCTATAGTGCTCCCTGCTCCATTCATTCCGTGGACGGCTGGATTTGATGACGATGATGATTTTGACTCTAATAGTCGTACGTGGTGGCTGGCAAGATCTCAAGATCGTTCTAGACTTCTCCTGGTCTATGCACGTGGCGTAATGGATTTTGACGCTGACGGTGCTCCAACTCATTATGATAGTACCCCTTCTGTCCATTGCGGTCGCGCTGTTCACAGCTATTCGGGGTATACCTGCATTGTATTCTCGAATGACACTAGTCGGTTACTTCCAGCCAACCCGTGGGAAAGGGTTACTAATCTTGGAGACTATTCTATGTTCCTTGGGTTGAACTATCCGATTTTCATGCCAGTGGGTGGTGCAACATTTCCCCCAGGATATTTGACAAGAAGAAACTGCATCTACACCACGCCTCAGGCCATTGGCTCTCACTTTGACACATCACATCAAGAAATTTTCCGCTTCAGTCTAAATGGCGAAGACCACCAAAGCATATCTTTCTCAAGCAGCGGTCCAGGGGCCAACTGGCATACGGGGTTTTGGTTCATCCCAAGCTACACCAACGCGCTGGACTGGAACAAAGACAATCAGAGTTAGGGATATTTATGTAATAGTAGGATCATACTACTAGCTAGCTCAGTTGGTCTTGACTCCTATTTAACTATTTATAGCTAATGTACTTAGGTGATAAATTTATGCTATTTGCATGAACCCAGGCGCTTCTTTTAATTTGATCAAATACGGTCTATACACATGCATGGTTGTTTGGCTGTTTCAGTGTCCCTAGAGGCATACATATATACTGTTATTTAGCAATCTTTATTACAGTACAAAGGTCTTAACCTCATGGTTCACAGAAAGTATAAACGTAGATCAACCATCTAAACATAGAAGACATTCTAGTGTATGATTCTTACATATACACATCAACATCCTATCAGAAAATCTTAATGTGAATTGTACTGGCTGTACAAACCCGTGCATCATTCTCTAGCCGGTTGCACCCAAAAACCAAATCGTGGTACTTCATAGTTGACTGTATGTAGGACAACATACAGATCCAATGCGAAGCCATGGGTATCACCTGCATGACAGAACCATATTTCACATGGTTGGAGGTACTCCATATGGCATTTAAAATCATTCCTTGTCCTTCATATGGCCCTAAAAATAGTACAGTTGGATTTGTGGGTTTTAATTTTTTATTAACACACTCAATTGATTGCCCAAACATTGATTAATAATATTATTAAGGGGTGTGATGTTGAAAGCCATAAGAACAATGTGCCAAACAATCTTTGCTAGCGGACGGTAAATGTATACCCATCAGAAATAATCAGCAGACGTGCATGTTTCTTTGGTCAGAATAACTGCTGCACCATCTTAAAAGTAAATGGCATGACCATTTATTTGATTTGATAGCGTGCAGCTAGATGGCGTACATTACTATCTCTACTTCCTTGGGTCGCCCAAATCTGGAGTACTAAAAGCAAATCCTGGTGATTCATTTGACAAGACAACACAGATGCGTCCAAATTTCTCCGTCCATATTATTATAATCTGGAGTGCGTTGCCTCGTTGCCTTCCAAGAGAAGCTGCATTCCTTGCCAAAAAAGAGAGAGAGGCTGTATTTATAACTATCTCACCGGCCGCCACTAGTACAAACCATCACTCCCTCTCCACCTCCACCTCCATCTCTTCCCTAGTAGCTCCACCTCCATATCGGCGACGGACCACAATCGCGCGGCTTCGACTTCCTCTTCGACGGCGGCGGCGACAGAGGCGTGAGGCACCTTCTCCGCGGCGCATCACTCATCCTCGTCCCGCGGCAACAATGGCTGTATGTGAAATCACCATACCCTTTTGTATGGTAGAGATGATGATGTGCGGATAAAATTTTATTGGCGGTTGCTCATCCTTGTTTGAATATTTGGTGTAGATTCACATCTAGGGCAGGGTGTCAAGCGGGGTGGGTAGCGGGCTAGCTAGTTTCAGTGCGAGTGCTTTAAATCTGCTCTAATCTCAACCACTATTTGCTCTAATTTTCTGCTTTGCGGGACGATTCGCGGACGCCGCTTGCAACCCTAATCTAGGGTATTGATCCTAGTTTAGTAGACTACTAGGATTTACATGCCAATTTGTTTTTAGACTAATCCGGATATTTGTCAATACTACTAGAGTACGTACTTCTTCCGTTCGTATTTAATTGACTCTAGTTGAAAGCATCGGCAGTTCATTTTCTTCTCTCCCTCGCGTCGACTAATTAAAACCGAACAGAGGGAGTATTAGGAATCCTTGTGCATCCGTACTACCAGTAAGGTATTGCGTTGTTGCAGAGGCTCAGTGTAATCAATATCTTTCGATATTAATATACGGAGTACTCACTTTATCAGAAAATAAATTAGTAATCCATGTTCAAACTTGCTAGTTTGATCGACGTTTGATGATGATTTGTGAGGCCATGTATGGGCCAAGTTTTCCCTCAGAAAGAAACCAAGGTTTAATCGAACCAGGAGGAGCCAAGAAGCACGTTGAAGGTTGATGGTCGCGAAATGTGATGCGGCGCAACACCAGGGATTCCGGCGCCAACTAGGAACCTGCACAACACAACCAAAGTACTTTGCCCCAACGAAACAGTGAGGTTGTCAATCTCACCGGCTTGCTGTAACAAAGGATTAAACGTATCGAGTGGAAGATGTTTGCAAAGAAAACAGTAAAACAAGTAGATTGTATGCTATGTAAAGAATAGGACCGGGTCCACAGTTCACTAGAGGTGTCTCTCCCATAAGATAAAAGCATGTTGGGTGAACAAATTACAGTCGGGCAATTGACAAATAGAGAAAGGCATAACAATGCATATACATGACATGGTAAATATAGTGAGATTTAATCCGGGCATTACGACAAAGAACATAGACCGCCATCCAACTGCATCTATGCCTAAAAAGTCCACCTTCAGGTTATCATCCGAACCCCCTCCAGTATTAAGTTGCAAAGCAACAGACAATTGCATTAAGTATGGTGCGTAATGTAATCAACAACTACATCCTTAGACATAGCATCAATGTTTTATCCCTAGTGGCAACAGCACATCACAACCTTAGAACCTTCTGTCACGATCCCAGGTGTCAATGAAGGCATGAACCCACTATCGAGCATAAATACCCCCTCTTGGAGTTAAGAGCAAAAACTTGGCCAGAGCCTCTACTAATAACGGAGAGCATGCAAGATCATAAACAACACATAAACAATAGATTGATAATCACCATAATCATAGTACTCTCTATCCATCGGATCCCGACAAACACAACATATAGAATTACATATAGATGATCTTGATCATGTTAGGCAGCTCACAAGATCCAACAATGAAGCACAACAAGGAGAAGACGACCATCTAGCTACTGCTATGGACCCATGGTCCAGGGGTGAACTACTCACTCATCACTCCGGAGGCGATCATGGCGATGAAGAGTCCTCCGGGAGATGAATCCCCTCTCCGGCAGGGTGCCGGAGGCGATCTGAATCCCCCGAGATGGGATTCGCGGCGGCGGCGTCTGTAAGGTTTTCCGTATCGTGGCTCTCTACTGGGGGTTTCGCGACGGGAGCTTTAAGTAGGCGGAAGGTCAACGCGAGGGGCCACACGAGGGGCCCAGGGGATAGGTCGGCGCGGCCAGGGCCTGGGCCGCGCCGGCCACCCCTGGCCTCCTCGTGGCCCCACTTCGTTAGGTCTTCGGTCTCTGGAAGCTTCGTGCAAAAATAGGACCCTGGGCGAAAGTTTCGTCCAATTCCGAGAATATTTCTTTACTAGGATTTCTGAAACCAAAAACAGAAAACAGCAACTGGCTCTTCGGCATCTTGTTAATAGGTTAGTTCCAGAAAATGCATAAATATGACATATAATGTGCATAAAACATGTAGGTATCATCAATAAAGTAGCATGGAACATAAGAAATTATCGATACGTTGGAGACGTATCAGCATCCCCAAGCTTAGTTCTGCTCGTCCCGAGCAGGTAAAACGATAACAAAGATAATTTCTGAAGTGACATGCCATCATAATCTTGATCATACTATTTGTAAACATATGTAATGAATGCAGCGATCAAAGCAAAGGTAATGACATGAGTAAACAACTGAATCATATAGCAAAGACTTTTCATGAATAGTACTTCAAGACAAGCATCAATAAGTCTTGCATAAGAGTTAACTCGTAAAGCAATAAATCAAAGTAAAGGTGTTGAAGCAACACATAGGAAGATTAAGTTTCAGCGGTTGCTTTCAACTTGTAACATGTATATCTCATGGATATTGTCAACATAAAGTAATATAACAAGTGCAATATGCAAGTATGTAGGAATCAATGCACAGTTCACACAAGTGTTTGCTTCTTAAGGTGGAAGGAGATAGGTAAACTGACTCAACAATAAAAGTAAAAGAATGGTCCTTCAAAGAGGAAAGCATCGATTGCTGTATTTGTGCTAGAGCTTTTATTTTGAAAACATGAAACAATTTTGTCAACGGTAGTAATAAAGCATATGAGTTATGAAAATTATATCTTACAAGTTGCAAGCCTCACGCATAGTATACTAATAGTGCCCGCACCTCGTCCTACTTAACTTGGACTACCGGATCTTTGCATGCCATGTTTCAACCAAGTGTCACAAAGGGGTACCTCCATGCCGCCTGTACAAAGGTCCAAGGAGAATGCTCGCATTTCGGATTTCTCGCTTTTGATTATTCTCAACTTAGACATCCATACCGGGACAACATGGACAACAGATAATGGACTCCTCTTAAATGCATAAGCATGTAGCAAAGTTATTATTCTCATATGAGATTGAGGATATATGTCCAAAACTGAAACTTCCACCATGGTTCATGGCTTTAGTTAGCGGCCCAATGTTCTTCTCTAACAATTTTGCATGCTCCAACCACTAAAATGATAGACCTTCAGACAAGACGGACATGCATAGCAACTCACATGATATTCAACAATAGTTGATGGCGTTCCCCAGAAACATGGTTATCGCACAACAGGCAACTTAATAAAATATAAAGTGCATAAGTACATATTCAATACTACGATAGTTTTTAAGGCTATTTTGTCCCATGAGCTATATATTGCAAAGGCGAATGATGGAATTTTAAAGGTAGCACTCAAGCAATTTACTTTGGAATGGCGGGTAAATACCATGTAGTAGGTAGGTATGGTGGACACAAATGGCATAGTAGTTGGCTCAAGGATTTTGGATGCATGAGAAGTATTCCCTCTCGATACAAGGTTTAGGCTAGCAAGGTTATTTGAAGCAAACTCAAGGATGAACAAGTGCAGCAAGACTCACATAAAAGACATATTGTAAACATTATAAGACTCTACACTGTCTTCCTTGTTGTTCAAAACTCAATACTAGATATTATCTAGACCTTAGAGAAACCAAATATGCAAATCAAATTTTAGCAAGCTCTATGTATTTCTTCATTAATGGGTGCAAAGCATATGATGCAAGAGCTTAAACATGAGCACAACAATTGCCAAGTATCACATTATCCAAGACATTTTTTAGAATTACTACATGTAGCATTTTCCAATTCCAACCATATAACAAATTAACGAAGAAGAAACTTCGCCTTGAACATTATGAGTAAAGCCTAAGGACACATGTGTCCATATGCAACAGCGGAGCGTGTCTCTCTCCCACAAAGTGAATGCTAGGATCCATCTTATTCAAACAAAAACAAAAACGAAAACAAACCGACGCTCCAAGTAAAGAACACAAGATGTGATTGAATAAAAATATAGTTTCAGGGGAGGAACCTGATGATGTTGTCGATGAAGAAGGGGATGCCTTGGGCATCCCCAAGCTTAGACGCTTGAGTCTTCTTAAAATATGCAGGGATGAACCACGGGGGCATCCCCAAGCTTAGAGCTTTCACTCCTCTTGATCTTAGTATATCATTCTCCTCTCTTGACCCTTGAAAACTTCCTTCACACCAAACTTCAAGCAAACTCATTAGAGGGTTAGTGCACAATTAATAATTCACTCATTCAGAGGTGACACAATCATTATTTTCACTTCTGGACATTGCATAATGCTACTGGACATTAATGGATCAAAGAAATAAATCCAACATAGCAAAAGAGGCAATGCGAAATAAAAGGCAGAATCTGTCAAAAACAGAACAGTCTGTAAAGACGAATTTATAAATGGCACCAGACTTGCTCAAATGGAAAAACTCAAAACTAATGAAAGTTGCGTACATATCTGAGGATCACGCTCGTAAATTGGCAGATTTTTTCGAATTTTCTACAGAGAATTATGCCCAGATTCGTGACAGACAGCAATGCTGTTTCTGCGCAGCGATCCCAAATATAACATCAACTTTGTCATAGAAACTTTACTTGGCACAAAAACATGATAAGGAGAGGTTGCTACAGTAGTAAACAACTTCCAAGACTCAATAAAACAAAAAATTGCTGTAGGTAAAAACATGGGTTGTCTCCCATAAGCGCTTTTCTTTAACGCCTTTCAGCTAGGCGCAGAAAGTGCAAATCAAGTAACATCAAGAGTAGAAGCATCAACATCATAGCTTGTTCTAATAATAGAATCAAAAGGCAACTTCATTCTCTTTCTAGGGAAGTGTTCCATACCTTTCTTGAGAGGAAATTGATATTTAATATTACCTTCCCTCATATCAATAACAGCACCAACAGTTCGAAGAAAAGGTCTTCCCAACACAATTGGACAAGATGCATTGCATTCGATATCCAAGACAACAAAATCAACGGGGACAAGGTTATTGTTAACCGTAATATGCACATTATCAATCCTCCCCAAAGGTTTCTTTTTAACATTATCGGCGAGATTAACATCCAAATAACAATTCTTCAATGGTGGCAAGTCAAGCATATCATAAATCTTTTTAGGCATAACAGAAATACTTGCACCAAGATCACATAAGGCATTACATTCAAAGTCATTGAATTTCATTTTAATGATGGGCTCCCAACCATCTTCTAACTTTCTAGGAATAGAAGTTTCAAGTTTTAGTTTCTCTTCTCTAGCTTTTATGAGAGCATTTGTAATATGTTTTGTAAAGGCTAAATTTATAGCACTAGCATTAGGACTTTTAGCAAGTTTTTGTAAGAACTTTATAACTTCAGAGATGTGGCAATCATCAAAATCTAAATCATTATGAGCCACAGCAATGGGATCATTATTCCCAAGGTTGGAAAAAATTTCAGCAGTTTTATCACAAGCAGTTTCAGCAGTTTTAGCAATTTCAGGCAGTTTTGTACGCTTTGCACTAGGAGTAGAAACATTGCCAACACCAATTATTTTACCATTGATAGTAGGAGGTGCAGCAACATGTGAAGAATTAGCATTACTAGTGGTGGTAATAGTCCAAACTTTAGCTACATTATTCTCTTTAGCTAGTTTTTCATTTTCTTCTCTATCCCACCTAGCACGCAACTCAGCCATTAATCTTATATTCTCATTAATTCTAACTTGGATGGCATTTGCTGTAGTAGTAATCTTATTATCAATATCATCAGGTTTAGCAGCCATTTTATTAATTAAAGAGGATTGTGATGCAGACATGTATGAGATTCGGGTTTCAGCATTTGAAATTTTAGTTTGCAACCAGAAATCTCCCTATTCAAGTTTTCAAGTTGATTTCCTATATTCTTCAACAAGGTAGATTGTTCATTCATAGTTTTAGTAAACAATTGATTTTGCTCATATTGCGATTGCATAAAGTTTTTAGTGGATCTTTCAATTTCTAGCATCCTTTCCTCATATCTACCATAAGTATTACCATAGTTGTTCCTATAAGCATTGTTGTTGAAATTATTATTTTTAATGAAATTCACATCAACATTTTCTTCTTGAGCAACCAATGAAGCTAAAGGAACATTATTTGGATCAACATTAGATCTACCATTCACAAGCATAGACATAATCACATCAATCTTATCACTCAAGGAAGAGGTTTCTTCAACAGAATTTACCTTCTTACCTTGTGGAGCTCTTTCCGTGTGCCATTCAGAGTAATTTATCATCATATCATCAAGAAGTTTTGTAGCCGCCCCCAATGTGATGGACATAAAGGTACCTCCAGCAGCTGAATCCAATAAATTCCGCGAAGAAAAATTTAGTCCTGCATAGAAGGTTTGGATGATCATCCAAGTAGTCAGTCCATGGGTTGGGCAATTCTTTACCAAAGTTTTCATTCTCTCCCATGCTTGAGCAACATGTTCAGTATCAAATTGTTTAAAATTCATTATGCTACTTCTCAAAGAAATAATTTTAGCGGGAGGATAATATCTACCAATAAAAGCATCCTTGCATTTAGTCCATGAATCAATACTATTCTTAGGCAAAGATAGCAACCAATCTTTAGCTCTTCCTCTTAATGAGAAAGGAAACACTTTCAATTTAATAATATCACCATCTACATCTTTATACTTTTGCATTTCACAAAGTTCAACAAAATTATTGAGATGGGCAGCAGCATCATCAGAACTAGCACCAGAAAATTGTTCTCTCATGACTAGATTTAGTAAAGCAGGTTTAATTTCAAAGAATTCTGCTGTAGTAGCAGGTGGAGCAATAGGTGTGCATAGGAAATCATTATTATTTGCATTTGTGAAGTCACACAACTTAGTATTTTCAGGGTTGGCCATTTTAGCAACAGTAAATAAAGCAAACTAGATAAAGTAAATGCGAGTAACTAATTTTTTTGTGTTTTCGATATAGAGAGCAAGACAATAAATAAAGTAAAACTAGCAACTAATTTTTTTGTATTTTAATTTAGTGCAGCAAACAAAGTAGTAAATAAAATAAAGCAAGACAAAAACAAAGTAAAGAGATTGAGAAGTGGAGACTCCCCTTGCAGCGTGTCTTGATCTCCCCGGCAACGGCGCCAGAAAAAGAGCTTGATGGCGTGTAACTCACACGTTCGTTGGGAACCCCAAGAGGAAGGTATGATGCGCACAGTAGCAAGTTTTCCCTCAGAAAGAAACCAAGGTTTAATCGAACCAGGAGGAGCCAAGAAGCACGTTGAAGGTTGATGGTCGCGAAATGTGATGCGGCGCAACACCAGGGATTCCGGCGCCAACTAGGAACCTGCACAACACAACCAAAGTACTTTGCCCCAACGAAACAGTGAGGTTGTCAATCTCACCGGCTTGCTGTAACAAAGGATTAAACGTATCGAGTGGAAGATGTTTGCAAAGAAAACAGTAAAACAAGTAGATTGTATGCTATGTAAAGAATAGGACCGGGGTCCACAGTTCACTAGAGGTGTCTCTCCCATAAGATAAAAGCATGTTGGGTGAACAAATTACAGTCGGGCAATTGACAAATAGAGAAAGGCATAACAATGCATATACATGACATGGTAAATATAGTGAGATTTAATCCGGGCATTACGACAAAGAACATAGACCGCCATCCAACTGCATCTATGCCTAAAAAGTCCACCTTCAGGTTATCGTCCGAACCCCTCCAGTATTAAGTTGCAAAGCAACAGACAATTGCATTAAGTATGGTGCGTAATGTAATCAACAACTACATCCTTAGACATAGCATCAATGTTTTATCCCTAGTGGCAACAGCACATCACAACCTTAGAACCTTCTGTCACGATCCCAGGTGTCAATGAAGGCATGAACCCACTATCGAGCATAAATACCCCCTCTTGGAGTTAAGAGCAAAAACTTGGCCAGAGCCTCTACTAATAACGGAGAGCATGCAAGATCATAAACAACACATAAACAATAGATTGATAATCACCATAATCATAGTACTCTCTATCCATCGGATCCCGACAAACACAACATATAGAATTACATATAGATGATCTTGATCATGTTAGGCAGCTCACAAGATCCAACAATGAAGCACAACAAGGAGAAGACGACCATCTAGCTACTGCTATGGACCCATGGTCCAGGGGTGAACTACTCACTCATCACTCCGGAGGCGATCATGGCGATGAAGAGTCCTCCGGGAGATGAATCCCCTCTCCGGCAGGGTGCCGGAGGCGATCTCGAATCCCCCGAGATGGGATTGCGGCGGCGCGTCTCTGTAAGGTTTTCCGTATCGTGGCTCTCTACTGGGGGTTTCGCGACGGGAGCTTTAAGTAGGCGGAAGGTCAACGCGAGGGGCCACACGAGGGGCCCAGGGGATAGGTCGGCGCGGCCAGGGCCTGGGCCGCGCCGGCCACCCCCCTGGCCTCCTCGTGGCCCCACTTCGTTAGGTCTTCGGTCTTCTGGAAGCTTCGTGCAAAAATAGGACCCTGGGCGAAAGTTTCGTCCAATTCCGAGAATATTTCTTTACTAGGATTTCTGAAACCAAAAACAGCAGAAAACAGCAACTGGCTCTTCGGCATCTTGTTAATAGGTTAGTTCCAGAAAATGCATAAATATGACATATAATGTGCATAAAACATGTAGGTATCATCAATAAAGTAGCATGGAACATAAGAAATTATCGATACGTTGAAATAAATTAGTAATCCATGTTCAAACTTGCTAGTTTGATCGACGTTTGATGATGATTTGTGAGGCCATGTATGGGCCTAGTTTGTTTCCTTTGCTTGGTGGTCAGTAGGCTGATGATTTTTTTTTGCTTGGTCGATCTGTGGTCGTTCCATGGCCACTGCTGATTAATCATTACTAGAATCAACAATTTTTTGCTTGTCTGGTGATTGGAATTGTATGCGCTCTTCTGAAGAGCACCATCGCACGATGATTAGTCTTAATGGAGATGCAGATGTCGATCAAGAGGGAGAAACATATCTTGATCATGCATTTCTCACGAGATTACTTGGTGATTGGAAGTAGAATCCACAATTTGTTGTGCAAACTTCTCAACATATGCATATATTCGTTGAATTGGCTTTATGTGATCAATATTACTTCTTATTGCAGATGGATGGAGGGGAAAGAGCGAAAAAACCGATACTTAGTGAAATGACTTCTCATTCTGTGACTTCTGATATCCTAGATGACAAGGTAAATATATAGAACGATGATTCGTAGGTGATGAAAGCAGAATCCACAATTTGCCGTGCAAACTTCTCAACATATGCATTTATTTGATTAATTAGTTTTATGTGATCAATAGTATTACTTATTCCAGATGGACGTAGGGGAAGGAACGAAAAAGCGGATGCTATGTGAAATGACTTCTAAATCTGTGTGTTCTGATATCCCAGATGACAAGGTAAACATATGGACCGACGCTTGTTTTGCTGCTGCCCCCGTTAGATGGCTAGATGCTCTGGTCTAATTTCTGTTCATGTGCTTATTATTGCAGAAACATAGAGTTGAAGAAAACTCTATATTGTCTGATGACAAAGGTGAAATGGCATGCCAGTCTTTTAAACCTCCGACGCCACCTTGTTTACTGTCTATGGAGACTGATGCAGCTGGACCTGGTACTGATGAGCCTATACGTGGCATCATCGTGCCACATGAAGAAGGTTGTGGATTGGGTTTACCCCCTGCTGAAGAAACTGGTGGTGCAGCTGGAGCTGCTAGTGTAGAGCCTCTAGTGAACGGTGTCGTGCCACGGGAATTCTCTGAACTAGAGCAAGACGGTTTACCTATTGTCAAGACCGATGTAACTGGTGCTGATGCTGGAGTTGCTACTGATGATCCTGCACCCGAAGTTGCCACGCCACCCGAAGGAGGTTTTGTATTGGTAGAACCCGTCATGACTATGCCCACAGTACTGACTGGTGGTGGACCTGGAGCTGGTATGGTAGAGCCTCTAGCGAAAGGTGTCGTGCCACGAGAATCCTCTGAAGTGGATATTGGTGGTTTACCCTCTGTAGATACTGGTGGTCTACCTGGAGCTGGTATTGTAGAGATTTCAGCAAACAGTGCTGTCCCACCCAACTCCTATGAACTGGAGCATGTACCTGATGTGCCTTCTGTAGAACCTGATGCACCTGTAAGTAGTGGTGATGATTCCGCTGAATCTGATCAAGAAGGATCTGCATCTCGAGGACAAGATGTCAGCTGTCATTCACCTGAACCCGAGCTGAAGTCAGCAACGGTAGCTTATATGGCACGGACTGTCCTTCAAGCTCTAAAGATCCAGTTGGGTGGTTCACAGGACCAGCTACTCCAAGCCATTGTCACTACAAAAGACCAGCCAGCATGCTTCGTTATCTCCTGCATACTGTTTGACAAGCTGAAGCACTGCAACTGGCGCATTGTTCAATCCCATCAGCATGGAGAGAGGAGCTATGTTTATGTCAAGATGATTCATGCTGATTTGGTAAGGTTCCATGATAAGATGTATGGGTGGGGTGAGGCAAGAGCCACATTTTGCAGCATTCACACAGTCTTCGCTCTTGAGCCAGACCCCATGGATGCTTACCCAGTGGTGCAGCTGTCCTGACTTGATATATGTTTTATGATCAGTATGCTGCTGTCGTGGAACTGTGATGTGGAGCTACCTTTCTTATGGTTTCTAGGCTTTTGGTTTCAACATGTATTATGGAGCTTACCTTAGGACTTTCGCATGCGTTTGGCTGTTGACCTGTAATGTTTGTGGTTGGTTGTCTAATCTACTTGGCACAATCACATTGCAAAGGCAAATGTTCCTTTTCTCTTTAATTGTTATTATGACTTATGTGTTATAACCAGGCAAGAATATGCAATCTTGGTTCTCTGACCGATATATATGTACATACAACTTTTGTTCACATAATAACACTTACACGGGAAAAGAGTAGCTTTCTCTGTTGGACAAACACCAAACCACAAAAGGGTAACAACACAATATCCAAACTAGGTACGGCACCTGTTGAGCATACATGACTTTTGTCGTAAAATCACGTTAACCAACACTAGCAGCATCTTGTTCTTTGCAAGGTGCTATGCTTATCAGTCTAATCCCAATACACAACCTACTTCAGGTGGCACGATGATGTCAGGTGCAGGTTCACCAGTACCAACTCTCTTGCATCAGTCTCCATTGAAGGTACGCCACTGCTGCAGTAGACACCATTAGCAATGCAACCTGAAGGTGTTCTTATCCTCATATCAGGATCACATAATACAGGTGTCAAGCTTCATGCACTAGCCAACACAATCAAAAGTCCGAACTAGGATCGCTAGGAAAAAAAACATGAAGATCCTTTTATCGAATCCCACGCTGAACATCTTTTTCACTAATTAGGTAAGCTCCTGCTGACAAACATATTACAGCAACTCCAGCAGTGGCTCTATATTTTGGCGCTGTGGGCTGATGCTGCGCATGGAGCCGGCAATAGCTTCACCGGAAGCTGCAAACTGTGGCGGCCAAATGCAGGGCTGAAACAGCGTATTTTCAGAGGCGCTATAATGCAGCGCCAAAAACAGAATATAATGAAAAATAGAGTGCAGTAAAACAGAAGATCAAATAAAGACTAGAAATAGACATAAAATAGGAGAAAATTAGCTTGATAGATACTCCGTAGTTCATATTTGTACAAAGTAGTGCGATAAAACTAAACTAAAACTCGACATCTGACGAGTCCGGTGTCGTGCCCGACACCGGATCCGACGAGAAGAGGTCAATCCAACGGGGGTCGTCCTCGCCAATGGTGGTCGGCCCGGCGAGCTGCGCTTCGATGAAGGCCCGCTTCGTCGCCTTCTCCGCCCTCCGTTGTGCGCGGTCCTCCTTCTTCGCAGCCCGCCTCGTAGCCTTCTCCGCCCTCCGTCTGCGGAAGTGCTCGTTCTCGGCGGCTACGTCCTCGGGGAAGCGGGCCGCCCACTCGCGCGCCGCGCGCTCGTCCCGCTCGGCAATGCGCAAACGGCGCTCCGTCTCGCGGCGGCGGCGCTGTTCCTCCTGTCTAACGATGTACGGCGGCGGCGCGAGATCCTCGGCCTGCTGGCGCGTCCACACGTCATGGAAATTCATCGACGATCGCGGGCGCCCGAGCCGCCACGCCACGGCGTCGTACGCGCGCGCGGCCTCGTGCGCGGTCTCGTAGGTGCCGAGGCCGATGCGCTCGCCGCCGTCACGTATCTCCGCGTAATACGTACCTTTGGGGCGCGCGCGGACGCCGCGGTACCCCGTGCCCGAGACGCGGCAGTACCGCGAGCTCGACGCGAGACGAGGCATGGCGGCGGCGGCGGAAGCGGAGCCGCGGCGGCGATATTAGGCGCAGATGGGCAAATTTCAGCAACCCGTGTCCATCTTTTTTTTTGGCAGGATTACGCCATGTACCACCTTCCAATTAGAAAATAGTACTGTTCAGCCTTCCCCTGTTGGGCCCAATATTTCACTTTGGGTTGCCAACGGCCATCTACATGGTAATTGCTCTCGGCCTACTTGCTCCGGCCGTCGAAGCCCAATAACTACAAATGGGCCTTTCTGCTCATGCAATTTCGGCCCTTTTCTAATGAAACACAGATCCTATGAATGGCAAAAGAAAAAAACGCGGAGATTCTACATAAAAGTTGTTTTTAGTTATTTTGAATTATTGGGTTCCAATTTTTGAAACTGCTCATGCCCAATATGAAAATCCTTGTTCGCTCCATACCCACATGGATAACGGTATTTTTAATAATTCATAAAGTGGATTTGAAATTTAAAACATATCCTAATAATTCCATGATTTAATCTATCAACTTGCAAGATCTTGGAGAGAAAAAGCTTGTATTAGTCTGCAGAATCCGCACCGTTTCAAAGGCGGCAGTGGATCAAAAGAAAAAAGGAAGTAGCCAGAAATTAGGGGTCAAAAATAACTCCAAGAAATGAAACTTTTATTGTTCGTAGAGGATGACATGCGGGACCCATGAGCCAGCAGCTTACTCAACGTTTCAAAGGCGGCATGAGATCGGAAGAAAAAGGCAAGTGACCAAATATCAGGTGCCAAAAATAATCCAAGAAATGAAACTTATTGTACATAGAGGATGACATGCGGGTCCCATTTTGCAGCAGCGGTTTCAGCGTTTCAAATGCGGTTTGAGATCAAAAGAAAAAGAAAGTAGCCAGAAATTAGGGGGTAAAAAACTCCAAAAAAAGAAAGTTGATTGTACATAGAGGATGACATGCGGGTCCCATGAGTCAGCAGCTTACTCAACGTTTCCAAGGCGGCAGGGGATCAAAAGAAAAATTAAATAGCCAAAAATCAGAGGTGAAAAAAAAACCAAGAAAAGAAATTTTATAGTACATAGAGGATGACATGCGGGTCCCATGAGCCAGCAGGTTCCTCAACGTTTTCAAAGGCCGGTGGGGATCAAAAGAAAAAGGCAAATAGCCAGAAATTAGGGGTAAACAATAAATCCAACAAAGGAAAGGTTTATTGTTCATAGATGCTGACATGTGGGACCCATGAGCCAGCAGCGTCAAGGCAAGTGACCAAAAATCAGGGGTAAAAAAAATCCAAGAAAAGAAACTTTATTGTACATAGAGGATGACATGTGGGTCCCATGAGCCAGCACCTTACTCAACGTTTCAGAGGCGGCTTGAGATCGAAAGAAAAAGGAAAGTGACCGAATATCAGGAGCTAAAAATAATCCAAGAAAGGAAACTTTTATTGTACATAGAGATTGACATATGGGTCCCACTAATACAAGCTCTTTCGCTCGAAGATCTTGCAAGTTGATTGTACATAGAGGATGACATGCGGGCCCCATGTGTCAGCAGCTTACTCAATGTTTCCAAGGCGGCAGTGGATCAAAAGAAAAAGGAAATAGCCAAAATCAGAGGGTGAAAAATAAATCCAACAAAGGAGAGGTTTATTGTCCATGGAGGCTGACATCTGGGACCCGCGAGCCAGCCGCGTCCTCTACGTTTAGAAGGCGACTGGGGATCGAAAGAAAAAAGGCAAATAGCCAGAAATTAGGGGTACAAAATAACTCCAAGAAAGGAAGTGTTTATTGTTCATAGAGGCTGACATGTGGGACCCATGAGCCAGCAAAGTCTTCAACGTTTCAAAGGCGGCAGGGGATCAAAAGAAAAAGGAAGTAGCCAGAAATTAGGGGTAAAAAATAACTCCAAGAAAGGAAACTTTTATTGTTCATAGAGGATGACATGCGGGACCCATGCTCCAGCAGCTTCCTCAACGTTTCAAAGGCGGCATGAGATCGAAAGAAAAAGGCAAGTGACCAAATATCAGGACCCGAAAATAATCGAAGAAAGAAATTTTATTGTACATAGATGATGACATGCGGGACCCATTTAGCAGCAGCGGTCTCAACGTTTCCAAGGCGGCACGGGATCAAAAGAAAAAGGAAGTAGCCAGAAATTAGGGTTCAAAAATAACTCCAAGAAAGGAAACTTTTATTGTTCGTAGAGGATGACATGCGGGACCCATGAGCCAGCAGCTTACTCAACGTTTCAAAGGCGGCATGAGATCGAAAGAAAAAGGCAAGTGACAAAATATCAGGAGACAAAGATAATCCAAGAAAAGAAAACTTTATTGTACATAGAGGATGACATGCGGGTCCCATTTAGCAGCAGCGGTCTCAACGTTTCAAATGCGGCTTGAGATCAAAAGAAAAAGAAAGTAGCCAGAAATTAGGGGGTAAAAAAACTCCAATAAAGGAAAGTTTTATCGATGAGCCAGCAGAGTCCTCAACGTTTCAAAGGCGGCAGGGGATCAAAAGAAAAAGGAAATAGCCGAAAATCAGAGGGTGAAAAAAAACCAAGAAAATGAACTTTTATAGTACATAGAGGATGACATGCGGGTCCCATGAGCCAGCAGGTTTTTCAACGTTTCAAACGTGGCATGAGATCGAAAGAAAAAGGCAAATGACCAAATATCAGGATCCAAAAATAATTCAAGAAAAGAAACTTGATTGTACATAGAGTATGACATGCGGGTCCCATTTAGCAGCAGCGGTATCACCGTTTGAGAGGCGGCAGGGGATCGAAAGAAAAAGGCAAGTGACCAAATATGAGGTGCCAAAAAAATCGAAGAAAAGAAAGTTTTATTGTACATAGAGGATGACATGCGGGTCCCATGAGCCAGCAGGTTTTTCAACGTTTCAAACGTGGCATGACATCGAAAGAAAAAGGCAAGTGACCAAATATCAGGAGCCAAAAATAATTCAAGAAAAGAAACTTGATTGTACATAGAGGATGGCATGCGGGTCCCATTTAGCAGCAGCGGTATCACCGTTTGAGAGGCTGCACGGGATCAAAAGAAAAAGCCAAGTGACCAAATATCAGGAGCCAAAAATAATCTAAGAAAAGAAATTTTACTGTACATTGAGGATGACATGCGGGTCCCATTTTGCAGCAGCGGTCTCAACGTTTCCAAGGCGGCACAGGACCAAAAGAAAAATGAAGTAGCCAGAAATCAGGGGGTGAAAAAAATCCAAAAAAAGAACGATTTCAATTGGGCTGCATGTGGACATCTGGGCATTCGAACTATCCTGCTGGCCCTTTTGACTCGTACAATTTCAGCCCACTCCAAAACAGGATAGTTCGGATTTTTCTAAAAAAACAGGAAAGTCCTATGCTTCGCAAAAACAAAAAACAAGGAGATTCAGCATATAAATTTGTTTATGTAAAAATAAAGATTTAATTTATCCGTTGAAATAGCTCAGAGCGCAATACACTGTTTATTGTCTGCAAAATAATCAAGATATCACATGTTTCTTGTACGGGGAGGCTGACATCGTGGACCCATGAGCCAGCAGCGTCGTTTTAAAGGCGGCAGGGGATGGAAAGAAAAAATAAACCAAAAATCTGTTGGTAAAAAATCCAAGAAAAGAAACATTTTCGTTCTGAGAGGATGACATGCGGGACCCATGAGGCAGCAGCGTCCTCAGCGCTTATTGTTCATAGAGGCTGACATGTGGGACCCGTGAGCCAGCAGCGTCCTCAACGTTTTAAAGGCGGCAGGATATCGAAAGAAAAAATAAGCCAAAAATCATTTGGTAAACAATATCCAAGAAAAGAAACATTTACCGTTCTGAGAGGATGACATGCGGGACCCATGAGGCAGCAGCATCCTCAACGATTCCAAGGCGGCAGGGGATCAAAGAAAAAAAAAGGAAATATCCAGAAATTAATTAGGGGTTCAAAAAAATCCATCAAAGGAAACTTTTATTGTTCATAGAGGATGACTTGTGGGACCGACCTGCCAACAGCGTCCTCATCGTTTCAAAGGGGCAGGAGATCCAAAGAAAAAGGCAAATAGCCAGAAATTAGGGGTCAAAAATAACTCCAAGAAAGGAAACTTTTATTGTTCGTAGAGGATGACATGCGGGACCCATGAGCCAGCAGCTTACTCAACGTTTCAAAGGCGGCATGAGATCGAAAGAAAAAGGCAAGTGACAAAATATCAGGAGCAAAAGATAATCCAAGAAAAGAAACTTTATTGTACATAGAGGATGACATGTGGGTCCCATTTTGCAGCAGCGGTCTCAATGTTTGTAATGCGGCTTGAGATCAAAAGAAAAAGAAAGTAGCTAGTAATTAGGGGGTGAAAAAAAATCCAAGAAAGGAAAGTTGATGGACATAGAGGATGACATGCGGGTCCCTTGAGCCAACAGCTTACTCAACGTTTCAAAGGGGGCAGGGGATCAAAAGAAAAAGGCAAGCCAAAAATCAGAGGGTGAAAAAAATCCAACAAAAGAAACTTTTATAGCACATAGAGGATGACATGCGGGTCCCATGAGCCAGGTTCCTCAACGTTTCAAACGTGGCATGAGATCGAAAGAAAAAGGCAAGTGCCCAAATATGAGGTGCCAAAAAAACTCCAAGAAAAGAAAGTTGATTGCTCATAGAGGATGACATGCGGGTCCCATGAGCCAGCAGGTTCCTCAATGTTTCAAACGTGGCATGAGATCGAAAGAAAAAGGCAAGTGACCAAATATGAGAGCCAAAAATAATTCAAGAAAAGAAAGTTTTATAGTACATAGAGGATGACATGCGGGTCCCATTTAGCAGCAGCGGTATCACCGTTTGAGAGGCGGCAGGGGATCAAAAGAAAAAAGAAATTGCCAAAAATCAGAGGTGCCAAAAATAATCCAGAAAATGAACTTTTATAGTACATAGAGGATGACATGCGGGTCCCATTTAGCAGCAGCGGTATCACCGTTTGAGAGGCGGCAGGAGAAAGAAAAAGTCAAGTGACCAAATATGAGGTGCCAAAAAAATCCAAGAAAAGAAAGTTTTATAGTACATAGAGGATGACATGCGGGTCCCATTTAGCAGCAGCGGTATCACTATTTGAGAGGCAGCAGGGGATCGAAAGAAAAAGTCAAGTGACCAAATATGAGGTGCCAAAAATAATCCAAGAAAAGAAAGTTTTATAGTACATAGAGGATGACATGCGGGTCCCATGAGCCAGCAGGTTCCTCAACGTTTCAAACGTGGCATGAGATCGAAAGAAAAAGTCAAGTGACCAAATATGAGGTGCCAAAAAAATCCAAGAAAAGAAAGTTTTATAGTACATAGAGGATGACATGCGGGTCCCATTTAGCAGCAGCGGTATCACTGTTTGAGAGGCAGCAGGTGATCGAAAGAAAAAGTCAAGTGACCAAATATGAGGTGCCAAAAAAATCCAAGAAAAGAAAGTTTTATAGTACATAGAGGATGACATGCGGGTCCCATTTAGCAGCAGCGGTATCACCGTTTGAGAGGCGGCAGGGGATCGAAAGAAAAAGGTAAGTGACCAAATATGAGGTGCCAAAAATAATTCAAGAAAAGAAAGTTTTATAGTACATAGAGGATGACATGCGGGTCCCGCAGCAGCGGTATCACCGTTTGAGAGGCGGCAGGGATCGAAAGAAAAAGGCAAGTGACCAAATTTGAGGTGCCAAAAAAACTCCAAGAAAAGAAAGTTGATTGCACATAGAGGATGACATGCGGGTCCCATTTAGCAGCAGCGGTCTCAACGTTTCCAAGGCGGCAAGGGATCAAAAGAAAAAGGAAGTAGCCAGAAATCAGGGGGTCAAAAAAATCCAAGAATAGAAAGAATTTTGGTTCATAGAGGATGACATGCGGGACCCATGATCCTGCATCGTAAACGGCTCGATCGGAGAACGTTGAACGAGATGGCGCGATCTAGAAAAAAACAATGCCAGAGAGGCTGCCATCTGGGCCCTACATCCCTCGGCGGTGCGGATTTGCGTTGACTCGGCCGGCGAACCCGAGATTTCGAGATGCACCACGTCCCGGGCCACCATACGCGACGTTTTGGCCGCTTTCGTCGGGCTAGGTGGCCTCAAAAACGAGAAAAAAAAGTTTTGACATGCACCACGGAGGGACCAAAATCGTCGGCCATGGTACACCAGCAACCACGGCGCGACTTCAACTTCGTCGGCCATGGCAACTTTTCTTGTAGTGTCTATACGCATCACACCTTCCTCTTGGGGTTCCCAACGGACGTGTGTTAACTGCACGCATCAAGCACTTTTTCTGGCGCCGTTGCCGGGGAGATCAAGACACGCTGCAAGGGGACTCTCTCACTTCCAATCTCTTTACTCTGTTTTTGTCTTGCTTTATTTTATTTACTACTTTGTTTGCTGCACTAAAACAAAACACACAAAAATTAGTTACTAGCTTTACTTTATTTACTATCCTGTTTGCGTTCTTTATATTAAAAACACAACAACAAAAATTAGTTAATCGCATTTACTTTATTTAGTTTGCTTTATTTACTATTGCTAAAATGAATACTCCTGAAAACACTAAGTTGTGTGACTTCACTAGCACAAATAATAATGATTTCCTATGCACACCTATTGCTCCACCTGCTACTACAGCAGAATTCTTTGAAATTAAACCTGCTTTACTGAATCTTGTCATGAGAGAGCAATTTTCTGGTGTTAGTTCTGATGATGCTGCTGCCCATCTTAATAATTTTGTTGAACTTTGTGAAATGCAAAAGTATAAGGATGTAGATGGTGATATTATAAAACTGAAATTGTTTCCTTTCTCATTAAGAGGAAGAGCTAAAGATTGGTTGCTATCTTTGCCTAAGAATAGTATTGATTCATGGACTAAATGTAAGGATGCTTTCATTGGTAGATATTATCCTCCCGCTAAAATTATATCTTTGAGAAGTAGCATAATGAATTTTAAGCAATTAGATAATGAACATGTTGCTCAAGCATGGGAGAGAATGAAATCTTTGGTGAAGAATTGCCCAACCCATGGACTAACTACTTGGATGATCATCCAAACCTTTTATGCAGGACTGAATTTTTCTTCACGGAACCTATTGGATTCAGCTGCTGGAGGTACCTTTATGTCCATCACTTTGGGGGCGGCTACAAAGCTTCTTGATGATATGATGATAAATTACTCTGAATGGCACACGGAAAGGGCTCCACAAGGTAAGAAGGTAAATTCTGTTGAAGAAACCTCCTCCTTGAGTGATAAGATTGATGTGATTATGTCTATGCTTGTGAATGGTAGATCTAATGTTGATCCTAATAATGTTCCTTTAGCTTCATTGGTTGCTCAAGAAGAAAATGTTGATGTGAATTTCATTAAAAATAATAATTTCAACAACAATGCTTATAGGAATAATTCTGGTAACAACTATAGGCCATATCCTTCTAATAATGGTAATGGTTATGGTAATTCTTATGGGAATTCTTACAACAATAATAGGAGTGTACCCTCTGGTCTTGAAGCCATGCTTAAAGAATTTATTAGTACACAAACTGCTTTTAACAAATCTGTTGAGGAAAAGCTTGATAAAATTGATATTCTTGCTTCTAAGGTTGATAGACTTGCCTCTGATGTTGATCTTTTAAAATTGAAAGTTATGCCTAATAAGGATAATGATAATAAAATTGTTACTACAGCAAATGCCATCCAAGTTAGAATTAATGAGAATATAAGATTGATGGCTGAATTGCATGCTAGGTGGGAAAGAGAAGAAAACGAAAAACTTGCTAAAGAGAATAATGTAGCTAAAGTTTGGACTATTACCACCACTAGTAATGTTGATTCCTCACATGTTGCTAAACCTCCTACTATCAATGGTAAAATAATTGGTGTTGGCAATGTTTCTACTCCTAGTACAAAGCGTACAAAACTGCCTGAAACTGCTAAAACTGTTTGTGATAAAACTGCTGAAATTTATCAAAATATTGGGGACAATGATTCTATCATTAGAACAAATTATGATGTTGATTCTTCATCTCTTGATAATACTTGATTCACACTTTCTGCGCCTAGCTGAAAGGCGTTAAAGAAAGCGTTTATGGGAGACAACCCATTATTTTACTACAGCACTTTTGTTTTATATTTGAGTCTTGGAAGTTGTTACTACTGTAGCAACCTCTCCTTATCATGTTGTTGTGCCAAGTAAAGTCTCTATGGTAAAGTTGATGCTAGATTTGGATTGCTGCGCAGAAACAGAATTGCTGTCTGTCACGAGAGAACTCTCTGTAAAAAATCAAACAAATCTGCCAATTTACGTGCGTGATCCTCAGATATGTACGCAACTTTCATTAGTTTTGAGATTTTTCATCTGAGCAAGTTAAGTGCCCCTGGAAAATTTGTCTTTACGGACTGTTCTGTTTGACTCTGCCTTTTATTTCGCATTGCCTGTTTTGCTATGTTTGATGGATTTCTTTGTTCCATTAACTTTCAGTAGCTTTGTGCAATGTCCAGAAGTGTTAAGAATGATTATGTCACCTCTGAATATGTGAATTTTTGATTATGCACTAACCCTCTAATGAGTTTGTTTCGAGTTTGGTGTGGAGGAAGTTTTCAAGGGTCAAGAGAGGAGGATGATATAATATGATCAAGAAGATTGAAAAGTCTAAGCTTGGGGATGCCCCCGTGGTTCATCCCTGCATATTTCAAGAAGACTCAAGCATCTAAGCTTGGGGATGCCCAAGGCATCCCCTTCTTCATCGACAACATTATCAGGTTCCTCTAGTGAAACTATATTTTTATTCAGTCACATCATATGCACTTTACTTGGAGCGTTTGTTTGCTTTTATTTTTGTTTTGTTTGAATAAAGTTGGATCCCACAATCCTTTATATTGGAGATATTACACTCCGCTTTTTCATATGGAACACTTGTGTTCTTAATTATGCTTTAATGTTCATGGCGAAGGTTAAAACTGCATCGTTCATTGTTGTATGGTTGGAAGCGGA
Organism: Lolium multiflorum; assembly: GCA_030979885.1. Classification (NCBI taxonomy): domain Eukaryota; kingdom Viridiplantae; phylum Streptophyta; class Magnoliopsida; order Poales; family Poaceae; genus Lolium; species Lolium multiflorum. The sequence goes on along the minus strand of CM061750.1, from coordinate 97,855,428 downwards.
AAACGCCTCATGTGGTAATTGGTGTATTGTCTTGAATAATTTGATACTTGGCAATTGTTGTTCTCATATAGATTATGTTTAAGCTCTTGCATCATGTAGTTTTCACCTATTAATGAAGAACTACATAGAGCTTGTTGAAATTTGGTTTGCATGATTGGTCTCTCTAAGGTCTAGATATTTTCTGGTTAAGGTGTTTGAACAACAAGGAAGACAGTGTAGAGTCTTATAATGCTTGCAATATGCTCTTATGTAAGTTTTGCTGTACCGGTTCATACTTGTGTTTGCTTCAAACAACCTTGCTAGCCTAGCCCTGTATTGAGAGGAATACTTCTCGTGCATCCAAATCCTTGAGCCAACACCTACCATTTGTGTCCACCATACCTACCTACTACATGGTATTTTTTCTGCCATTCCAAAGTAAATTGCTTGAGTGCTACCTTTAAAATTCATTCTTTGCCTTTACAATACATAGCTCATGGGAAAATCTATACCTAATAATAAAGGAAAAAGGGTTTCTTGTTCGTCCGTCTATTACTACCCCTGGTTTCTGTTGAAATTACGGTCATTGCCACCGGTTATGTAAAATAACGGATCAGAGGTACGCACCACCTGACTTTCGTCTATTTCTTCTCCACCACCGAACCCTCATATCCTCTTTCCTCCCAGAGTCAAAACTTCAGCGGCCCGATTCACACCCGCCACCGCTCGATTCACGCCCGCCACCGGCAAATTGAGGCCTCCAGCGACTGAATCGAGTTATCCCATGCGGGAATCGAACCTAGCCAACTGATTTCTTCATTGCCGTTGTATGAATCGAGCCAGGCGGGATACGCTGAGTGTTGGGGCGGCGGTTCCAATCATCTACTCTGGGTGATTCGAGATTGGATCGAGAACGAGAAACTGACACTTCTCGGGCTTGATAAAGTCGACGATGGTGCTCTACATGATGACGAGCCGCAAGAACTCCTTCTACAGCTGGCCTAGGTAGGAGGGGATCTTCAAGCTGTACGGGAAGAGCTTCTGGTCTGGCACCAAGCAGCAGTCCTGGATGACCACGACGGACTTCATGGCGGGGTCCGTGCGCCGTCACCGAGTTCTGCTGGAAGATGTCCGCGGATTTGCCGAAAATGAAGTTGATGACGCCGGAGATGAGGCGACGCTCGACCTACTCGGCCCCAGCAAGATGCTGCTCCCGCGCGCCATCGCGTCCAAGATCATGTCCGCCATGGCCGGTCAAAGCGAGGATAACCATCCCGTCCAGTGAGTCACGACGCTGTGGTGCTTGACCCCGTTCCCTGTCAGATCTTTTGGCACCGCTGCAATAGAAGAGAAAATGTGCCGCAAGGCCCGCAAGAATGGTGAAGAAGGGCAGCAGAGTCAGGGAAGAGGGCCTGAGCGTGCAGCAGCTGCGTGGGGCGGGCACTGATCGAGAGAAGCAGCAGGCGGCGAGGGACGCGAGGAAGAGTTCGTGGTGGAGAGTACCAGGCTCGTGCTCGTTTGAGGATAAGAGCAGCAGCCTAGCTAGCAAGGACAGACAAAGGCACTATGGAAGTGCGTTCGTGCACTGCTGCGCGTAGTTCGTGCTTTGCGATTGGCTGACTTGCAAGTCTACCAAGCAAATTTCAACAACAAAATCGCAAGGACTTGCAAGGCAATAAATAGTAAGGACAAGCAACTCTAACAATAACTTGATTTACTTGTACTTACTGTAGTTCACTTGAGTTCTGATAAGAATAGGAATAAAATGCATATAATACAATCTTGTTCTTCAAAATAATACGAAAAGATACATAGAGATTGTTTTATTGAGCTGCACATGGTGGCAAACCTCGTCGTGTCAGTCTATACAATCTTTCAATCCTGAAATAATAGTTTCTCGCCTGATTCGTACCAGATGGAAATACCAGTCCTGGTCAACCTTTGATTCTCGAGTCTCTCTTCGCTAAGGAATCATAAAATTCTATATAAACCTCATTGGAACCGCACCACCAAATCCAAATCCCAAACTCATTTACTACCCGAAAAAATAGCTGGAGATCTCGATTCGCAGCAACACCACTTCAACGCATAATCCCAACGCACATCCCTCGAGAGCTTGGCCATGCGTCAAGAACCTGTATCCATCTCGGTTCCCCTACCGTGGCGGCGGCGGTCAATCGGAGTTTACTGTAGCTGGGCCTAGAACGACCACGGCGGCGGCTGGAGGGCAATGGAGGCACCCAGGCGGGCCGGCCGAGAGTCGCGACACCCTACATGCTGATAGGGCACTCCGTCCTCAAGCCGAGCAGCGGAGGCAGCTGAGGATCGCAACTAGGCCTGACTCGCTCCCGCTGTGGACGCTTGGGTTGCCAAGACGGCGAGCGGCAAAAAAGGAGCTTGATGAGGCCTGACACAATCAGTGCCTGGTTTGCATGAATGCAGCATGCCTAAGGCCATTGTATTGTATTATTTCAGCTATATTCTTTAGAAAAATCCCTAAAATTTTACTAAATATAATATAGTTTTTTACTGAACTAGCCATTTTGGGTACTCCCGGTTTGCTAGAGCTTATATATTTGGTTACCCAGTGCAACGCACGGGCAATTTTACTAGTATCTTTAAAAACTATTGTGGTGAAGAATATGTACTTATGTATCTTATTTCTTAATAAGTTGCTTGTTGAGCGGTAACCATGTTTCTGGGGACGCCATCAACTTTTACCTTTGTTGAACATCATGTGAGTTGCTATGCATGTTCGTCTTGTCTGAAGTAAGGGAGATTTTCATGATCAAATGGTTTGAGTATGCATATTGTTAGAGAAGAACATTGGGCCGCTAACTAAAGCCATGATCCATGGTGGAAGTTTCAGTTTGGACAAAAATCCTCAATTTCTTATGAGAATATTATCTGTTGTTGAATGCTTATGCATTAAAGAGGAGTCCATTATCTGTTGTCTATGTTGTCCCGGTATGGATGTCTAAGTTGAGAATAATCAAAAGCGAGAAATCCAATGCGAGCTTTCTCCTTAGACCTTTGTACAGGCGGCATAGAGGTACCCCTTTTGACACTTGGTTGAAACATATGTTATGCAATGATAATCCATGTTAATCCAAGCTAATTAGGACAAGGTGCGGGCACTATTGGTATACTATGCATGAGGCTTGCAACTTATAGGATATCTTATACATAACACATATGCTTTATTACTACCGTTGACAAAATTGTTTCTTGTTTTCAAAATAAAAGCTCTAGCACAAATATAGCAATCCATGCTTCCCTCTGCGAAGGGCCATTCTTTTACTTTATGTTGAGTCAGTTTACCTATTCTCTCTATCTTAGAAGCAAACACTTGTGTTAACTGTGTGCATTGATTCTTACATATTTGCTTATTTGCATTCATCATATTACTTTGTGTTGACAATTATCCATGAGATATACATGTTGAAGTTGAAAGCAACTGCTGAAACTTTGTGTTGCTTCAAAGCTTTTTACTAAGAATCTATTGCTTTATGAGTTAACTCTTATGCAAGTCTCATTGATGCTTGTCTTGAAAGTACTATTCATGAAAAGTCTTTGCTATATGATTCAGTTGTTTAATCATTGTCTTTACCATTGCTTCGAATCACTTCATTCACTTCATATGCTTTACAATAGTATTGATCAAGATTATGATAGCATGTCACTTCAGAAATTATCATTGTTATCGTTTACCTACTCGAGGGCGAGTAGGAACTAAGCTTGGGGATGCTTGATACGTCTCAAACGTATCTATAATTTCTTATGTTCCATGCTACTTTATTGATGATACTTACATGTTTTATACACATTATATGTCATTATTATGCATTTTACGGCACTAACCCATTGACAAGATGCCGAAGAGCCGATTCTTTTTTCTTGTTTTTGGTTTCGAAATCCTACAAAGGAAATATTCTCGAATTGGACGAAATCAACGCCCAGAGGCTTATTTTTCCACGAAGCTTCCAGAAGACCGAGGAGATACGAAGTGGGGCCACGGGCGCCGCCACACTAGGGCGGCGCGGCCTAGGGGGCCGCGCGGCCCTAGCGTGTGGGGCCCCCGTGACTCCTCCGACTCCGCCTTCCGCCTACTTAAAGTCTTCGTCGCGAAACCCTCGGACCGAGAGCCACGATACGGAAAACCTTCCAGAGACGCCGCCGCCGCCAATCCCATCTCGGGGGATTCAGGAGATCGCCTCCGGCACCCTGCCGGAGAGGAATCATCTCCCGGAGGGCTCTTCATCGCCATGATCGCCTCCGGATCGATGTGTGAGTAGTTCACCCCTGGACTATGGGTCCATAGCAGTAGCTAGATGGTTGTCTTCTCCTCATTGTGTCATCATGTTAGATCTTGTGAGCTGCCTATCATGATCAAGATTATCTATTTGTAATGCTACATGTTGTGTTTGTTGGGATCCGATGAATATTGAATACTATTTCAAGTTGATTATCAATCTATAATATGTGTTGTTTATGTTCTTGCATGCTCTCCGTTGCTAGTAGAGGCTCTGGCCAAGTTGATAATTGTAACTCCAAGAGGGAGTATTTATGCTCGATAGTGGGTTCATGCCTCCATTAAATCTGGGACAGTGACAGAAAGTTCTAAGGTTGTGGATGTGTTGTTGCCACTAGGGATAAAACATCGATGATTTGTCTAAGGATATTTGTGTTGATTACATTACGCACCATACTTAATGCAATTATCTGTTGCTTGCAACTTAATACTGGAAGGGGTTCGGATGATAACCTGAAAGTGGACTTTTTAGGCATAGATGCATCTGGATAGCGGTCTATGTACTTTGTCGTAATGCCCTGATTAAATCTCATAGTACTCATCATGATATATGTATGTGCATTGTTATGCCTTCTTTATTTGTCAATTGCCCAACTGTAATGTGTTCACCCAACATGCTAGTTATCTTATCGGAGAGACACCACTAGTGAACTGTGGACCCCGATCCATTCTTTACATCTCAAATACAATCTACTGCAATACTTGTTCTTTACTGTTCTTCGCAAACAAACATCATCTTCCACACTATACGGTTAATCCTTTGTTTTCAGCAAGCCGGTGAGATTGACAACCTCACTGTTACGTTGGGGCAAAGTAATTTGATTTTGTTGTGCAGGTTCCACATTGGCGCCGGAATCGGTGTTTGCCGCACTACCTCCTCCACCAACAACCTTCACGTGCTCCTTGACTCCTACTGGTTCGATAACCTTGGTTTCATACTGAGGAAAACTTGCTTCTATACGCATCACACCTTCCTCTTGGGGTTCCCAACGGACGTGTGTTAACTGCACGCATCAGCGCGCCCCCTGTTGTCTGGTTGCCTCGTTAGCCCTCCGAGGCTGCCCTTTCGCCTACTTAAGGACTCCGTCGCGAAAACCCTAAACACATAAGCCACGATACGAGAAAAGTTCCAGAGTCGCCGCCATCGCGAAGCCATGATTCGGGGGACAGAAGTCTCTGTTCGCACGCCGCCGGACGAAGTGCCCCGGAAGGCATCTCCATCGACACCACCGCCACCTTCATCGCCGCTGTTGTCTCCTATGATGAGGAGGGAGTAGTTCTCCACCGAGGGCTGTACGGTAGCTATGTGGTTAATCTCTCTCTCATGTACCCCAATACAATGATCTCATGAATTGCCTTGCACGATTGAGATCCATATGATGAGCTTTGTATCACTATTAATCTATGTGCTACTCTAGTGATGTTATTAAAGTAGTCTATTCCTCCTTCATGATGTAATGGTGACAGTGTGTGCATCGTGTAGTTCTTGGCGTAGGTTATGATTGTAATCTCTTGTAGATTATGGAGTTAACTATTACTATGATAGTATTGATGTGATCTATTCCTCCTTTCATAGTGTAATGGTGACAGTGTGTATGCTATGTTAGTACTCGGTTTAAATTGCAAAGATCTATTATGCTCTAAAGGTTACTTAAATATGAATGCCGAATGTTGTGGAGCTTGTTAACTCCGGCTTGAGGGAGCTCTTGTAGCCCTACACAATGAATGGTGTTTGTTATCAAACAAGAGCATATGTAGCACAAGTGAGGAGAAGTTATTTATTTATTATGTGATCAATGTTGAGAGTGTCCACTAGTGAAAGTAGGATCCCTAGGCCTTGTTTCCAATACTGCAAACACCGCTTACTTACTGTTCTACTGCATGTTTACTTCCTGCAATATTACCACCATCTATACCACATGTGTTTTAATATCTCTTCGCTGAACTAGTGCACCTATACATCTGACAAGTGTATTAGGTGTGTTGGGGACACAAGAGACTTCTTGTATCGTAATTGCAGGGTTGCTTGAGAGGAATATCTTTGACCTCTACCTCCCTGAGTTCGATAAACCTTGGGTGATTCACTTAAGGGAAACTTGTTGCTGTTCTACAAACCTCTGCTCTTGGAGGCCCAACACTGTCTACAAGAATAGAAGCACACGTAGACATCAAGCTATTTTCTGGCGCCGTTGCCGGGGAGGTAAGGTAAAGGCACTCACACCGGTCCCAGGTAACTAAGTTATTTTCTGGTGCCGTTGTAAGTGCTCGAAGGTATCTCCTTTAGATTCTGCAATTGCGTCTTTTTGTTTCTTGTTCACTAGTTAGGCATAATGGAAAGCAACTATGAGCTTTTTAAGCTATTTCCTGAGTTAAGACATGGATTGTTTGCTGCGAAAATTAAAAAACCTATGGAATCTTATTTGCATGCTAGTAGCAATGATATTAGTATGAACGCTTTGAACACCATTGTTGCTAATGATATGGAAAATTCTAAGCTTGGGGAAGCTGGTTTTGATGAGCATGACATTTTTAGTCCCCCAAGCATTGAGGAGAAAATTTTCTTTGATGATACTTTGCCTCCTATTTATGATGATTATAATGATAGTGGTCTTTTGGTGCCGCCTACTATGGAGAGTAAATTTTATTATGATTATACTATGCCTCCTACACTTGATGAGAATAATAATGATAGCTACTTTGTTGAATTTGCTCCCACTACAACTAATAAAATTGATTATGCTTATGTGGAGAGTAATAATTTTATGCATATATGTGATAGTTATATTGTGGATTTCATCAATGATGCTACTGAAAGTTATTATGAGAGAGGGAAACATGGTTATATGCATCTTAATAATATTAAGTTTCCCCTCTTTATGTTGAGAATCTTGAAGTCACTGTTTTATCTTCCTATGCTTGTCACTTTATTCTTCATGAATTCATTTGTGTACAAGATTCCTTTTCATAGGAAGTGAGTTAGACTTAAATGTGTTTTGAATTTTCTTCTTGATGCTCTCTTTTGCTTCAACTCTTATTTCTTGCAAGAGCATCATTAAAATTACTGAGCCCATCTTAATGGCTATAAAGAAAGCACTTCTTGGGAGATAACCCATGTCTTTATTTTACTACAGCAATTTTTGTTTTATATTTGGGTCTTGGAAGATGTTACTACTGTAGCAACCTCTCCTTATCTTTATTTTATTGCATTGTTGTGCCAAGTAAAGTCTTTGATAGTAGGGTTGATACTAGATTTGGATTGAGAAACAGATTTCTTACTGTCACGAAATTGAGCAGCCCCGTCTGTAGGTAAATCAGAAACTTCTGCCAATTTACGTGCGTGATCCTCAGATATGTACGCAACTTTCATTCAATATGAGCTTTTTCATCTGAGCAAGTTAAGTGCCTCTGGAAAACTCGTCTTTACGGACTGTTCTGTTTTGACAGATTCTGCCTTTTTATTTAGCATTGCCTCTTTTGCTATGTTGGATGGATTTCTTTGTTCCATTAACTTTCAGTAGCTTTGGGCAATGTCCAGAAGTCTTAAGAATGATTGTGTTACCTCTGAACATGTGAATTTTTGATTATGCACTAACCCTCTAATGAGTTTGCTTTAAGTTTGGTGTGGAGGAAGTTTTCAAGGGTCAAGAGAAGAGGATGATATACTATGATCAAGAAGAGTGAAAAATCTAAGCTTGGGGATGCCCCCGTGGTTCATCCCTGCATATTTCAAGAAGATTCAAGCATCTAAGTTTGGGGATGCCCAAGGCATCCTCTTCTTCATCGACAACTTATCACGTCACTTCTAGTGAAACTATATTTTTATTCCGTCACATCTTATGTACTTTACTTGGAGCGTCTGTGTGCTTTATTTTCATTTTTTATTTTAATTCTCTGAATAAATGCATGCTTGTGTGGGAGAGAGACACGCTCCGCCGTTGCATATGAACACATGTGTTCTTAGCTTTACTTTTAGTGATTATGGCGAAAGTTGATCGCTTCACTTGTTGTTATTTTGTTGGTTCAGAAAATGTTGCATGTGGTAGTGGTATAATGAAATACTTGCATAATCTTGTAGATCATTGAGCTTTGATAACTTGATTCTTTGCAAACGTTTTGAGGTATTTAGATGGTAAAGCTTGCTGTTTGAATAAGTTAAAATTAGTAGTGGATTGTTGTCTTTAAGCTTGTGCCGTACTACAAACTCTACTTAAATAGTTGAAGGTGTAGTTGGACTTGATAGCTTTCCATGTCTAAAGGTTCATCGTAATAACTAAGTTGTGCTGAAGGTCAGTGAAATTTTAATCATGCTCTTAATGTTGAACCTGCTAGATGTTTGCAATAAGCTTGTGAGTTCTTTTTGACTAATGTTAAGCTACGGTTTTTGGCACTTCCACCATCCATATTTGCTAGCCTCTTCGGTACTGTGCATTGCCTTTTGCTCACATTGAGAATTGTGCATACTTCGCCGGTACATCCAAACCCGTGGGAGGACTTTCTCTTGTTCTCCTACACATAAGCCCATACATCTCCTCAAAACAGCCACCATACCTACCTACCACAGCATTTCCATAGCTGTTCCGAGATATATTGCCATGCAACTTCCATTTTACATTACATGTTGTCATTTATTATTTTTATATTGCTTTGCATGATTCTATACAGCTGATGTGTGGTTTACCCATGTTACGCTAGATCATTGCACATCCTGCTACACTGGCAGAGGCATACAGTTTCATACATCATGTTTTATTCATTATGAGTTATTTGTACCAAAAAGTGTGTTGTCATATTAGGATGTTGCCCCTAAAAGTGAAAAGAGCCATGGAGGCCATCAAAAAGAGAAAAAGAAAAGAAAGAAAAAAATATAGAAAAGAAAAAGAAAAAGAAAAAGAAAAAAAGAGAATAAAGAAAAAGGGGGCAGCATTACTATCTTTTATCCACACTTGTGCTCATGTTTAGCACCTACACTCCATATGAGAGAGTTTTCATGTTTTACTAGTATAACTATGTGGGGAATTTACACTATAGAACTTGGGTTGTATATTCCAATGATGAGCTTCCTCAAAAGTGCTCTAGGTCTTCGTGAGCAACCAAGTTGGATGCACCCCCACTAGTTCCATTGGAGAGCTTTCATACACATATAGCTCTATGTGCATCCGTTGCATGGCAATCACTACTCCTTGCATAGCTTCGATTATAAGACTTCCTCTTGTCTAATGATCACTTATAGCTTTGTGAGACTTTCTTCCATTTGGCCTTCCAAACCCCCATTAACGTTCTTTATGCCATAACATCCTGGTGCTAATACCAAATGCTTGCGCTCACCGGTTGAGTAGACTTCGAAACAGTTGATTCATGACGTTCATGTTTATGTTTACTTGACTGAATCCTTCTTATGTTGTGAAAATTTACTTGATGCTTGGAATGAAGGATAGAACTTCTACGCTGAATACTTAACACATCTTTAATGAACTTTGTACGGTTTCATGTCTTTGAAGCAATAGTTCATGAAAACTTCTAGCTTGTTTAACTCTTGCATTATCATCTCTTATATCAATATAGACATTTGCTTTGAGTGATTTGATCTCAGTTCACATGCTTTACATCATTATTGGATCAAGATTGTGTTGGTAGCATGTCACTTCAGAAATTATCCTTGTTATCGTTTACCTAGAACTAAGCTTGGGATGCTTGATACGTCTCAAACGTATCTATAATTTCTTATGTTCCATGCTAGTTTTATGACAATACCTACATGTTTTGTTCACACTTTATAACGTTTTGATGCATTTTCCGGAAATAACCTATTAACAAGATGCCGAAGTGCCAGTTCTGTTTCTGTGTTTTTGGTTTCAGAAATCCTAGTAAGGAAATATTCTCGGAATTGGACGAAATCAACGCCCGTATCTTATAATTCCACGAAGCTTTCAGAACACCGAAGAGGGGCCAAGAGAGCCACGGGCCCACCACACATGGTGGCGGCGCGGCCCAGGGGGGGCGCCCCCCTGTTGTCTGGCTGCCTCGTCAGCCCTCCGAGGCTGCCCTTCCGCCTACTTAAGGACTCCGTCGCGAAAACCCTAAACACATAAGCCACGATACGAGAAAAGTTCCAGAGCCGCCGCCATCGCGAAGCCAAGATTCGGGGACAGAAGTCTCTGTTCCGGCACGCCGCCGGACGGGGAAGTGCCCCCGAAGGCATCTCCATCGACACCACCGCCATCTTCATCGCCACTACTGTCTCCTATGATGAGGAGAGAGTAGTTCTCCACCGAGGCTGAGGGATCTACCGGTAGCTATGTGGTTAATCTCTCTCTCATGTACCCCAATACAATGATCTCATGAATTGCCTTGCACGATTGAGATCCATATGATGAGCTTTGTATCACTATTAATCTATGTGCTACTCTAGTGATGTTATTAAAGTAGTCTATTCCTCCTTCATGATGTAATGGTGACAGTGTGTGCATCGTGTAGTTCTTGGCGTAGGTTATGATTGTAATCTCTTGTAGATTATGGAGTTAACTATATCTATGATAATATTGATGTGATCTATTCCTCCTTTCATAGTGTAATGGTGACAGTGTGTATGCTATGTTAGTACTTGGTTTAAATTGCAAAGATCTATTATGCTCTAAAGGTTACTTAAATATGAACATCGAATGTTGTGGAGCTTGTTAACTCCGGCATTGAGGTGCTCCTGTAGCCCTACACAATGAATGGTGTTTGTTATCAAACAAGAGCATATGTAGCACAAGTGAGGAGAAGTTATTTATTTATTATGTGATCAATGTTGAGAGTGTCCACTAGTGAAAGTAGGATCCCTAGGCCTTGTTTCCAATACTGCAAACACCACTTACTTACTGTTCTACTGCATGTTTACTTCCTGCAATATTACCACCATCTATACCACCTGTGTTTTAATATCTCTTCGCCGAACTAGTGCACCTATACATCTGACAAGTGTATTAGGTGTGTTGGGGACACAAGAGACTTCTTGTATCGTAATTGCAGGGTTGCTTGAGAGGAATATCTTTGACCTCTACCTCCCTAGTTCGATAAACCTTGGGTGATTCACTTAAGGAAACTTGCTGCTGTTTTACAAACCTCTGCTCTTGGAGGCCCAACACTGTCTACAAGAATAGAAGCACATGTAGACATCACCTGTGCACCCCCTGCCCCTCTCGCCGCTATAAATAGAGGCAACCCCAGCACGAATTCCTCACACCACTCGCCTCCTCTCATCTCCTTAAGCCTCCTCGAGCACAGCCACCACTCAATTTAGCCAGTAGCTCGCAAATTGTTTGCCGGAGTTCGCCGGAGCCGTCGCAGAAGGCGCCATCGATTTCGTCCACCTCAGGAGCTGCCGCGACCACCATCTACTTCGCCGTCGTCGACAACGTCCAGCAGCGTCAACGCCGACCCTCGACGGAGCCCAGGTGAGCCGCCGACCCCCTAGCCTCGCCACCAGATGGGTTGTGTCTCGTCGGAGACGACGATGCACCTTACCCGTTCGATCTGGATCTAATCCTACGGCCTCCTGATGCGCGTAGATGTACACGTCCGTTGGGAACCCCAAGAGGAAGGTATGATGCGCACAGTGGCAAGTTTTCCCTCAGAAAGAAACCAAGGTTTATCGAACCAGGAGGAGCCAAGAAGCACGTTGAAGGTTGATGGTGGCGAAATGTGATGAGGCGCAACACCAGGGATTCCGGCGCCAACGTGGAACCTGCACAACACAGCAAAGTACTTTGCCCCAACGAACAGTGAGGTTGTCAATCTCACCGGCTTGCTGTAACAAAGGATTAACCGTATTGTGTGGAAGATGATTGTTTGCAAGAAAACAGTAAAACAAGTATTGCAGTAGATTGTATGCGATGTAAAGAATAGGACCGGGGTCCACAGTTCACTAGAGGTGTCTCTCCCATAAGATAAAAGCATGTTGGGTGAACAAATTACAGTCGGGCAATTGACAAATATAAAAGGGCATAATAATGCATATACATGATATGATAAATATAGTGAGATTTAATCAGGGCATTACGACAAAGTACATAGACCGCCATCCAACTGCATCTATGCCTAAAAAGTCCACCTTCAGGTTATCATCCGAACCCCATTCAGTATTAAGTTGCAAAGCAACAGACAATTACATTAAGTATGGTGCGTAATGTAATCGACAACTACATCCTTAGACATAGAATCAATGTTTTATCCCTAGTGGCAATAGCACATCACAACCTTAGAACTTTCTGTCACTGTCCCAGGTATCAATGAAGGCATGAACCCACTATCGAGCATAAATACTCCCTCTTGGAGTTAAGAGTAAAAACTTGGCCAGAGCCTCTACTAATAACGGAGAGCATGCAAGATCATAAACAACACATAAATAATAGATTGATAATCACCATAACATAGTATTCTCTATCCATCGGATCCCGACAAACACAACATATAGTATTACAGATAGATGATCTTGATCATGTTAGGCAGCTCACAAGATCCAACAATGAAGCACATGAGGAGAAGACGACCATCTAGCTACTGCTATGGACCCATAGTCCAGGGGTGAACTACTCACTCATCACTCCGGAGGTGATCATGGCGATGAAGAGTCCTCCGGGAGATGATTCCCCTCTCCGGGTGCGGGGCGATCTCCTGAATCCCCCGACATGGGATTCGCGACGGCGGCGTCTGGAAGGTTTTCCGTATCGTGGCTCTCGGTACTGGGGGTTTCGCGACGGAGGCTTTAAGTAGGCGGAAGGACGCGGGGGCCACACGAGGGCCCCCACGCCAGGTCGGCGCGGCCAGGGCTGGGCCGCGCCGCCCTAGTGTGGCGGCGCCTCGTGGCCCCACTTCCTTCCCTCTTCGGTCTTGGAAGCCGTGCAAAAATAGGACCCGGCGTTGATTTCGTCCAATTCCGAGAATATTTCCTTACTAGGATTTCTGAAACCAAAAACAGAAGAAAACAAACTGGCTCTTCGGCATCTTGTTAATAGGTTAGTTCAGAAAATGCGTAAATACGACATATAATGTGTATAAAACATGTAGATATCATCAATAATGTAGCATGGAACATAAGAAATTATCGATACGTTGGAGACGTATCAGCATCCCCAAGCTTAGTTCTGCTCGTCCCGAGCAGGTAAAACGATAACAAAGATAATTTCTGAAGTGACATGCCATCATAATCTTGATCATACTATTTGTAAACATATGTAATGAATGCAGCGATCAAAACAATGGTAATGACATGAGTAAACAAATGAATCATAAAGCAAAGACTTTTCATGAATAGTACTTCAAGACAAGCATCAATAAGTCTTGCATAAGAGTTAACTCATAAAGCAATAAATCAAAGTAAAGGTATTGAAGCAACACAAAGGAAGATTAAGTTTCAGCGGTTGCTTTCAACTTATAACATGTATATCTCATGGATAGTGTCAATATAAAGTAATATAACAAGTGCAATATGCAAGTATGTAGGAATCAATGCACAGTTCACACAAGTGTTTGCTTCTTAAGGTGGAGAGAGATAGGTAAACTGACTCAACAATAAAAGTAAAAGAAAGGTCCTTCAAGAGGAAAGCATCGATTGCTGTATTTGTGCTAGAGCTTTTATTTTGAAAACATGAAACAATTTTGTCAACGGTAGTAATAAAGCATATGAGTTATGTAAATTATATCTTACAAGTTGCAAGCCTCATGCATAGTATACTAATAGTGCCCGCAACTTGTCCTACTTAGCTTGGACTACCGGATCTTCGCAATACACATGTTTCAACCAAGTGTCACAAAGGGGTACCTCCATGCCGCATGTACAAAGGTCTAAGGAGAAAGCTCGCATTTTGGATTTCTCGCTTTTGATTATTCTCAACTTAGACATCCATACCGGGACAACATGGACAACAAATAATGGACTCCTCTTTAATGCATAAGCATGTAGCAACAATTATTATTCTCATATGAGATTGAGGATATATGTCCAAACTGAAACTTCCACCATGATTCATGGCTTTAGTTAGCGGCCCAATGTTCTTCTCTAACAATATGCATGCTCCAACCATTAAGGTGGTAGATCTCTCTTACTTCAGACAAGACGGACATGCATAGCAACTCACATGATATTCAACAAAGAGTAGTTGATGGCGTCCCCAGAAGCATGGTTATCGCACAACAAGCAACTTAATAAGAGATAAAGTGCATAAGTACATATTCAATACTACGATAGTTTTTAAGGCTATTTTGTCCCATGAGCTATATATTGCAAAGGCGAATGATGGAATTTTAAAGGTAGCACTCAAGCAATTTACTTTGGAATGGCGGAGAAATACCATGTAGTAGGTAGGTATGGTGGACACAAATGGCATAGTGGTTGGCTCAAGGATTTTGGATGCATGAGAAGTATTCCCTCTCGATACAAGGTTTAGGCTAGCAAGGTTATTTGAAGCAAACTCAAGGATGAACCGGTGCAGCAAAACTCACATAAAAGACATATTTAAACATTATAAGACTCTACACCGTCTTCCTTGTTGTTCAAAACTCAATACTAGAAATTATCTAGACCTTAGAGAGACCAAATATGCAAACCAAATTTTAGCAAGCTCTATGTATTTCTTCATTAATGGGTGCAAAGTATATGATGCAAGAGCTTAAACATGAGCACAACAATTGCAAAGTATCACATTATCCAAGACATTTTAGAATTACTACATGTAGCATTTCCCAATTCCAACCATATAACAATTTAACAAAGAAGAAACTTCGCCTTGAACATTATGAGTAAAGCCTAAGGACATATTTGTCCATATGCAACAGCGGAGCGTGTCTCTCTCCCACAAAGTGAATGCTAGGATCCATTTTATTCAAACAAAAATAAAAACAAAAACAAACCGACGCTCCAAGCAAAGTACATAAGATGTGACTGAATAAAAATATAGTTTCAGGGGAGGAACCTGATGATGTTGTCGATGAAGAAGGGGATGCCTTGGGCATCCCCAAGCTTAGACGCTTGAGTATTCTTAAAATATGCAGGGATAAACCACGGGGGCATCCCCAAGCTTAGAGCTTTCACTCCTCTTGATCATAGTATATCATACTCCTCTCTTGACCCTTGAAAACTTCCTTCACACCAAACTTCAAGCAAACTCATTAGAGGGTTAGTGCACAATAAAAGTTTACATGTTCAGAGGTGGCACAATCATTCTTTACACTTCTGGACATTGCATAAAGCTACTGGACATTAATGGATCAAAGAAATTCATCCAACATAGCAAAAGAGGCAATGCGAAATAAAAGGCAGAATCTGTCAAAACAGAACAGTTCGTAAAGACGAATTTTAAAATGGCAGCAGACTTGCTCAAATGGAAAAACTCAAAACTAATGAAAGTTGCGTACATATCTGAGGATCACGCTCGTAAATTGGCAGATTTTTTAGAATTTTCTACAGAGACTTGTGCCAGAATTCGTGACAGACAGCAATGCTGTTTCTGCGCAGCGATCCCAAATATAACATCAACTTTAACATAGAAACTTTACTTGGCACAAAAACATGATAAGGAGAGGTTGCTACAGTAGTAAACAACTTCCAAGACTCAAATATAAAACAAAGTACTGTAGTAAAAACATGGGTTGTCTCCCATAAGCGCTTTTCTTTAACGCCTTTCAGCTAGGCGCAGAAAGTGTAAATCAAGTAACATCAAGAGTAGAAGCATCAACATCATAACTTGTTCTAATAATAGAATCAAAAGGCAACTTCATTCTCTTTCTAGGGAAGTGTTCCATACCTTTCTTGAGAGGAAATTGATATCTAATATTACCTTCCTTCATATCAATAACAGCACCAACGGTTCGAAGAAAAGGTCTTCCCAACACAATAGGACAAGATGCATTGCATTCGATATCCAAGACAACAAAATCAACGGGGACAAGGTTATTGTTAACCGTAATGCGCACATTATCAATCCTCCCCAAAGGTTTCTTTTTAACATTATCGGCAAGATTAACATCCAAATAACAATTCTTCAATGGTGGCAAGTCAAGCATATCATAAATCTTTTTAGGCATAACAGAAATACTTGCACCAAGATCACATAAAGCATTACATTCAAAGTCATTGAATTTCATTTTAATGATGGGCTCCCAACCATCTTCTAACTTTCTAGGAATAGAAGTTTCAAGTTTTAGTTTCTCTTCTCTAGCTTTTATGAGAGCATTTGTAATATGTTTTGTAAAGGCTAAATTTATAGCACTAGCATTGGGACTTCTAGCAAGTTTTTGTAAGAACTTTATAACTTCAGAGATGTGGCAATCATCAAAATCTAAATCATTATGAGCTACAGCAATGGGATCATTATCCCCAAGGTTGGAAAAAATTTCAGCAGTTTTATCACAAGCAGTTTCAGCAGTTTTAGCAATTTCAGGCAGTTTTGTACGCTTTGCACTAGGAGTAGAAACATTGCCAACACCAATTATTTTACCATTGATAGTAGGAGGTGCAGCAACATGTGAATCATTATCATTACTAATGGTGGTAATAGTCCAAACTTTAGCTACATTATTCTCTTTAGCTAGTTTTTCATTTTCTTCTCTATCCCACCTAGCACGCAATTCAGCCATTAATCTTATATTCTCATTAATTCTAACTTGGATGGCATTTGCTGTAGTAGTAATCTTATTATCAATATCATCAGGTTTAGCAGCCATTTTATTAATTAAAGAGGATTGTGATGCGGACATGTATGAGATTCGGGTTTCAGCATTTGAAATTTTAGTTTGCAGACCAGAAATCTCCCTATTCAAGTTTTCAAGTTGATTTCCTATATTTTTCAACAAGGTAGATTGTTCATTCATAGTTTTAGTAAACAATTGATTTTGCTCATATTGTGATTGCATAAAGTTTTTAGTGGATCTTTCAATTTCTAGCATCTTTTCCTCATATCTACCATAAGAATTACCATAATCATTACCACTAGCAGGATATGGCCTATAGTTATTACCAGAGTTGTTCCTATAAGCATTGTTGCTGAAATTATTATTTTTAATGAAATTCACATCAACATTTTCTTTTTGAGCAACCAATGAAGCTAAAGGAACATTATTTGGATCAACATTAGATCTACCATTCACAAGCATAGACATAATCACATCAATCTTATCACTCAAGGAAGAGGTTTCTTCAACAGAATTTACCTTCTTACCTTGTGGAGCTCTTTCCGTGTGCCATTCAGAGTAATTTATCATCATATCATCAAGAAGCTTTGTAGCCGCCCCCAAAGTGATGGACATAAAGGTACCTCCAGCAGCTGAATCCAATAAATTCCGCGAAGAAAAATTTAGTCCTGCATAGAAGGTTTGGATGATCATCCAAGTAGTCAGTCCATGGGTTGGGCAATTCTTTACCAAAGTTTTCATTCTCTCCCATGCTTGAGCAACATGTTCAGTATCTAATTGCTTAAAATTCATTATGCTACTTCTCAAAGATATAATTTTAGCGGGAGGATAATATCTACCAATAAAAGCATCCTTACATTTAGTCCATGAATCAATACTATTCTTAGGCAAAGATAGCAACCAATCTTTAGCTCTTCCTCTTAATGAGAAAGGAAACAATTTCAATTTAATAATATCACCATCTACATCCTTATACTTTTGCATTTCACAAATTTCAACAAAATTATTAAGATGGGCAGCAGCATCATCAGAACTAACACCAGAAAATTGATCTCTCATAACAAGGTTTAGTAAAGCATGTTTAATTTCAAAGAATTATGCTGTAGTAGCAGGTGGAGCAATAGGTGTGCATAGGAAATCATTATTATTTGTAGTTGTGAAGTCACACAACTTAGTATTTTCAGGGGTATTCATTTTAGCAACGGTAAATAAAACAAACTAGATAAAGTAAATGCAAGTAACTAATTTTTTTGTGTTTTTGATATAGAGAGCAAGACAATAAATAAAGTAAAACTAGCAACTATTTTTTTGTGTTTTGTTTAGGTGCAGCAAACAAAGTAGTAAATAAAATAAAGCAAGACAAAAACAAAGTAAAGAGATTGAGAAGTGGAGACTCCCCTTGCAGCGTGTCTTGATCTCCTCGGCAACGGCGCCAGAAAAAGTGCTTGATGCGCGTAGATATACACGTCCGTTGGGAACCCCAAGAGGAAGGTATGATGCGCACAGTGGCAAGTTTTCCCTCAGAAAGAAACCAAGGTTTATCGAACCAGGAGGAGCCAAGAAGCACGTTGAAGGTTGATGGTGGCGAAATGTGATGCGGCGCAACACCAGGGATTCCGGCGCCAACGTGGAACCTGCACAACACAACCAAAGTACTTTGCCCCAACAAAACAGTGAGGTTGTCAATCTCACCGGCTTGCTGTAACAAAGGATTAACCGTATTGTGTGGAAGATGATTGTTTGCAAGAAAACAGTAAAACAAGTATTGCAGTAGATTGTATGCGATGTAAAGAATAGGACCGGGGTCCACAGTTCACTAGAGGTGTCTCCCATAAGATAAAAGCATGTTGGGTGAACAAATTACAGTCGGGCAATTGACAAATAGAAAAGGGCATAACAATGCATATACATGATATGATAAATATAGTGAGATTTAATCAGGGCATTACGACAAAGTACATAGACCGCCATCCAACTGCATCTATGCCTAAAAAGTCCACCTTCAGGTTATCATCCGAACCCCATTCAGTATTAAGTTGCAAAGCAACAGACAATTGCATTAAGTATGGTGCATAATGTAATCGACAACTACATCCTTAGACATAGAATCAATGTTTTATCCCTAGTGGCAACAGCACATCACAACCTTAGAACTTTCTGTCACTGTCCCAGGTATCAATGAAGGCATGAACCCACTATCGAGCATAAATACTCCCTCTTGGAGTTAAGAGTAAAAACATGGCCAGAGCCTCTACTAATAACGGAGAGCATGCAAGATCATAAACAACACATAAATAATAGATTGATAATCACCATAACATAGTATTCTCTATCCATCGGATCCCGACAAACACAACATATAGTATTACAGATAGATGATCTTGATCATGTTAGGCAGCTCACAAGATCCAACAATGAAGCACATGAGGAGAAGACGACCATCTAGCTACTGCTATGGACCCATAGTCCCGGGGGTGAACTACTCACTCATCACTCCGGAGGCGATCATGGCGATGAAGAGTCCTCCGGGAGATGATTCCCTCTCCGGCGGGTGCGGGAGGCGATCTCCTGAATCCCCCGAGATGGGATTCGCGGCGGCGGCGTCTCCGGAAGGTTTTCCGTATCGTGGCTCTCGGTCTGGGGGTTTCGCGACGGAGGCTTTAAGTAGGCGGAAAGGGAGCCACACGAGGGCCCCATGCCAGGGTCGGTGCGGCCAGGGCCTGGGCCGCGCCGCCCTAGTGTGGCGGCGCCTCGTGGCCCCACTTCCTTCCCTCTTCGGTCTTCTGGAAGCTTCGTGCAAAAATAGGACCCAGGCGTTGATTTCGTCCAATTCCGAGAATATTTCCTTACTAGGATTTCTGAAACCAAAAACAGCAGAAAACAGCAACTGGCTCTTCGGCATCTTGTTAATAGGTTAGTTCCGGAAAATGCGTAAATACGACATATAATGTGTATAAAACATGTAGATATCATCAATAATGTAGCATGGAACATAAGAAATTATCGATACGTTGGAGACGTATCACCTCCCCACGCGCGTACCGATTCGGGTGTTATAACCCACTGACAGGCGGGACCCATTGTCAGGCGGCCCGCATGTGCGAGACGCACTGCTGGGCCGGCCTTCTCCCTTTCTCTCTCGCTGGCCCGTTTAGTTTCCCGCCAAAGCCCACCTGTTTGAATTTCGTTTATCTGTTTAAACCAAATTTTAATACTGGTGCTTGATTCAAAATTCAATAGAACAAAATCTACTGAGCCAAATTTGATGAATTTATATTTATGGAAAGCTTATGAAATTCTATATCAAACCCCACTGGTCTCAACCCTTGTTTCATTGTAGATCACTTGCACTAAAAATAACAAGGCAGTAGGTTTTCAGATTTCAAACAATTATTAAAAATCAACCATAATGAATTTTGAGGTGATTCCACCTCTCATAATTCACATTTCAAAAACTCTATTTGATTATGCAAAAATATGACATGGTTGTTTCATATGATCATGGGCTAGATTCAAATAATGGCTATGTAGTCATTTCTAGCTCATTTAAATTATTTCAAAAATAGTATTTAAATTCTATGAGATGTAGCATCTCATTTAAATCATTTTTCTAAGTAATTCAATGTGAGGTGATGACATTAGTCTTCATGACCCCATATGTTATTACTTGAGAATATTAAATCCTCTTCCAAAATAGTAATGGTTAAATGGTATGAGATGTAGCATCTCATTTAAATCATTTTCCCACATGAATAAATATGAAGTGGTGAATTTAGTCCACATGACTTCATACTTTATTATTTGAGGAGATTAAATCTTAGTAATATTCAATGAGAGGAAATTCCTTTTCAAAGGAAATAAATGGAAACCCTATGATGTTGGGTGATGATTGTGATGATAATAGATCATCTTGTGTGGTAAATAGAATACTTAAGAATTGTTTGGTGATTGTGTACCTCATATTCATTTATAGACGCTAGTGCTGAGTGCTACGAGGAAGAAGAAGTCTACGAAGAAGAATAAAACTTTGATCACTATACCACTCAAGGCAAGCTATTACCAATGCAAGCACTACTAATGCAAAGTGCAAGATACCCTTGCAATCCTCTTTTGTTTAAAGATTTGTCCAATCCCAAGTTTTTATCTTACAATCTTTTACTTTGCTTATTAAGGCTTATTTTTATGGTTAACTTTGGTCTAGAGATAGAGTATTACATGAGCATCAAATTTAGCCTAGAGAGCTACAAGTTAGTTAGCACCCCTCATGACTAGTTGCTAGTGCTAAAACTAAAATTGACTACTCTAGATGGGAACATGTGAATCAAATGACTTTGAAAACCTTGGAATGATGAGTCATTCTATTGAAAGATTTTGAAGGTGAATATGACTTGAATGACATGGTGAATTTGACAAAAACTGATGATTGGGTTCGGATGCGATACCATTCCAATTTTAGAGTACCCCCACAATACCTGATTATGGGTAGGGCTTAACTAGAAACTTATGCACTTTAGTATGGGTTCCCTCTAAACAAGCGTCATAGGGGTTATGCCGAGGCTGCCTCCGTGAAATGTGAAATGACGTGAAAATGTGGTGAATGTCTTACTCAAGCCCTGTGCAGTTCCCAGGATGATTGTATTCACTGGGAGGCCAAACTCATGGGGGAGGTGCCTATACTAGGGTATGTAAGTGAAAGGTTAATGGTTGATGATCCGCATACTGAGTATGATTATTCAGGGCTATCCCTGACGGATGTAATCAAATGTTGTGGCACAAGTGTACAACCTCTGCAGAGTGTAAACCTATTCGAATAGCCGCGTCCGCGGTCATGGACAGTTGGAGAGGCCATACTATTCCGTCATCAGAACTTTTCAAAATGTGACTGGTGACTTGAACTTGAATGGTGACTTTGACTTGGCTACCACTAAGTGTGGGAATGACACTAATGTTCCCACTTGAGTAACTTTTGACAAATGAAGAGTCTTTGCTATTAAAGTGTTTATGAAATAAAACTGGCTTTGTGCAAATGAACCTAGAGCTTAGGATCCATTAGAGATATTAGTACTTTTATTAGTGATAGTTTGCGAGTACTTTAAAAGTACTCATGGCTTTGTTCCTGGCTATTCAAATGGCCAAACTATGAAGAAGAGCAGCAGTATCAGGATGATGGACAGCAGGACATCTATGATAACTAGGACTACCTCCTAACGTCAAGCGTTGCATGTGGAACAGATGGACCGCTACTACATTTCTTCCGCTATGTGTTATGTATTTGATCCTTAGATCAATTGTTGTATTAAGACTGGATCATGTGATCCTTTGATGTAAGACAATTATGGTTTGTAATGAATGATGTTCTGTGATATCAATCTATTATGTCTCGCAAAAACAATATTCCTGGGATTGCGATGTATGTCATAATAGGCATCTGGAATTAAAAAGCCGGGTGTTGACACAGGCGGTGTGCATCGCTTGTTGGTGTGCCCGCTGATGTCTACGCACGCTTCTATTCCTGTAGACAGTGTTGGGCCTCCAAGAGCAGAGGTTTGTAGAATAGCAGCAAGTTTCCCTTAAGTGAGTCACCCAAGGTTTATCGAACACAGGGAGGTAGAGGTCAAAGATATCCCTCTCAAGCAACCCTGCAATTACGATACAAGAAGTCTCTTGTGTCCCCAACACACCTAATACACTTGTCAGATGTATAGGTGCACTAGTTCGGTGAAGAGATAGTGAAATACAAGTATAATGGATGATTGTAAGTAGTAATTGCAATCTGAAATAAAGATGGCAGCAAGCAAACATGTAACAGAACTTGTTGGAAACGGTGTTTCAATGCTTAGAAACAAGGCCTAGGGATCATACTTTCACTAGTGGACACTCTCAACATTGATCACATAACTGAATAAATAAATGCTACTTTCTACACTCTCTTGTTGGATAACAAACACCATTCATTGTGTAGGGCTACAAAAGCACACCTCAAGCCGGAGTAAACAAGCTCCACAACATCCGGAGTTCATATTAAAGTAACCTCTAGAGTGCATAATAGACCGTTGCAATTTAGACCGAGTACTAACATAGCATACACACTGTCAACAATAGCTATGAAAGGGGGAATAGATCGCATCAATACTATCATAGTAATAGTTAACTTCATAATCTACAAGAGATTACAATCATAACCTACGCCAAGTACTACATGATGCACACACTGTCAACATTACATCATGGAGGAGGAATAGACTACTTTAATAACATCACTAGAGTAGCACATAGATTAATAGTGATACAAAGCTCATGATCACATAAATATCACACCATGGGAGAGAGAGATGAACCACATAGCTACCGGTAGAGCCCTCAGCCTCGGGGGAGAACTACTCCCTCCTCATCATGGGAGACAGCAACGGCGATGAAGATGGTGGTGATGTCGATGGAGATGACTGGCAATTCCCGTCCGAGTCGTGCGGAACATTATATCCCCGAAACGGAGTTTCGCGATGGCGGTGTCCTGGAGTCTTTGGAGTTTCGTCAATTGTTGTAGGGTTTTCACGTCACGAGAGATTATATAGGCGAAGAGGCGGCGCAAGGGGTGCCTGGGGGGCCCACCCCAGGGCGGCGCCCCCCTCCTAGGTCGCGCCCGTGTGGTGTGGGGACCCTGGGCCTCCTCTCGCTCCCCTTCGGTGTTCTGGTCCGTCTCGGTGAAATAAGATGTTTGGCTTTTGTTTCATCGAATTCCGAGAATATTGCCCGAACAGCCTTTCTGGAACCAAAAACAGGAACTGGCACCTCGGCATCTTGTTAATAGGTTAGTTCCGGAAAATGCATAAAATCATTATAAAGTGTGAGCAAAACATGTAGGTATTGTCATAAAACTAGCATGGAACATCAGAAATTATAGATACGTTGGAGACGTATCAAGCATCCCCAACCTTAGTTCCTACTCGCCCTCGAGTAGGTAAACGATAACAAGGATAATTTCTGAAGTGACATGCTACTATCATAATCTTGATCAATACTATTGTAAAGCATATGAGATGAATGAAGTGATTCAAAGCAATGGTAAAGATGATGATTAAACAACTGAATCATATAGCAAAGACTTTTCATGAATAGTACTTTCAAGACAAGCATCAACAAGTCTTGCATAAGAGTTAACTCATAAAGCAATAAATTCTTAATAGAAGGTTTTGAAGCAACACAAAGGATGATTAAGTTTCAGCAATTGCTTTCAACTTGTAACATGTATATCTCATGGATAGTTGTCAACATAAAGTAATATAACAAGTGCAATAAGTAAACATGTAAGAATCAATGCACACAGTTGACACAAGTGTTTGCTTCTAAGATAGAAAGAAGTAGGTAAACTGACTCAACATAAAGTAAAAGAAAGGCCCTTCGCAGAGGGAAGCATGGATTACTCATGTGCTAGAGCTTTTTATTTTGAAAACATGAAAACAATTTTGTCAACTGTAGTAATAATTCATATGTGTTATGCATAAAACCTCTTATAAGTTGCAAGCCTCATGCATCGAATACCAATAGTGCTCGCACCTTGTCCTAATTAGCTCAGATTTCCATGGATTATCATTGCATTACATATGTTTCAACCAAGTGTCACAAAGGGGTACCTCTATGCCACCTGTACAAAGGTCCAAGGAGATAGATCGCATTTGATTTCTCGTTTTGATAGATCTCAACTTGAGGACATCCATACCGGGACAACATAGAAAACAGATAATGGACTCCTCTTTAATGCTTAAGCATTCAACAACAGATAATATTCTCATAAGAGATTGAGGATTAATGTCCAAACTGAAAACTTCCACCATGATACATGGCTTTGGTTGGCGGCCCAATGTTCTTCTCTAACAATATGCATACTCAAACCATTTAATCATGATAAATCACCCTTACTTCAGACAAGACGAACATGCATAGCAACTCACATGATATTCAACAAAGTAAAAAGTTGATGGCGTCCCCAGAAACATGGTTACCGCTCAACAAGCAACTTATAAGAACTAAGATACATAGCAACATATTCATCACCACAATAGTTTTTTAGGCTACTTTCCCATGAGCTATGTATTGTAAAGACAAAGGAATGAAATTTTAAAGGTAGCACGCAAGCAATTTACTTTGGAATGGCAGAAAAATACCACATAGTAGGTAGATATGGTGGACACAAATGGCATAGGTTTTGGCTCAAGGTGTTTGGATGCACGAGAAGCATTTCCTCTCAGTACAAGGCTTTGGCTAGCAAGGTTGTTTGAAGCAAACACAAGTATGAACAGGTACAGCAAAACTTACACAAGAACATATTGCAAGCATTATAAGACTCTACACTGTCTTCCTTGTTGCTCAAACACTTTTACCAGAAAATATATAGACCTTAGAGAGACCAATCATGCAAACCAAATTTCAACAAGCTCTACGGTAGTTCTCCACTAATAGGTTTAAACTACATGATGCAAGAGCTTAAACATGATCTATTTGAGAGCTCAAAACAATTGCCAAGTATCAAATTATTCAAGACCATATACCATTTACCACATGAAGCATTTTCTGTTTCCAACCAAATAGCAATAAGTGAAGCGATCAACTTTCGCCATTGAACATTAAAAGTAAAAGCGAAGAACACTAGTGTTCATATGAAAAAGCGGAGCGTGTCTCTCTCCCACACAAGCATGATAGGATCCGATTTATTCAGAGAATGAAAATAACAAAACGAAAATAAAAGCACACATACGCTCCAAGTAAAGTACATAAGTGTTGCCTGCCAAAACCCACCGGCGAGCAGTGACGAACAACACGGAGAGCCGGGAGGCTCCCAGGACTGCTAGTGGGCCCTGGTCCCTCGGGCGACGGCCCGCAATGCTCTGGCACACGTCCTGGCGGTTGCAAGGGCGTGCCACCTGACCTATACCTGGTCAGGAAGGTGTTGGATTGCTTCAATTAGTTTCCTGCATGGTAGACACGTAAACATTAAATGAGCCTCGATCGGCTCTCAGGTTACCCTGTGAATCGGCTCAAAGAGCCGATTAACCCATGGTTCATAATGGATCTGCAATAACATGGGGGTTCTGCTTTATCAATGCTAAGCTAAATCAATCTACGATAGTTTAGGGTTTTCACCGCATAACCGGAACATCCTACACGTAGTTGAGCCTGGCAGATACGAAAGATAACAGCAAACTAACCCAAAACGAGGCCTAAAAACCAACACGGAGTCGATTCCCGGAACATCCCTTCTTGGATCGGCAAACCGTACCTTACGCACTACTGGATCGTTCAACCCGTTTGCAAGGCCTAACCATGCAGATATCAAACTAATCCTCGAAGAACAAGGAACAACTATAACAGATTGAATCTACTAAACAAAGATAAAGCAAGATGCTGCCCTTACACCTAAATAGGTGTAAGGACAGCTAGATATCTAGGGGCAGCACAGCTACGTAAATATATCAGAAAAGCATCGATGCAAGCCCTAAAACATCTACGATAAATAGTGTTACTCGCCATCAAAAAGGCTTCAGTACGAGCAACACCAAACAACGAATAAACAGATACTGCCTAGATCGCAAGATGCGATCTAGGCAGCATGACGCTTACCCGGAAGAAACCCTCGAAACAAGGGGTGGCGATGCGCCTGGATTGTGTTTGTTGTGAACGTGATCGTCCTCCTTTCTCAATAACCCTAGGTACATATTTATAGTCCGTGGACTTTCTATCTTTGGAAATACACCTAACCGTGTACGAGCTAAACTCTATCTCTTAATTCTAAACTAAGATGCAATCTACTATAATATACATATACACGGGCAATCTAGCCCAAATTCTCGCACGAGGCCGATTCAGAGATACTCCACGTGTATATCCTCCAAGCCCATCTCAATTACGGCCCATCTCTTGATCCGGCCAAAATCTGGTGATAACACATGCCCCCTGGTTTTGGTAATGATAATTTCAAAACCACTATGTTTTTTCTTCGTAGGGTCACGTCGTGGCAGAGCAGAACCGTCACAGTATCCTTTCATCATGATGCCTTGCCTTCTCAACTTCTCTGCATGATTTGACAGTTTTGGCACCACGTCCTCGGAAACCACCGCAACATTAAATCTCCACTATATCCCCTTTATTTAACCGCGTCGAGCAGTTCGCTTCTTCATCCCCCTGCTCCGTACTAGCCATCGGAAAACCCTCCTTCACACCATGGACTCCTCCTCCTCCTCCTCTGCCTCCTCGGGACTTTCTTGCCTATCCTCTCCCCTTCGAGAGCCGACGCCGAGTGGGACTCGATGGCGGCGTACGACATCCTCGCCCCAACGAAGTGGGACGAGGAGGATCACGATTCCTCCGTCTGGTCCGAGGATGACAAGTCCTTGACCGACGGAGAAGACGACTTCCAATTCCTCGTCGATGGGGAGCTGGAGGCTGATGTCTACGGGTGCTTCTATTCTTGTAGACAGTGTTGGGCCTCCAAGTGCAGAGGTTTGTAGAACAGCAGCAAGTTTCCCTTAAGTGGATTACCCAAGGTTTATCGAACTCAGGGAGGAAGAGGTCAAAGATATCCCTCTCAAGCAACCCTGTAATCACAAAGCAAGAAGTCTCTTGTGTCCCCAACACACCAAATACACTTGTCAGGTGTATAGGTGCACTAGTTCGGCGAAGAGATAGTGAAATACAAGTAATATGGATGTATATGAGTGGTAATAGCAATCTGAATAAAATATGGCAGCGAGTAAACATGCAACAAAACAGTAAGTAAACGGTGTTTTCAGTATTGGAAACAAGGCCTAGGGATCATACTTTCACTAGTGGACACTCTCAACATTGATCGCATAATAAATACTTCTTCTCAAATGTGCTACATACACTCTTGTTTGATAATGAACATCATTGCGTAGGATTACACGAACCCTCAATGCCGGAGTTAACAAGCTCCACAATTCCATGTTCATATTTAAGTAACCTTAGAGCATAATAGATCATTGCAAAATAAACCAAGAACTAACATAGTGCACACTATGAAGGAGGAATAGATCACATCAATACTATCATAATGATAATTAACTCCACAATCTACAAGAGATCGTGATCATAGCCTACGACAAGAACCACAGGGTGCACACACTAATCACCTTTACACCAAGTAGGAGGAATAGAACTACTTTAATAACATCACATGAGTAGCACACAACTAGTAGCGATACAAAGCTCATCATATGGATCTCAATCATGTAAGGCAGCTCATGAGATCATTGTATTGGAGTACAGAGAGAGAGATTAACCACATAGCTACGGTAGAGCCCTCAGCCCCGGGGGAGAACTACTCCCTCCTCATTATGGGAACAAGATGGCGGTGAAGATGGCGGTGGAGACGGCTTCGGGGGCAATTCCCCGTGCGGCGTGCCGGAACAGAGACTTCTGTCCCCCGAATCTTGATTTCGCGATGGCGGCGGCTCTGGAAGGTTTTCTCCGTATCGTGGGTCTCTGTCAGGGTTTTTAGGTCAGGGAGGCTTAAATAGGCGCCGAGAGGGAGTCGGAGGGGCCACGGGGTGCCCACACCATAGGGGCGCCCCCCCCGGCCGCGGGGTGTGGTGTGGGGCCCCCCTGGCTCCCCTCTCGTCCCTCTCCGGTGCTGGAAGCTTCCGGGAAAAATAGGAACTTGGGCGGTGATTTCGTCCGATTCCGAGAATATTTCGTTACTAGGATTTCTGAAACCAAAAACAAGAAAACTGTGGCCTTTCGGCATCTCGTCAATAGGTTAGTTCCGGAAAACGCATAATAATGACATATAATGTGTATAAAACATGTAGATATCATCAATAAAGTGGCATGGAACATAAGAAATTATCGATACGTTGGAGACGTATCAGCATCCCCAAGCTTAGTTCTGCTCGTCCCGAGCAGGTAAAACGATAACAAAGATAATTTCTGAAGTGACATGCCATCATAACCTTGATCATACTATTGTAAAGCACATGAGATGAATGCAGAGATTCGAAGCAATGATGAAGATAATGAGTAAACAAATGAATCACATAACAAAGACTTTTCATGAATAATACTTTCAAGACAAGCATCAATGAGTCTTGCATAAGAGTTAACTCATAAGCAATAAATTCTTAGTAGAAAGCTTTGAAACAACACAAAGGAAGATATAAGTTTCAGCGGTTGCTTTCAACTTTAACATGTATATCTCATGGATAATTGTCAACACAAAGTAATATAACAAGTGCAATAGGTAAACATGTAAGAATCAATGCACACAGTTCACACAAGTGTTTGCTTCTAAGATAGAAAGAATTGGTAAACTGACTCAACAATAAAGTAAAAGAATGGTCCTTCAAAGAGGAAAGCATCGATTGCTATATTTGTGCTAGAGCTTTGATTTTGAAAACATATAGAGAGCATAAAAGTAAAGTTTTGAGAGGTGTTTGTTGTTGTCAACGAATGGTAGCGGGTACTCTAACCCCCTTGCCAGACAAACCTTCAAAGAGCGGCTCCCATTTTATTTTGTTTTTGGGTGGCACTCCTTCCAACCTTTCTTTCACAAACCATGGCTAACCGAATCCTCGGGTGCCTGCCAACAATCTCATACCATGAAGGAGTGCCTTTTTATTTTAGTTTTATTATGATGACACTCCTCCCCACCTTTGCTTTCTCAAGCCATGGCTAACCGAATCCTTCGGGTGCCGTCCAACAATCACATACCATGGAGGAGTGTCTATTTTTGTTAATTAATTTGGGACTGGGAATCCCATTGCCAGCTCTTTTTGCAAAATTATTGGATAAGCGGATGAAGCCACTAGTCCATTGGTGAAAGTTGCCCAACAAGATTGAAAGATAAACACCACATACTTCCTCATGAGCTATAAAACATTGACACAAATCAGAGGTGATAAATTTTGAATGGTTTAAAGGTAGCACTCAAGCAATTTACTTTGGAATGGCGGAGAAATACCATGTAGTAGGTAGGTATGGTGGACACAAATGGCATGAATATTGGCTCAAGTATTTGGATGCATGAGAAGTATTCCCTCTCGATACAAGGTTTAGGCTAGCAAGGTTATTTGAAGCAAACTCAAGTATGAAATGGTGCAGCAAGACTCACATATAAACATATTGTAAGCATTATAAGACTTTACATCGTCTCCTTGTTGTTCAAACACCTCAACCAGAAAATATCTAGACTTAGAGAGACCAATCATGCAAACCAAATTTTAACAAGCTCTATGTAATTATTCATTAATGGGTACAAGGTACATGATGCAAGAGCTTAAACAAGATCTATATGAGCACAACAATTGCCAAGTTTCACATTATTCAAGACATTATACCAATTACTACATGTAGCATTTCCCGTTTCCAACCATATAACAATTAACGAAGCAGTTTCAATCTTCGCCATGAAAATTAAAAGCTAAGAACACATGTGTTCATACGAACCAGCGGAGCGTGTCTCTCTCCCAAACAATCATTTATTCAAACAAAAACAAAAACAAAAGCATACAGACGCTCCAAGTAAAGCACATAAGATGTGACCGAATAAAAATATAGTTTCACTAGAAGAAACCTGATAAGTTGTCGATGAAGAAGGGGATGCCTTGGGCATCCCCAAGCTTAGATGCTTGAGTCTTCTTGAAATATGCAGGGATGAACCACCGGGGCATCCCCAAGCTTAGACTTTTCATTCTTCTTGATCGTAGTATATCATCCTCCTCTCTTGACCCTTGAAAACTTCCTTCACACCAAACTTCAAGCAAACTCATTAGAGGGTTAGTGCATAATCAAAAATTCACATGTTCAGAGGTGACACAAACATTCTTTTCACTTCTGGATATTGCACAAAACTTCTGAAAGTTAATGGAACAAAGAAACTCATTCAACTTAACAAAAGCGGCAATGCGAAATAAAAGGCAGAATCTGTCAAAAACAGAACAGTCCGTAAAGACGAATTTTAAGATGGCACCAGACTTGCTCAAATGGAAAAACTCAAAACTAATGAAAGTTGCGTACATATCTGAGGATCACGCTCGTAAATTGGCAGATTTTTTCGAATTTTCTACAGAGAACTGTGCCCAGATTCGTGACAGACAGCAATGCTGTTTCTGCGCAGCGATCCCAAATATAACATCAACTTTGACATAGAAACTTTACTTGGCACAAAAACATGATAAGGAGAGGTTGCTACAGTAGTAAACAACTTCCAAGACACAAATATAAAACAAAGTACTGTAGCAAAATAACACATGGGTTATCTCCCAAGAAGTTCTTTCTTTATAGCCATTAAGATGGGCTCAGCAATTTTGGTGATGCACCCGCAAGAAATAGTATTTGAAGCAAAAGAGAGCTTCAAGAGGCAATTCAAAACACATTTGAGCCTAACATGCTTCCTATGCAAAAGAATATTATACACAAATGAATTCATGAAGAGCAAAGTGACAAGCATAAGAGGATAAAACACGAGTAACTTAAAGATTCTCAACATAAAGAGGGGAAACTTAATATTATTAAGATGCATATAAACATATTTCCCTCTCTCATAATAACTTTCAGTAGCATCATTGATAAAATCCACAATATACCCGTCACTTAAAACATTCTTATCATGGTTCATATACATAGAAGTATCATTAATTTTGGCATAAGAAGAGTTATTCTCATTAATAGTAATTGGAGCAAGATTATTATCAAGAATTTGAACATGGTAAACAAGTTGCATATTAAAAGAATTGTTTTTGGCAAGCCCATCATAACTATGACAAGTTTCATAAGGATAATTGTAGCATGTGTCATATACATCTCTATAGCAATTATCTAAACCTGAATATGTAATATCATCATTTTCACTAAAAGTAGAAGTCTCAAATATAGGATCTTCAAGCACAGCATCCCCAAGCTTAGAGCTTTCAATATCATCGTTTAAGGGGACATGAATAATGCTATCATCATTAATTTCATAATCAGTACCAAAGAGATTTTCAATATCAAAGGCAGCGTGCTCATCCAAATCATGATCACTAATATGGGTAAAGGGTATAGGAAGATCATCGTACTCAGATTCATTATCATAATAATCATTAGGAGCAACATACTTACGGTTACCTAGCGTTATCTCATTCACGCGGGGATACGCCGTTACCTCTTTCTTTTTATTCTCCTTCTTCTTCTTCTTCTTCTTCGTTCCTTCTTCTTCTTCTTCTCCTTCTCCTCGTTCCCTTCTTTAGGAGGAAGAGGCTTGAAGGGTGGCTTGTCCGCATAACCTGATTTACTTTTAGAAACAATAGAAGAAACTTGGGAGGATCCCTCCTTTTCATTAATTAGTTGAAAACACACAGCGGTCCTATCATATTTTGGCAAGGTGTCATCTTCTAAAATATTCTGTATGTAAGTATTTGTATGGCAATTATTAATGCAATAAGAAAGACAACCATGCAGGACATCATTAATATCAAGATCGTTAATATTTAACAAAGAAATTTTTCTTGATAACTCTTCACACTTCAAAAATAAGGTAAGTTCATCATGCTGATTAGGAGTAATTTCATCATCACAATACAAATTTGCAGCACTCATGGGGTTTGAATTATCATTGGAGGAACATTGAAAATTAAAATGACCAACTCTATGGCAAAGTTCACAAATAAAAGGATAGAGGGCACACACTTTTTCTCCAAGATCATCTAGAGCTCTAGACCATTTTCTAGTTTTTTCATTTCTGTGATGGATACAATATTCATCTTCTATTTGATTAATTCCACAAGGTCTATGTATTCCACAAAAATTAACATGCTTATAGGAAATAGCATTCTTAGGAGTTTGAGCATGCTTATTGCAATTATTAACAACAATTTCATTCTTCATGCAAGCGTCTTTAAAAGGTTCATGATACTTATCAAAATTCTTTTTAGGCAATTCTAAATGAGAAGCAAAGGCTTTATAAAGATTTGCAGCAACTTGAGAGTCAAGACCATAAGTAGCACTCATATTTCGAAATTTATCAGTATTCATAAAAGTTTCAATGCATTCATAATCATAGTTTATACCTGACTCTTTACCTTTGTCGTTCTCCCAATCTTCAGCGTTCTCCTTAATCCGATCAAGAAGGTCCCTTTTAAACTCTTCTTTATTGCTCGTGAATGATCCAGAACAAGTAGTATCCAGCAAGGTCTTATCTTGAAAAGAAAGTCTTGCATAGAAATTATCAATGATGATATTACCTGGAAGCTCATGATTGGGGCATTTGAGCATTAAAGTCTTCAATCTCTCCCATGCTTGGGCAATACTCTCTCCATCATGAGGCCAAAAATTATATATATGGTTTCGATCTTTGTGAATTTCACTTGGAGGATAGAACTTGGAATAAAATAGAGGCACAATATCCTTCCAATCAAGAGAGTGCCCGTCCTTCAATAGTTTATACCAATGCGCCGCTTCACCAGATAGCGATATAGAGAATAGTTTCTTCTTCACTTCATCCATAGAGATACCTGCACACTTGAATAACCCGCATAATTCATGCAAAAACAGTAAATGATCTCCAGGATGGACAGTTCCATCCCCTTCATAGCGGTTATCCATAACACGTTCAATAATTTTCATAGGTATTTTATACGGAATACTTTCAGCAGGTGGATTTAAAATATCAGAAGCATCATTAAAGTTATCGCATATGGGAGATAAAGCATTATCAGAACAAAATATTTCTTCCAAAGCGGAGGAGCTAAAAAGATTATTTTTAGGTAAACCAGCTTCCCCAAGCTTAGACTTCTTCATAGCATTAGCAGTAATTGCATTCATACTAATAACATTGCTACTATCATGTAAATAAGGTTCCATAGGTTTTTTAATTTTCGCATCAAACCATCCATGTCTTAAATCAGGAAATAGAATAAGAAGCTCACTAATTTTTTGTTGTTTTCCATTATGCCTATCTAGTGAAAAATAAAAACAAGAAACAAAAAGATGCAATTGCAGAGTCTAAAGGAAATAGCTTCGAGCACACACACAATGGCGCCAGAAAAGTACTGTTACCTGGATGTGAGTGCCTTTACCTTTCCTCCCGGCGCCAAAAGTGCTTGATGTCTACGGGTGCTTCTATTCTTGTAGACAGTGTTGGGCCTCCAAGTGCAGAGGTTTGTAGAACAGCAGCAAGTTTCCCTTAAGTGGATTACCCAAGGTTTATCGAACTCAGGGAGGAAGAGGTCAAAGATATCCCTCTCAAG
Source organism: Lolium multiflorum (assembly GCA_030979885.1). Taxonomy (NCBI): domain Eukaryota; kingdom Viridiplantae; phylum Streptophyta; class Magnoliopsida; order Poales; family Poaceae; genus Lolium; species Lolium multiflorum. The sequence continues at coordinate 97,821,234 of CM061750.1, read as the reverse complement.
CAACCCTGTAATCACAAAGCAAGAAGTCTCTTGTGTCCCCAACACACCAAATACACTTGTCAGGTGTATAGGTGCACTAGTTCGGCGAAGAGATAGTGAAATACAAGTAATATGGATGTATATGAGTGGTAATAGCAATCTGAATAAAATATGGCAGCGAGTAAACATGCAACAAACAAAGTAAACGGTGTTTTCAGTATTGGAAACAAGGCCTAGGGATCATACTTTCACTAGTGGACACTCTCAACATTGATCGCATAATAAATACTTCTTCTCAAATGTGCTACATACACTCTTGTTTGATAATGAACATCATTGCGTAGGATTACACGAACCCTCAATGCCGGAGTTAACAAGCTCCACAATTCCATGTTCATATTTAAGTAACCTTAGAGCATAATAGATCATTGCAAAATAAACCAAGAACTAACATAGTGCACACTATGAAGGAGGAATAGATCACATCAATACTATCATAATGATAATTAACTCCACAATCTACAAGAGATCGTGATCATAGCCTACGACAAGAACCACAGGGTGCACACACTAATCACCTTTACACCAAGTAGGAGGAATAGAACTACTTTAATAACATCACATGAGTAGCACACAACTAGTAGCGATACAAAGCTCATCATATGGATCTCAATCATGTAAGGCAGCTCATGAGATCATTGTATTGGAGTACAGAGAGAGATTAACCACATAGCTACGGTAGAGCCCTCAGCCTCGGGGAGAACTACTCCCTCCTCATGGGAACAGCGATGGCGGTGAAGATGGCGGTGGAGACGGAGGGGGCAATTCCCGTCCGGCGGCGTCCGGAACAGAGACTTCTGTCCCCGAATCTTGATTTCGCGATGGCGGCGGCTCTGGAAGGTTTCTCCGTATCGTGGGTCTCTGTCGGGGTTTTTAGGTCAGGGAGGCTTAAATAGGCGCCGAGAGGGAGTCGGAGGGGCCACGGGGTGCCCACACCATAGGGGGCGCGCCCCCGCCCGCGGGGTGTGGTGTGGGGCCCCCTCCTCTCTCTCTCGGTGCTCTGGAAGCTTCCGGGAAAAATAGGAACTTGGCGGTGATTTCGTCCGATTAGAGAATATTTCGTTACTAGGATTTCTGAAACCAAAAACAGCAGAAAAAGCAACTGGCCTTCGGCATCTCGTCAATAGGTTAGTTCCGGAAAACGCATAATAATGACATATAATGTGTATAAAACATGTAGATATCATCAATAAAGTGGCATGGAACATAAGAAATTATCGATACGTTGGAGACGTATCGGCAGCGAGGATGACTCCTTCTCCTGGGACGACTTCACCTCCTCCGACGAGGAGGAAGAGGAGAGTGACACCTCCTCCGACGAGCCGGCAGCGGCGCTGCGCGGGTCGGACGCCGCCGACGACGACGACGACGACGAGGAGGAGGAAAAGGCCCCTACCGAGGGCTACGGCAGCAGCGACGAGGAGCTCGCCGGCAGCAGCGCCGATGGCAGCCACGACGGCGACGACGAGGGCAGCGACGGCCCTTAGACTAGGACTACTAGCATAGGACTAGTAGTAGTAATCGGGTCTTCTTTTGTTCTTCTTTTCCTGAGCAATCGGCTCTTCTCTGTAAAAATCCTCTTTATTAATGAAGAAAATGTTTCTATGTCAATTTTGCTTTCATATCAATTTTGCCGATTGTCAAAGCAAGTCAACGCGCAAAGAGCCGATGGCAGCGCATCGGCCTTCACCACAAAATGCGAGTAAAGCCAAACCAGTCGCCTATTCAAACGGTAACCTGCAACCCTTGCCTGCAAGAGTAAACTCAGATCCCCAAATCGCCGCTCGAACAGATCCAACTTACGGCCACGCAAATCTCAGATCTCAATCGCGCAGACTCAACTCCGCAGCGAATCCAATGGCGGAATCATCCAACGCCAACACTACGGTCTCTGGCCTGAAGGTAATCCCCAACCGCTCCTCGCTATCCGAGCATAGTGTTGGAATTAACAGCAAACACCTGAATTAATGTCTCATTCCGTCATTAATTTTTAGGTATCAGACATTCTGCTGTCGCATCCTTCTCTTCCAAATTCTCTCTGTCTTGGCCCTCGTTCTACCGAGAGTCCTGCTCATTTGATTTCATGCGAGGCCAATAGAATTCCCTTCGTGAACCAGAACTTAGATCTATCTTCTTGGGCCGACTGCTTACGAGCCTGGCCTAATCCTCCTGAAGATTGGGTTTCATGGTATAATAGAATAGCCAAAACTCACCAAGCCACCTGGGAAACCACAGGAATAGCCGATGCTTTAGCTTTATCACTGTCTCCCCTTGAGAAACATGAAAACCTTCTGAAAACCATCGGCTACTTTTGGTCTGATGCTTTGAATTGCTTCATGTTTGGCCATGGCTCCATGACACCAACCCTACTAGACGTGGTCATGATCACTGGTCTAGACATTGCATCCCCAAGCCCCTCTGCTTTTATGCTGCCAAAGGTCCCTTTCACCCTCTCTTCCAAAACAGAGTGCACAAACTGGGGTGCTTACCTTCGACGCCACATGAAAAACAAAGGCCCTGTAACAGAGAAAGAACACACGGCCTTCCTGAATTTCTGGTTGGAACACTTCATATTCTGTGGCCCTTCACTTGCTCCCACCAAGAATTACCTTTCCTTGGCCTATGAACTTGCCAGAGGCACCCAGCTTGGCATTGGCAAACTGTTCCTTGGAGAGGTCTATCGATATCTCCAACTAATGTCTGTCAAACTGTTTTCCCAAAAGACAGTCAAAACAGGAGGTCCCTGGTGGTTTATTCAATTATGGGCTCAGCTATACTTCCAGAACCACATCCCAAACTTCCCACTTCTGGCCACTCGCACCTTTCCAGATGCCAACGGGAAGCAAATCCGATGCACTAGCTACGGCCAAGCTTTGTACAGCCTTCCGGGCAGTAAACTGATTCCCAAGGAAGCATCAAAATGGTTCAGCATTTTCTTCCAAGGCCTGGACAATCCTCTCTTCTTTCCTTACACGGAATCTGAGCATTTTGAGAATCCGGTCTCCTTCAGGCTAGACAGCTTTGCCACCAGCACCCGACAATTGTATTCCACCATGATTCGTCCCTGTTTCCTTCCGGTGGGCATGAGCACCTCCAACAGGATCATCAAACCTGGTTATGAGTCTTATCAGCCGGTCGTAGCAGCCCGGCAGTTTGGTCTTGGGCAGGTGTCTCCCCATTTCTTCCTCCATCACTTAACAGAGAGTAGAGCTGACTTGCCCGATATCCTCACTGGTCAGAGGTGTTACTCTTTCTTTGATGCTCTAGCCATCCCAGTTCCTCACAACCTCTCTTTTACCTCATCAACCGATGGTTTTGAGACCTGGTGGTCAATGTGGAAGACTCATGCCTTCAGGAGAGCTCTGGGACCATTGCTGAAACAACTTGATGCTGAATATGATATCCCTGCAGAACAGGTACCACTACTCACGAATTATCTTGAAGTGGTTTACAACGATTTCTTTCCTTTTATAACCCTACTCTGTCTTCTTGCGACAAGACGGTCCAGAACCTGTACATGATGACGGCTCCCCCTTCAGATTCCTCCCACCAGCTCCGGTGGTCCTCTTCTGCAAAAACTCACCACCCTTGAAAAAGGTTGTGATGCAGAGCCAACCGATTTCACCAAAATCGGCTTCCAAGAGCAGAGTATCTTCTGGACCAGCTGCCCCCCGAGCCTCAGCCAATGCGAGAACAGCAGTGAGGAAAGTAGCTGCCAGGAAGACCTTGAAGCGCCAAAACCCTACTCCAGCTCAAGAAAATTTGCAAGTAAGCTGATCCATGCCTTGGCTGATTTCATCTATCCTTCTAGGCTTTTGCAACATGCTTGTATTTCTTTTACAGGCCTCCACTGAAGAAAACTCCAGTGAGGAGACACAGTCCAGTCGAAGGGACTCGAGCTCGGGCAACTCTGAGAAAACCACCACGCAGAGCCAGCCAGACTTGCCACCGTCGGCTTCTAAGAAAAGGTCAGCTCCTGAACCTGCTGCTTCCCATGCTCCAAACAAAGCAGGACAGGGCGGTCTACGCACAAAGAGCCGATGCATCAAGAGAGCTCGCAAGGAACCGCAAACCTCTTCATTAAACCAGGAGATTTCGAATGTAATTACTCTCCATACTCTCCTTGGCTCATATTTCATGCTAACCTATTGCTGTTCTCATCGGCTAACCACTTCCTTTGCAGACTGATGACACCTCTAGTGGGGAAGTCGAGGAGGTACTGATGCCATCCACCACCCTGGACCTAGCAACTTCTAAAAGTGTAGCTGACAAGGCTGCCACCTTGGCCAAGCCCACAGCAGAAACACAAGAGCCGATCACCTCTTCATCGGCTGCTCCTATGGTCTTAGGAGAGGTACACTTCCTTTCCTTACTTCCTTTCCAGGGTTATGACCTCTCAAGCTTGCTAACGTTCGACCCTGAATCCATCGAACCAGCTGCATCTAAAGCAAGTGAAGAGTCGGGACCCAGCGCTACACATGGTCAACTCCAGCATCTCAAGGCCTTGCTCTCCTCCTCAATTGAAACATTGGTTGAAGATCCCGAGGAAGTGAAGAGCATTCTTGAAGACATCCAGCCTCATCTCCCGGTGACGTTGCAGGTGAAACTCTGGCCAGTTGTGACTCTGTCTGCCTACAGGTCAAGGGTGAAATTGGCTCGTCAGAGAATCGGCTTACGCCACGCCCAGCTTCCGTTGAAAGCCGATATTGCAGACAAATGTCAGCGGCTTAATGAGAAAAAGGCAGCTTTGGACGCCAAAACTGACACCTCTGTCAGCACTGCTGAACTTGAGACCTTGCGAAAGGAGTTGGAGGACCTTGAAGAGAGGGTCCGGGCAACCAAACAGCTCATCCAAGATAAGGAAGCTCTTATTGCCCACTCCCACGAGGAAGCAGAAGGCCTCAAAGCTGAACTGAAGACTGATCTGGCCGAAATACGTGCCCTGAACAAGCAGCTGGTGGCAGGCCAGGACGAAGATGATGAGGCCGAGATCGCCGAGGTGGATCGCGTTCGTGCTAACGCCCTCCATACTCTTGAGGCATTCCTTTAGTAGAGTTTTGCCTGATAACTGCTCAACTGAGCTTGTACCTCTGCTTGTAACAGTTTGTACCTCTTGAGTCCATGGCTGCGCTTTTTATTCTAAAGTCGATGTCTGTGCATCGGCTGTATAAAAAATTTTTTTTACTGGCCGATCGATTTCATGCATCGGCCCCCATATTTCAATGTCCATCCTCCCACATACTTGGGAAATATTTCTTGAGATGCTGGCCATTGACAGCCATTGGGCACATACTTCGTAGCCTCGTATCTTATCCGTTTAAGTGCCCCCCGAGCCGAATCTTTCAAGGAATTGAAGATATCGGCTCTCCAGTCATCTTACTACGACTACGTGACGTGCTTGAGGTGAGATCCTTGCTTTTTATTTTTTGGGGCCGATCGCAGGGATCGGCCTTGCCACGTACGTCTGTCGACTTTGGTCTTGCTACTCTGTCAGGCCGGTGGATAAGACCAGCCTCACCCCGTTTTTTGAAGCCTCGATGCGCTCACAGCCGTCCAAACTGACTCCAGAGATCGGCTCTTGGTCGTCTGCGTCCCAAATATTCATGCCAGCTATTGAGATCTCGATCGAGTCATCTGCATGAACGACCTCCACTTCATCTCCATCCCACTGTATCAGGCATTGGTGCATTGTGGATGGAATGCAGCAGTTGGTGTGAATCCAATCCCTCCCTAGCAGGACAGCGTAGGTGCTTTTGCTGTCGACAATGAAGAATGTCGTAGGGATGGTTTTTCGGCCCACGGTTAGGTCCACGTTCAGAACGCCTCGTGCTTCTGATGCTTGGCCGTTGAAGTCGCTTAGTGTGACGTTGGTCTTGATCAGATCTTCAGTAGAGCGTCCCAAACGCCGTAGCATGGAGTATGGCATTATGTTGACTGCCGCTCCCGTGTCAACCAGCATCTTGCCGACAGGCTGCCCGTTGATGTAACCTCTTAGATACAGGGCCTTCAAATGTTTATAGCTCCTCTCTTGTGGCTTTTCAAAGATGACTGGCCGTGGGCCGCAGTCAAACTGAGCTACTGGCACTTCTTCGGTTCTTGGAGCACAAAACTCCGACGGAAGTATGAACACCATGTTTGTGCCAGCCGATGCCTTTGCATCGGCTTTTGCTTGTTTGGGGCGCCATTCCTTCTTCTGTGGACGTGTATCCGCCTCCAAAGTTTGCTGAATTTTCACGGCCAGATCGGGCCGAGCTTTCCTCAACGTGTACAGGTACTGCGCCTCGGCTTCCTCCAAACTACGTAGCCGTTGCACCCTGCGCTTTTGGGAGTGACTGAGTCCATCAGGGCACCACCTTGGCCGGTGGTATCTATCTTCTTCTTCGTCATCTGACTCCTCGAAATATTCCCCTTGAGATGACTCAGCTTTTCTGTTCTGGGATGGGAGAGGCCCTAGACGCCTGAACACTGAAACGTCTCCCTTGTCCTTCTTCTGCTGTCTGCACTCCGGGCAGTTGTCGATTGTAGGCAATCGGCTCATTCCTGAATCCCAGCAATGCCTGAAGAAAGGACAATCCCAGTGTCTGTCCATGTCTTCTTGTTCTCTTGACCTCCCATTAGCGCGGCGTTCATAACCTTCGTCGTCTCTATCATACCGACGAGATTTTCTGTTGTCTGCATCAGACCGACGATATCTTTCGTCATCTGTATCGTATCGCCGACGTCGGTCGTACTGATGCTCATACTTGTTAAGGAGGTGCGCGGAAAGTGGTCGTTGATACCGCACACTTCTCACTTGTTGCTCGGTGATGTACCGCCTATCATCACATCGGGGCCGGTCGCGCGGACCGGCCTCCTCCTTATCCTTGCCACGGAAGTGACCGTTTTCTTCTTTGTCGTTGCCATGGTGGTGCACAGGCCCTGCCATGTTAACGCCGAATGAGAAATCCAGCTGACGCTTCATGGGGTGATCGAGTTCCACCATGTTGACGCCAGGAAACGGTTGCGTGTCCACTTTCATGGCAAACTGACTAAAGATCAAACGGCCTTGTTCTATCGCCGATTGGATCTGCCGACGCAACTCTTTGCAGTCATTGGTGACATGGGTGAACGAGTGATGCCACTTGCAGTATGGTCTCCCATTCATCTCTTGCGCCGTAGGGATTTTATGGCCTTCGGGTAACTTCAGCTGTTTCTCCTTGAGCAATAAATCGAATATCTGCTTATATCAAAGTCAAACCCTTTTGCAGGCCCTTGTGGTTTCACCCATTTGCAGGACACAGGGACTGCTGACAAAGGATTAATTTGTCAATGCCTACAGATTGTAGACTAGGGTTTTGCTAGAAGTAGAGGGCAAGTAGATCTCGAAGGTTCAGGCGAAAAGTACTCGACGATTATGAAAACTAGGGTTATGTTGACAGTAGATTCGATCCTTTCTTTGTCCCTCGACTCCCCCTTATATAGGAGGTGGAGCCGAGGGTTTCGTAATACACAAGTTACAGAGTTCGGGAGGGTTTCGTATCCAACCCGTAAGATTACAAATCTCTATCTTTCCTAATACAAACTATCTTTCCTAATCACTAAATGTGCTTCCGAGTCTTCTTATTCTTCGAGTTCTGGGCCTTCAGTAAACCCCGGGTACCATCTTTGGCAGGCCCATTGGGGATGCCTATGTCAGTAGCCCCCGAGATTTTTCTTGAATCGAAGAATCAGGGAAAATCTCCAACTTTACTCATCACATAATCTTTCGATATGCAAATACTATTTTGTACAGGGATAACGGTAGTTGGGGCTAGTTCATCTGACGGATCAGGTACTAGTTAACTGCTCTAGTGGCAATCCGCAAAAACCTACTTCAAGATCACGTCCCTGGACATGATCTCGGGATACTGGTGTAAACTTCGACAGGTGCCGCTTAAGGTCTTACCATTCTGTCGAGTCCCAGTCATATTTTATCGGGTACCTAACGCGACCGTTAGGATTTTTCTTCGTATCTGTTGATACGGAAAATAGTAGCAATCCGCCGTCAGAGACGGTGCCACGCCGCTCAGAACGGATCTGGGGTCTTACCTTCGCAAAGTTTTGCGGCATTCAGAGATTTATTCGCGACTTTTAGCGCTCTGAGAATATATTGTCGAGTGCTTTTCGGCTGTTGGAATAGCACATTTTATCGAGTCATATTTGATGACTTATTTTGTCTTCCCGATGGGAGTATATGTAGAGTTATCGTGTAACTCGAAATGTACTCATGTCTAAAAAATTCATCGGGCACGCGAACAGCGTTCCCGATGGGAGTAGCCCCCGAGGCTACAACCAAGAACTTGTGCTTGGGTGTAGGCTCCACAGATTAGTATCCTTTGCTGCTATATTTATAATCCTTCTCGATATTTTTATATCTATCGGGTGCGCGACCAGCGCTCCCGATGGGGAGTAGGCTATGAACAAATGCATTTTGTCATAGGCTCTCGCAATTCTATCTTGTCATACTCGAAATTTTCTATTTTTCCAAAGTAGCCCCCGAGCATTTGGGCAAGAACTTGTGTTTGATCAAAGGCTCACGAAAAATCTTGCGTTGTCGATATACTTTTCCGAGCTTCATAGTCGAGCTTTTCTTTTACCTTGATGACGTAGTTGCTGATGATAGCCACGATTCTGTGTTGGAAATACGCGAAAACCGCTATGTGTCACTGTCATGTGGGTCCCTTTTTCATATCCAGTTGACACGTCGTGCAAGTGGGGAACACACGTCCTCCGCTTTTTCTGGCACTATTACTGTATCTCCTGCCTTTTCACTTCTCGGTAAAAATACACTTTTACCCCTTGTCCACGTGGTTGCCATCTGCATCCTTACTTTTGCCAATCCAACGGTTGCGACGATCCGGCACACTGCTATATAAAGCCATCGTCTTCCTCCTTGAGCACTTTCGCTCACGCCGCACCTCTGCTTCTCCGCTGCAACTGCCCCCTTGCTCCCATTAGCTCTAGCGCTCGAGCACTTTTCTCTCTTCTCTGCTAGCTCCGTTGATGCCGCCGCGCGCTCGTTTGACTAGACACAGCACACCAGAATCGAAGATGACATCAACAGATCTGGGAAGTGCCGAGTGGGAGAGATCCAAGATCTCAGGCCAAGACATCAACATGCTGAAGAAGATGGGATTCAGCAAGAAAGAGAACGCGCTCCAGTTCCCCAAGGAGGAGAGCTACCCAAAGCCTCCAATCAACTACCGGGTCAGTTTCGTTGACCACCTCATCCGAGGACTTTCTCCCCCAATCCACGAATTTCTGCGTGGTCTCCTTTTTGTCTATGGGCTTCAGTTGCATCATCTGACGCCCAACTCTCTCCTCCACATTTCGATTTTTATCACACTCTGTGAGTGCTTTCTCGGGGTCCAACCCAATTGGGCCCTGTGGAAACGCATCTTTTGCATTCGCCGCAATAGCCACCACAACGTCGCCTACAATATTGGCGGCGTTGTTATATGTGTTCGGTCGGAAGTCGACTATTTTGATGTCAAATTTCCCGACTCCGTCCAAGGCTGGCGGAAAAAGTGGCTGTACGTCCATGAAGAAAGCTCCAACCCGGCGGAAGAGAACATCGCCCCTTTTGACGGAGAAGCTAAAATCTTTCGTCGCCGTTCTTGGGATGCTGAAGCTACTGAAGCGGAGAAATTGGCGACAGAGGCGCTGATGACTCGCATTCACGAGCTACAGAACACCCGCGGGAAAGAACTTTCGGGTATTGAGATTACCGCCTATTTCCTTAGGACTAGAGTGCAGCCTCTCCAGGCTCGCAAAAACCCCTTCTGGAAATACGCTGGTGAAGAAGATGCTGACAGGCTCTCAAAGGATCTTCCCTTGAAGGACTTTGAGAAACTTATCCGCAAAATCTCATCGCTGAACAAGAAGGATTTAATTCCTACTTCTTGCCGTGTCGCGCCATATAGTAGCGCCAACCCCCTCCCCGAGGTAATTTCTTTTTTGTAGCTGTATTTGTTTCCTCGGGCTTTGTTATTTTGTCGATTACTATTTTGTTAATGCCTTTTTCTCGACATTTTTTCTTTTCTCAGGGCCACCTCGTTCTTTCTTCTCTTCCTCCTCTTCCTGAAGGTGGAGAAGTGGAGGAGCGTGCCGTTGTCGACGATGACAACCAAAGCACCACTCGCCCTGCCACTGAAATCGCGGGTTCTCACAAATCCGCGGCTTCTGCTGAGTCAGAGGCCACTGCCTCGACACACTCTCTTCCTCATGCTTCAAAGAGGAAGAGAGACGACGTAAAAGATTCCGGCACTTCCAAAGCCGAAGAAGCTGAGCCTTCACATAAAAAGGCAGCTTTTAACCCATACACTGATGCCCTTGTCAGCTCGTGAGTTACTCCTTACTCTTTACTATTCCTGTTTTGATGTTTCTTGTCTCTTGCTTCTTATACTGCCGCCATTTTATTGTAGTGATGAGGAGGAAGAACAAGCTGTTGATGCTACTGCACGAACGAGTACGTCGCGTACTTTGATTGTGTCGGAGGCTCAACATGATGGAGATGAATCTTCTCCTCCCCAACAAGACATCGTGCAACCATCGCTAGTGGAGAGCCCCCGAGCCTCTCCATTAAAAGGAGCGAGAATTGAGCCATCGAGAGATTCTATCCAATTCCCTGGTGGATCTTCGACACCTTCATTGGATGATGTAAACCTTAAATCTTTCAATACTTCAATCATACTGAATGTTTGCCGAATATATATTGGTTATATTGACTTCGTTTTCCTCCTTGATCGTTTCTTCAGCCTTTGATGAAGGAATTTATTCGCCTTGGTACCCAATTTGTCGGGTATCGTGACTACACCAAGAAGCTCGAAGGTATTATTGTCCTGTTCTTTTGCTGCATGTGTACCATGATTTCATCATAGTATTTATCTGCCGCAATTTTTCCAGGAGATCTTGCGGAAAGCAACAAACGTGCGGACGCTCTTGCTGTTAAGTTGAAGCAGAGCGAAGAAAATCGCCAAAAAGCTGAAAAGGATGCTGCCACCATTGAAGATCTTCGAAAGAGGCTTCATAAAGCTGAAACTTCATTGAGTGATAACATAACTCAGCAATCAGCTCGAGAGGCAGAGATTCTTTCCCGCTTGGAATCGCAATGTCGGCGTTTTGTTAGTAAGTTCTCGAATCTTTGCTTTTCCTCGGATTATCTTGCGTTTCACCTGTAGTCTTTATTTTTTATACGGCTGTCTGATTGTTTGTAGGGCGGACGCATCAAGAATATGAGGTTGACGGTCCTGTGGGTGACGAGCTTCTCGACGCGCTGACCCTTGTCGAAATTCATGGGGATGAAGCACGCGACGGGCTTGAAAATGCTGAAGCTGGCTTGCTGAAGCTTTTCCCCTACTTCTTTCCGAAGAAAGAGACCCCCTCTACCTTTGTGGAGCTCGCAAAAACCTTCAATGGACCCGAAGATCTTGGGCTGAAACTTCGCCAAGAAGGCCTGAAAATTGGCGTTGAAGGCACCATTGCGCTGACTGCTAATAGTCAACAAGACGTCGACTGGGCCAAGGTTGGCAACATAGGGGAGATGGAGACAAAGAAATGGCAATCTCTAATTAGAGCTGCCAAACCTTCTGCAAGACCCATCCTCTCCTTCCTTGGTGTTAAACCAGCACCTGCTCCAAGCGCATCCAAGCCGGAGGTCAAGTAGACCACCTTGTCTTTTTTTTATTTCTATCTTTTGATGCTATCGCCTTAGTCCTCCTGGCGGTGATTAGGTCTTCTAGGGATCCTTCTTTTGTAACAGACATGTATATATTATGAGAATCAATGGAAATCTATCTTTGTCTCAATGATTGATGTCGACGTTTTTCTATTTTTTCAGTTAATTTTTGACAACTATACGTCCATTCCTGGTCCTTCCGAAGTTTTTCCTTCGTCCCTTCCGAAGAAGTCCTCTGTCCCTGTTAATTTTGTTGATGATTCTGCGAGTAAGGATCTGACAGAAGAATTGAAAGAACTTCGAGGACAACTCCAATCCGTGAAGAAGCAATCGCTTATGCTCATGGAACAATCTCGAGAGTCTTCTGAAAGGGAAAAAATTGCATCCAACAAGCTCAAACTGCCATCGCTGAAAAGGACTCTGCTGTTGCTGAAGCTGCTGCAGCTACGTCTCGAGAAAATTCTATGCTCCAGCTGCTGATAGATGCTAGCTTGGATATGGCAGGTATGTTTCATTATCTTTGTCGTGCTTCTTCTTTTTCTTTGCTGCTTATCTCCTTATTACCCACTGACTTGTTTTAAGAAACAATAGGTGCTTTTTTGGATGCTGCTACTGAAGATGAACGTGTCGAGGCTCGTTCCAGTGTTCTTCTTCGGCTTGCACGTGAACATGGGTCGACTTTTTGGGGCACGCCTGAACGGACTCGCCAAATCGTCAGATTTCAAGATCGCGCGCTTCAGGTTCGCGAGTATCTTGACTTCTGTACGAGGACTTTGTCTCTGGTCTATGGTACCATGTTTCCTCGCAATAAGATGCCAGAGACCCTTCCTGCGTTGATGGACAAATTTCGAGATGCTCCTCGCATCCATGGCTTTGTACGAGCCCAACTAGCTGCTGGCGCAAGGTTTGCGATGATCATGATAAAAATCTGCTACCCGAAGTTAGACGTGGGGCAAATTGTTCCAAAGTGCTTGGAGAAGATGTCGAAGAGGAAAAGAAACTTCGGCAAATATGATGACATTGTTACTCCTGTTGCCGAAGATATGATGGATGAACTTCTTCGGATGGATTCCGAATTCTTCGTGAAGGGTAGCTACGCTGAGCATAGCACTCGTGCTATAAATAATGAGCGCTTAACCATAGACAATATATTGGGAAATCCTTGAAGACGAACTTGTTCCAAAGTTTGTATCCTGTGTATATGATCTATATTGTAAAGTCATTATATTTTTATTTTTGTCGCCAAGCCCCCGGGCGTTTTGATTGCAGTATTTTTGTTTATTATAATGCGAGGTTGTCCCAAGGCAAGATAATATACACTGTGTACTATTTTTTGCGGGTGCGAGCCCCCGAGCTTTTTGTTGATCGCTATTTTGTCGATATCTCTTTTTATTTTGGCAAGGTATTTTTTACCAAGGCAGGATGCTTCTTTTGCGTTTAGCGACACTGTATATATATATTGTATCATTTAGGGGGAAGCCCCTGAGCCTGTCGAGAAAAAGATATATGATTCCACTATCTTTATTATATTGCAGCACCGCGAGCCCGCCTCATTAAAAACCTTTTCCGGCCCCACTCGGTGCCCCGAAAAAGGAAAGAGTGCGTCTGAAAACTCGCGGGCGTTTCGGTACATTGTATGTTTACAAAGGAGACTATATTTCGCTCTCTGGCGTAAGCACGCCTGAGCTGCGCCACGTTCCAAGGATTTGGTTCAACGTTCCCCGTCTTCTTGTCCTTGATTCTGTATGCTCCTCCTTCGATGACTTCTGTAACGATGTATGGTCCCAGCCATGGTGACTCGAGTTTTTCATGACTTTTTTGATTGAGTCGCAAGACTAAATCACCAACTTGAAAAGATCGTGGCCGCAATCTTCGACTGTGGTAATTCTTCAGGTCCTGTTGATATTTAGCGACTCGCGACAGAACTTCATCTCGAGCTTCGTCAAGTGCATCGACGTCGTCCTCCAAGGCTTTTCTCGAGATTTCTTCATTATATTCTGTAACTCTTGGGGAATCATGCTCGATTTCTATCGGCAGGACTGCTTCGGCTCCATGGACCAGAAAAAATGGCGTTTCCTGTGTCGCCGTATTTGGTGTTGTTCGGATACTCCACAACACACTTGGCAGCTCCTCGGCCAAGTATGCCGAGCTTTTTCCAGTGGACCTAGCAGGCGTTTCTTGATACCATTGCAGATGATGCCATTGGCTTTCTCGACTTGTCCATTGGTCTGTGGATGTGCGACAGACGCAAAACTCAACTTAATGCCCACTTCTGCGCAGTATGCTTTGAACTCCTTGGACGTAAAGTTGCTGCCGTTGTCTGTGACGATGCTATGAGGGACTCCAAATCTGAAGACGATGCTTTTCACGAACTTAATCGCCGACGCACCGTCCGGTGAATTTATCGGCTTTGCTTCGATCCATTTTGTAAATTTGTCGACAGCGACAAGCATATACTCATAACCTCCTGAAGCGAGACCCCATTGAGCAAAGGGCCAAGATAGTGGGATTGGCATAAGTTCTGCTGCGGGAGAGTGAGGTTTGGCGGCAAATCTTTGGCACGCGTCGCAGGTTCTCACTATTTCCTTCGCGTCCTCTATTGCCGTTAACCAGTAGAATCCTGCTCTGAAAACTTTGGCCGCGATAGCTCGGCTACTCGCGTGGTGACCGCATATTCCTTCATGCACATCTTTCAGGATGATTCTTCCTTCTTCGGGTGTAACACATCTCTGTAGCACGCCCGAGATGCTTCGTTTGTACAGCTCCCCTTTTATCACAGTAAAAGCTTTTGATCTCCTAATTATTCGCCTTGCTTCAACTGGATCGTCGGGTATTGTTTTCTTTAGGATGTATGATATGTAAACCTGCATCCATGGAATTTGCACCATCATGACTAGCTCTTGCTCTTCTTCTTCTTCTGCTATGTCTTTGGTGATACTCGAGGGTTTCTCTTTCTTCTCCTTCTTTGTTTTTGTTGGCTTTGTTGACCTCTCGCTTATCTCTTCCCGAACACGCCTGGAGGAATCGCGAGACACTGTGACCCGATGTTTGCAAGAACGTCGGCTTCATCGTTACTCATCCTGCTGATGTGGTTTACCTCGCATCCGTCAAATAATTTCTCCAGCTCATTGTATACCTCTTTGTATGCTATCATACTTTCGTTGACTGCATCACATTGATTCATAACTTGCTGTGCCACCAATTGTGAATCGCCGAAAATTTTCAATCGGGTTGCACCGCAAGCTTTCGCCATCTTCATCCCGTGTATAGAGCTTCATATTCTGCTTCATTGTTAGACGCGTTTGGGAACGTCATCCGCAAAACGTACTTCAACTTGTCGCCTTCAGGTGATACCAATATCACGCCTGCTCCAGCACCTTCCAGTCTTTTGGACCCGTCGAAGTTCATGGTCCAAGTTCTCGATAAATCTGGAGGCCCCGTGTTTTGTAGCTCCATCCACTCTGCGATGAAATCTGGTAAAACCTGTGATTTTATTGCTTTTCTTTTTTCATACGTGATGTCCCGAGGAGAAAGTTCTATTCCCCAAAGGGAGACACGACCCGTAGCTTCAGTATATTTGACAAAGGAGCCTCATTGACCACTATTATCGGGTGCGCCGAAAAATAGTGTCGCAATTTTCTTGCTGTCGTGAATACTCCATATGCCGTTTTGATATTGCGGGTACCGCTGTTTTGAAGACGACAGTACTTCGCTGATGAAATATACTGGCCTCTGAACTCCATGAAGCTTGCCTTCTTCTTCTCTCTCGACTACTAGGGCCGTGCTGACCACCTGTGGTGTGGCTGCAATGTACAAGAGGAGAGGTTCTTTCTCTTTCGGCGCCACCAATATCGGTGGTGTCGAAATTGCCCGCTTGAGGTTCTCGAAGGCTCTATCTGCTCTTCGTTCCATTGGAATTTTTCCCCTGTTTGATCAATGCATAGAACGGTAGCGCCTTTTCTCCTAGCCTGGCGACGAATCTGCTTAAAGCTGCGACTCGCCCCGTTAGCTGTTGTATTTCTTTCAGCTTTGTTGGCTTTCGCATAGTCACTATGGCCTGGATTTTTTCAGGGTTGGCTTCAATCCCTCTTGCTGATACTAAGAACCCGAGGAAGTTCTCCTGCGGGAACTCCAAAAGAGCACTTTGTCGGGTTCAGCTTGAGCAGAACTTGTCGAGGTTGTCGAAGGTTTCCTTCAAATCTTCGATCAGAGTTGACCCCTTCTTTGATGTTATTACGACGTCATCTATGTAGACTTGTACATTTTTACCAATCTGTGTTGCTAGGCACTTCTGCATCATCCGCTGATACGTTGCTCCCGCGTTTTTCAAACCAAAGGGCATTGTTTTGTAACAAAACACGCCGTAAGGTGTGATGAACGCTGTCTTGGCTTCATCTTCTTCTTTTAGTCTGATCTGGTTATAACCAGAGTATGCGTCCAAAAAGGAAAGACGTTCGCATCCTGCCGTGGAGTCGATGATTTGATCGATCCTTGGGAGGGGAAAGTGATCCTTGGGACAATGTTTATTGAGACACGTAAAGTCGACGCACATGCGAAGGACTATTGTATGTTTTTTCGGCACCATCACTGGGTTAGCTACCCACGTGGCTTCGGTAGATATTTCCCTGATGAAACCAGCATCTTTGAGTCGATCTATTTCAGATAACATGGCTTTGCGGCTAGGCTCCGAAAAACGCCGCAAAGGTTGCTTTACTGGTCTTGCGAGAGGATCCAAATTGAGGTGGTGCTCGGCAAGTTCCCTGGGTACTCCTGGCATGTCAGCTGGACACCATGCGAAGATTTTCCAGTGCTCACGGAGGAACTCGACGAGCGCTTTCCTATGCGACATCCATGTTTGCGGCAATGGATGTCGTTTTCTTTGGATCTGTCGGGTGGATATGTACCTCTTTTGGTTGTTGTTGAAAGTTGGCTCCTTGGAAGATCTCCCTACTTCTGGCAGCACATCATAATCAGTGAACCTTGGCGCCGCATATTCTGCTTGCATCCCGAAAGTTTCCGATAGTCGATGAAAATCCTTGTCGCATTTATCAGATAATGCGAAACTTCCCTTGATTGTGATAGGTCCCTTAGGCCCAGGCAACCTCCACAACAGATATGTATAATGCGGCACTGCCATGAACCTGGCATATGCTGGTCGTCCCAACAAAGCATGATATTGCGATGGGAAATCCACAACTTCGAATTCCAAATTCTCTATCCTGTAGTTTTCTCGGGTTCCAAACTGAACGTCGAGGTTGATTTTGCCCAATGGGTAACTTGGCTTCTCTGGTGTAATCCCAAAACGTGTGGTTGGTTTCAAGTTTGCTAGGGATATGTTCATCTTCCTCAATGTATCTGCATACATGAGGTTTAAGGCTGCCGCCATCTATGAAAACTCTCGACACGTCAAAACCCGCGATTACTGCTGGTAAGATGAGTGCTGATTGTCCTGGTCGAGGAACTTGCTGCGGATGGTCTGCGATTGTGAAGCCGATGTCTTGCCCCGACCAATTTAAGTACTCGACTGTTGGTGGAGGCATCTTTTCTGCCATGAACACTTGTCGCGATTACCTTCTGCGCCCTGTTTGATGGCCTAGCTTTCTGAATCATCGAGACCGCACCGTTAGAATTAGGATCAACATATGGAGGTGGATGTGGTGCTGCCGCTATTCTAAGCTGGTGCCTATTTTCGTCCGTAATTGCGGGAGGAGGTGGAAGGTGGATCTCGCTCCTTGGCCCCTGGGGGTTTCTACTCGTGGCTTGGGCGTTTGCGATTCCTGCGGCTCGCAACATTGCCTGAAAGTTTCGGCAATCTTTCTGGAGATGCCCTGACTGCCTCTTTCCATTATTGTCAAGATAAAAATGCATCTGGCACGGACCGTTCATCATTTCTTCGGGGGACACATAAGGTCTTTGGAACCTTGGTCCATTGTTTTGTCTGTTGCCGCGAGAATCGCCTCTATTGTCGCCTTGATGCTCGCTACTCCTTTGATAGTCATCTCGACTGTTTCCTCCAGGATTTCCTCGAAAGCCAGCCGATATATGGCCGGGAGCATCGTTGTTGTAGAACTGGCGAGAAAATCGCCTTCTATTTTGATAATTTCGACCACGATCTTCTTCTGGCGACCTGTGTCGCTTGTTGTATATTGCGTCTTCTCCATCTGCCCATTTATTGGCTATCTCCATGAGTGCTGATATGGTCTTAGGGTTAGTTCTCCCTAAGTCCTCGACAAAATCTCCTCGGCGAATTCCTGCCACGAACGCATCTATTGCCCTCTCGTCAGATATATCTTCTGCCGAGTTCTTTATGATGTTCCACCGCTGTATATATTTCCTCATCGACTCGTCGTGTTTTTGTCGACACGCCCTCAACTCTTCCAATGACGCAGGTTTCTTGCAGGTAGATCGGAAATTTTTCACAAAGATATCCTCAAAGTTATCCCAGCTGTCGATGGAACTTGGGGGGAGTTTCTTTATCCAAGATCTCGCGGCACCGCTCAAGTGAACTTGGATACTTTGCATAGCTGTTGCTCTGGTTCCTCCTACTAGCTTCACCATCTCGAGATAATCCACGAGCCAATCCTCGGGATCTTGCAGGCCATCGAATTTCTTGAAATTTTCGGGTAGCTTAAACCCTTTTGGGACTCGAGTCTTTCGAACTCTTCTCGTGAAACACGGGAGCCCACACATATCTTCGTCGGCAACTTCTGGTGAATGCTGACGCTCTCTTCTTTCTTGTCGCGCTCTGTCCACCCTTACTTGGACTGCTGTGTCTCTTGCTCCACTTGTTCTTGGGGGATCTTGAACTGCTGCGGTTGGTCGTGGACTATTTTGCCTAGGGTTTTCTTCGGGAGGCGTTGTTGCAAACGCTGTTCCCATAACTCCTACTCCAGCCATCGCCATATTGAACAATGGTTCTCTCGGGTCCCCAGGAGGTGGTCTGGACGCCAAGATGTAAGCTTGTGTTGCCATGTAACCTGCCTCTGGCGTTTTTGGGATGATATTTCCCCTTTCATCGATCGACATAAAGGACATGTCGAGATTTTGGATTATGTTTCCTCTCTGCTTCGGGTATGTTTTGCAGCCGAGACATTGCTCTCCTCCGAGCTTCTCTGTGACTGTCTCCCGAAGTTCTGATTGTCGACTTTCTGCTCGGCGTCTGCTTGATGCGGAAGCTGCCTCTTTTCTTCTATTTAGTGATGCTGTCTGTTTTTCCAACTCTCTACTTACTCGAGCAAGTCTATATTGATATGCTTGTAGTTCTTTACAGTAGCAGTGGTGGTCATTGGTTCTGAACCATCCATGGCTCTTGCAGCCCTATCCCACGCTGCTTGCGGGAGTTGGACTTGTGCTCGAGTTGAAGTCCCAGCATATTTAGTGCCTAAGCCTTTTCTGAGATCAGCGGGATCGATGTATGGATTTCCCAAATCATCGAAAGCCTCTGACGTTTCTGGTTCTGACCGGCCTGCCTCTTCTATCGCATAAATCTGATGATATTTTGCGTATTGATTTTTGTCAGGATTGGTGACACCATTATATAGAGTGGTGAAGACCTTTCCGATGGCGACAGATTTGTCGATGAAGTTGAAGCTGTCGACGCTGTCAGAGTCGCTGCTTATAAAGGAGTCCGCAGACGACCGAAGGATGTGTTGCTGAAGATCTTGGCGAGCTTTCCGCTTGCCTTGTTGTCGACGAAGTGTGGCGACGAAAACTCCTCGTCACTCGACGAAAAGTTAGAATCGACCGCTGAAAATTCCGACGAGATCGGAACTTCGAGACGGTAGGATCCTTCCTTGTTGACGCCAAATCGGAATTCTCCGAACGTCATGATGATGGGCTCCTCCAGATAGGCACATGCATCCATACGGGAGGGCGGGTGAGGAATAAAATTGACTAGATCAGTTTTTCCCTTGTTACCTCGATCCATCGCGTTGCTTGCTATCGACGAAGTCGAAGATCTTGAACGTGCCATCGAGATCAGCTCCTTGCAGCCTCTAATTCCCACAGACGGCGCCAATTGACAAAGGATTAATTTGTCAATGCCTACAGATTGTAGACTAGGGTTTTGCTAGAAGTAGAGGGCAAGTAGATCTCGAAGGTTCAGGCGAAAAGTACTCGACGATTATGAAAACTAGGGTTATGTTGACAGTAGATTCGATCCTTTCTTTGTCCCTCGGCTCCCCTTATATAGGAGGTGGAGCCGAGGGTTTCGTAATACACAAGTTACAGAGTTCGGGAGGGTTTCGTATTCAACCCGTAAGATTACAAATCTCTATCTTTCCTAATACAATCTATCTTTCCTAATCACCAAATGTTCTTCCAGTCTTCTTATCTTCGAGTCTGGGCCTTTTGTACCCTGTTTCACCCATTTGCAGGACACAGGGACTGCCCCCCGAGCCCATTCAGCCACGGCTACTTCCTGGTCTTCAGGGTCCTCAACGTCTGCTGTCTCGACCAGGCTGATCGGGCGCTTGACGAACTTGTCTTGGTACAATTCTGGATGGCGCTGCTCATACAAAGTTAATTTCTGGACCATGTGCGCCAGTGAATTGTACTCCGCTCACTACTAGGAAAAGGCCTAGCCGTAAGACTGCCAGCAGTGGCGCACCATGGCTGCCGTGCGCCACTACTACTTAGCAGTGGCGCACCACGAAACGGTGGGCCACTGTTACAAAAGTAGTAGTGGCGCACCCTGATCTAGGTGCGCCATAACTAAGTGCTGACAGGAGGCCAGCTCCTCCCCCAACCTAGTAGTGGCGCACGTCTTCGTGGTGCGCCACTGCTACATTCCTTACCTATGGCGCACGTCAAAGTGGTGCGCCACTGCTAGGAGGTGTCCAGAGCCCCTTTAGAGGTGATAGGCTTAGCAATGGCGCACTACAGTGGTGCGCCACTGCTACATAGCTTACCTATGGCGCATGGCGTGGAGGTGCGCCACTGCTAGGAGGTGGCCAGGACCCCTTTAGTGATAAGAGGCTTAGTAGTGGCGCACCAGTCAGTAGTGCGCCATTGCTATGTCACCCTAGTAGTGGCGCACGACTAGGTGGTGCGCCACTGCTAACCTGGGACCATTTCCTGCTTTTCACCCTCCACTCACATGTGCCACCCACTTTCCCCAAACACTCTTCCACCACCACCTCCCACCAAATCTGGATCTGGTCGTGTTGCCCCTCCTTCCCACCTCATTTTCACCTCTTCATTCACCAAAATTAAGTTGGTAAACTTAAATTTTCTTCATAGGTAAGTAATGGTGAAGCTCTCTTAGCTCAATACCCTACTCAATCTCAACTTTTCACCTCATCCAACACTCTAGGTCTCGTCGTATCGGTAACTTTGTTGGTTTTATGCTTTGTGTGTGACCGGTTCCGATCGTCTTGCACACACACGTGTGTGTGCACATATGTTATGTGAAGCTCATGTGTTGTGCGCATGCGCGAAAAGCGTCTCTATCACGTGCATGTGTGTTGTATGCGAAGCCTCTCCACACATGTGTTGTATATGCGAAGCCTCCACACATGTGTTGCATGCATGTTTTTGTTTGCAGGGATTTGAAATGCGATGGAGTTGCCAATATTTTGCCGAAATGTTGATTCATTTCCGTTTCGGCGAATAGTGGGCATACTACGCATATACATATGTCCTATTTTTAGGGAAGGTCATGCCAAAATTTTCTTTTGGTATGCTAAGATATCCATTTTCTCTATACCCGCAGGCGACCATGGTCCGCATGATGAGCGAAGGCGTTGTGGCTAGGTTTTTGAAAGCTGCGACGGCCGAGATGATTAGAACTAACCAAAAGGAGATAAGATGTCCGTGTCGAAGATGCAAGCTGACGAGCCTTATGGACCCTAAAGCCGATATGGTGCGGGACCACCTTCTCGTGCGTGGTTTCATGGATGGCTATCGGTGGGAAGGCGACGAAGATGATTATGAATTTGTCCATGGGATTTCAACAAGAAATAAGGAAGGTGGTGAGCACCATGTAGAAGTTCCCGGACATGATCAGGATGTAGAAGATCCCGGCCATGATCATGATCACAATGTAGGAGATCATGGACCCGATGATATGGAAGATCAAGATGGAGGACCCGATGATGAAGATCATGAAGATGAAGACGATGGACCATCGTCGATGGACTGGGTGCAGGACCCTTATCTTCAAGAGCTGCTTCTCAAGCAGACGAGTAACGCAAGGGATGCCGCCCGAGAGAAAGCCAAGATGGATCAACTGGAGGTAGACGCGGTTACTCCATTGTATGAAGGATGCAGGCCGGAGGATACCCGCCTGAAAGTAACGCTCATGGCTCTGCAGATGAAGGTAAAGCACAAAATGACCGACACATCCTTCAACGACAACATGTCATTCTGGCACGAACGTCTTCCCAAAGGTAACACGTGTCCGACTAGTATCGAGGAGGCCAAGAAAATCGTGTGTCCTCTGGATTTACCGCATGTGAAATATCATGTGTGCTTGAACGATTGCATCATTTATCGGAACGAGCACGCGGAGTGTACCATATGTCCGGAGTGCGGCGTCAGTCGGTACAAGAAGGGGAAGAAAGCTCCTCGGAAGGTGGTGTGGTACTTTCCGATCACTCCTCGTCTGCAGCGGTATTTCGCGGATCCTAAGCAAGCAAAGCTAATGCGCTGGCACGCGGAGATGAGGAAGGGAGAAGATGACGTTGATGATCCGAAGAAAAAGAAAAAGGACAGGATGTTGAGACACCCTTCGGATGCTAGCCAGTGGAATGCGTTGAACCTCGAGTACCCAGAATTTGGGGACGATCCTAGGAACATAAGGCTGGGCGCGAGCACCGATGGAGTCAATCCGTTTGGCAGCCAGAGCAGCACGCATAGCACATGGCCCGTGTTTGTGTGGATGTACAACCTCCCCCCTGGTTGTGCATGAAGAGGAAGTACATTCAAATGAGTATGCTAATTGAAGGGCCGAAACAACCAGGGAACGACATCAATCTGTATATGGGGCTTCTGAAAGAGGAGCTAGCCACGCTATGGGACGCGCCTGCCAATACGTGGGACGCCGCCGCGGAAGAATATTTCCCTATGAGAGCCGCGCTGCTCACGACGGTGCACGACTTTCTCGGTTACGGATATGTCGCGGGGCAGGTGGTCCACGGATTCAATGCATGCGTCAGGTGCATGGATGACACAACGTACCGCCAGCTAGATAGAGATCCGGGGTCCTCGAAAACGGTGTTCATGGGACATCGAAGGTGGCTTCGCGACGAAGACCCATGGAGGAAACGCAAGGATCTGTTCGATGGTCAAGACGAACCCCGAAGACGGCCACGTACGAGAAGCGGCGAGCAAATAGACGAGCTATTGAAAAATTGGAATGAGTGCCCACCGCCGGGGAAGAAGCGAAAGGCGCCGGAGCCGCTGCTCAAGGTATGGAAGACGAGGTCTGTTTTCTGGGACTTGCCGTACTGGAAGATCTTACGTGTGCCTCACAGCCTTGATGTCATGCACATCACGAAGAACGTGTGCGAGAGTCTGCTTGGTACCCTCCTCAACATGCCAGAGAGGACCAAAGATGGGCCGAAAGCAAGGTACGACTTGCTATCAATTGGGATCAGGGAGGAGCTTCACGCGGGACGCCCTAATGATGATGATGATGATGATGATAATGACGATGATGAGGCGGAGGACACGCAAAGTCGTCGCAAGGGCAAAAAGGCCAAGAAGATCGAATATTACTGCCCCCCGCGTGCTTCACTCTAAGTCAGAAGGAGATCGAGCAGTTTTTCGACTGTCTCCTAGGAGTAAAACTTCCCTACGGGTACGCGGGGAAGATAAGCAGGTACCTAGACAAAGCGAAGCAGAGGTTCAGCGGGATGAAGTCTCACGACTGTCACGTGCTGATGACGCAAATACTTCCGGTTGCAATCCGTGGGATCATGGACGCGCACGTCCGTGAAACGCTTTTTGGCCTATGCAACTTTTTCGACGTCATCTCTCGGAAGTCTGTTGGCGTGAGGCAACTTAGAAGGCTACAGGAAGAGATCGTGGTGATACTGTGCGAGCTTGAGATGTACTTCCCGCCCGCTTTCTTCGACGTTATGGTGCATCTGCTGGTACATATCGTGGAGGATATCATCCAACTGGGGCCGACGTTCCTGCACAGCATGATGCCGTTCGAAAGGATGAATGGTGTCATCAAAGGGTACGTTCGCAACAGGGCACGTCCAGACGGAAGCATAGCCAAGGGCTTTCTGACCGAAGAGTGCATCTCCTTCTGCACGAGTTATCTAGAAATCGAGAACCCCGTTGGCCTGCCCGTAAACAGGCATCTCGGGAAGCTCGCTGGATGGGGTCACCGCGACGGTAGCCGCGAAATGCATGTCGACTTCAAGGGTCGAATCGCCGACTTTGAAAGAGCAAACCTAGTCGCGCTACAACACATAGACGTGGTCGATCCTTGGGTGGTAGAGCACAAAACCTTCATCGCAAAGACGTACAGTGATCAGGGCCAACAGAGGACGGACGGAGATATAATCAAAGAGCACAACTCAACCTTCACGCGGTGGTTCAAGGACAAGATGCTGACGTACCCTATAGACGAGGATTCTTCTGCGGAAGAAAAACTCATATTCGCCTTGTCACAGGGCGCCGAACACAACCTGATGACATTTCAGGCGTACGATATCAACGGCTACACATTCTACACCGAGGAAAAGGACATGAAGAGCGATTATCAGAACTCCGGGGTAACGATGGAGTCCTACACCGGTGACGTCAAGCAGAGATACTACGGAAAGATCGAGGAGATCTGGGAGCTGAGCTACGCCGGAGAGAATGTGCCGATGTTCCGTGTCAGGTGGGCCAAGAACGTCATAAAAGAAGACCGGCATTTCACCACCATGGTTATACCCGAAGCCAAATCCAAGACAGCGGGCGCAAAGGTCACCGCGAAATATGAGCCATGGGTACTAGCTTCCCAAGTGGACCAATGCTTCTTCATTACCGACCCGCAGAAGCCCAGCCGTGTTGTCGTGAGGAGAGGCAAAAGGAGCATCATCGGAATGGATGGAGCAGCCAACGAGCTAGACTTTGACCAGTACGGCGATCCGAAGATGGAAGATGACGACGACGATGATGAAGAACCATACACAACAAGAAGAAGCAGGACCACCCTACCTAAAGGCCGCCCATTCAAGAGAAGAAGTCTAGGAGTTCCGGGGCTAAATTATTCAACCGCGAGAAAGAAGGGCAAGAAGATTGTGAAAAGATAATTATGTATCATTTTATTGTATGAATAATGGATGTCATATTGTTAATCTACACATTGTACCGATCAAAATAGACATATAATTTATATTTTTGGATATTTTCTAGATTCTATAGTATTTTAAATATTCTACATAATTATAATTATTTATGCCTTTTATTTTGGTGTATTATGGTATTTATTACTGCTGGGTTAAATCATTTTAAAAAAAAGTTAAAAAATTGGGGCCGCCAGGGTTCGAACCTGGCCGGCCAGGGTAAACCAAACAGGGGACAGTAGCTAGCCATTGCGGTATGGTGCGGATCTTGTCAACGTACCGTTCTTTTTATTTTTGACCCTACCTAAAGTCATAGTGGCGCACCCCTAGTGGTGCGCCATTGCTAAGAGTCACTGTGGCGCACCCCGAGCAGTGCGCCATTGCTTAGGGGGGTCGGGGACTTAGCCAAATCCCTGTCCTCTTCTTCTCCCCATCCCCATTCTGCCTCGCGACGCAATCCTCTCCGACGCCGGCGGCCGCCCCTCCCTCGATCTGCCTCGCGACGCTGCCCCGTCCGTCGATCTGCCTCGCGACGCCGCCCACCGGTGGCCGCCACCCCTCCCCTGAGCGACGCCACCTCTCCTCTCACGCGAGCGGCCACAGACACCGGCGGCCAGATCCCCTCGACCTCGATCTACCGGTGGCCTCTCCCCCTCGATTTACCGCCTGCCGCCGTCGCGTCGCCGCAGGTGAGGCCCGTCTCCCCTCCCTCCCTCTCTGACCTAGCGGCATCCCTCCCTCTGCTAACCATGTCATGGACACCAGCCGCAGGCGCCCCAGTTCTTCCTCGGCCACCAGTTCGTCAACGGCCCCAGTTCGTCGGCCACCAGTAGGCGCTCAACCTCAAGAACAACGTCAACCTGCGCAAGGACACCATCCGCCTCGTGCCCGACCCCGAGGACGCCGACCGCCGCAAGCCGCCATCGCCGTCGCCGCAGGTGAGGCCCCTCTCCCCCCTCCCTCCCTCTCTGACCTAACTGGTGCACATACATTGTTCCATTTTTGTTCAATTTAAGGGGAAAAGAACACAAACGCTACTTGTTGTAACCTACAGGGATATTAATTTGTAGCTTGTGTTGAGGTGTAACAGTGGAAGGGAATGACAAATCATTTCATTGGTGGGATTGTATCATTGTAATAGAAAGTTGTAACAAAAAAACAGATTGAATATGTAGTTTGCTAGGTAGTTCTTGCTGCTGTTAGGTTGGTTAGGTTGCTAGGTAGTTCTTGCTGCTGTTAGGTTGGTTAGGTTGCTAGGTAGTTCTTGCTGCTGCTAGGTTACATATCCTCTATTTTTTAGAACAAATGCATTGTAAAATCATTCATTTTGTTATAGAGCCCATTGGGTGTAATTCTAGGAATATGTTGGTGCATTTGCTTCAATTAGGATGTCTATTTGCTTAATTTGAAGGAAAAACATATAAATAAATGGCTATGTGCACCGACCAGTGAGCATTTCCTTCTTAAAAAAAATACAGAGCTACCCTTTAAGAGTGAAATAGGCCAAATCTAAACTAACTTGTCATTTTTAAGGTTGCTGCTGCTGCTAGATAGGTTGCTGTTGTTAGGTGCTGCTTGCTTGCTTGCTATGCTGCTGCTGTGTGTTTTTTCCTAAGTGATGAAAGAGTGCAGTAATTCATACATGGATGTTTCTGTTCCTCAGTTTGAACTCCATAGTATCATGAACAAGTTTGTTGTGGTGTAAAGT
Source organism: Lolium multiflorum (assembly GCA_030979885.1). Taxonomy (NCBI): domain Eukaryota; kingdom Viridiplantae; phylum Streptophyta; class Magnoliopsida; order Poales; family Poaceae; genus Lolium; species Lolium multiflorum. The sequence goes on along the minus strand of CM061750.1, from coordinate 97,794,506 downwards.
GAATACTTTGCTAGCTCCCTGACATGGTTTGCTTGTTGGAAATGATATATTTCAGAATCACTAGCATATTTGAGTTTGATGTAGAAGTGTTCAACTTTTAAGAGTTGATTTGGACACTAAAAGGAAATTGCACTTCAACTTTATGGACAAAAATATGCAATATTTCTGTTTTTAAATTCCTTCTAACTTAAGGAACACTTAATGTGATCCAGCTATTATTGGAATATTAGCATATGGTAACACAGTATGAAGCTTGCTGTTGTACATTTATTTTTGAAGATGATGAACACAGTATGATAATTTATGATTATTTCTTCACATTTTGGACAGTATTCATGATGATTTCTTCTTCTCGTTTTAGGATACTGGCAGAGTTGAGCACCTGACCGCCGCCCTCGCATCTTCAACACGTTAGCACCCTTCATCGACTTGGAGCCGGACCTGCTCGAGCGTCGTCGTCTTCTTCCCGGAGCGTCATCGTCTTCTTCCTGGAGCCGGACTTGCGCATTTGATATTGCTGCTTCTGGTAATTGCTTCAGCCATGCTACTTACGCTGCTATAGCTTGTTGCTGCTAGCTTGGTTCTAGCTGCTGCTAGGTTGCTTGCTGCTGCTAGCTTGGTGCTGCTGCTAGCTGGCTGCTACTAGCATGCTACTAGGTGCTGTTGGATGGTGCTACTGGCTGCTCAGCTTGCTGCTGCTACTTGCATAGTTTACAAGGTTGCTGTCAGCTTGGGCATTGGTGTACTTTTGTTAAATTGTATCCATTGTTTTTGTGGAGCAGCACCTGGAGAAGCACTTAGTGCATTTTATTGTTGATGCTGATGCTGCTGCTAGCTGGTGCTGCTAGCTAGCTGTTGCATGCTCCTTGCCATCTGGTGCATTTTGTTGTTGCTACTGCTGCTAGCATTTTGTTGCTGGTGTGTATATGGTGGTGTCAACATTTCTGTCGTGTGTATATGGTGTCATTTTCTTGTGCAGGGATCGACAGAGTTGCCCATTATCGCCGAAATGTTGATTCATTTCCGTTTCGGCGAAAATGGGGCACTCATATGTCCATAAATTAGCATAGGTCATGCCCAATTTTTCCGTGAAATCTTGCGCTAATTTTATGCATTTTTTCCTACTTAGTTCGAACATGGCCAACAACGAAGAGGCCGGCGGCAGCGGCAGCAAGCCATTCTGGATGCTAACCGATGAAATGGAGGTGATGGAGTCACAACCTCGCCGCGACGACGGCGAGGATGATGGCACCGATCCAGAGTACCGAGCGGATGATGCCGCCGAGGATGACACCACTGATGGTGCTGCCGAGGATGACACCACGGATGGTGCCGCCGAGGATGACACCGGCGCACCGAAGAAGCTACGGAGGGAGCGTCGCCCGAATGTGCTCAGCACCGTGAAGCAGGCATTCACCGAAGTGAACGATAGTGGGCATCCAACGGCGCCCCCTAATTTAGTCAAAGGGTACTCTGCCCAACTCGGGTGCATCCTCCGGAGCACGGTCTCGATCAACACCGAGAACCTCAGGCATCCTGACCGAGCGAATTTGCGCACCCTCCTCTTCAAGAAGCTGCACGAACGATACGAGTTCCCGGTGGACTGCTCAGAAAAGCGTCTCATGCGGAACAAAGTGCACAATGCCGCCCTCACGAAGATGAGCACCGCCCTCGCTAGTTGGAGGAACCGAGTGAAGAAAATGATTAATAGTGGTGCGAGTTACGACAAGATCAAGGAGTCAAATCCCTCGATCACCGAGCAAGACTACGCTGATTTCAAGATCAAGTGCGAGAGCGAGTCAACGTCGGATTCTAGTCAGTGGGGGAAGGACATGCGAAAACTGAACTTAGGCACCCACAAACTAGGTCCTGGCGGTTTTAGGGTGGCGCAACCGAAATGGGACGCCGCGGATGAGGAGCGTGTGAAGAACGGCCTCGAGCCCCTCTTCTCGCAATACAAAAACAAGCAAACCAGGAACTTTCTCCTGGCCCGGTACCGTATTGACCCGAAAACAAAGGAGCTCACCACCACTCCGGAGGTGAAGGAGTTTGAGGCTCTTCTGGTAAGGAATGCACCCGCTTAATTAGCGCCTTTATGGTTGCATTCTTATTGATGAATCCAAATTTCTAAATGGTTCATGCATGTTCCTCCCGTAGGCTAAGGAGATCGCTGCGGAAAGTGAAAAGGAAGCTAGTAGCGGCGCGGGGTCCACGAGCTCCTCGCAGTGTGCCCCTTGGGACAACCCTTTAAATAGGGCGTTGAATGCCCACAAGAAGAGGGATCCATTGAGTAAGCCGACGTCGGCCGGTCGTGTGGTCGGCGAAGGATGCTCTATGAAATGGTCAGAATACTATAAGTCGGGGAAAAAGGAGAAAAAGGCCACCATCGATGAGAAGGAGGTCGCACATCTCAAGGCACAAGTTGCGCAGATCCCGACATTGGTCGAGGAGCAAGTGCGGCAACAAGTGCAACAAATCGTGGAGACCCAACAGAGGACGCAACGACAACAAGTGGAGGACCAAGTGGGCACGACGCTTAGCTCCATCATCCCTACCTTGGTTGCCGGTCTTGACGAGTGGTATAGGGGAGGAAAAAAGGGGCCTCCCCCGGTTCCCAGTTTCACGGGCAGCAACTCCCACAACGTGGAGCCATCGGTGAGTCCGCAGGCGGCAACAATGGTGTCTCCGGCGGCGCCAACATTGGTGGCTCCGGCGGCGCCAACCTTGGTGGCTCCGGCGGCGCCAACCTTGGTGTCTCCCGCGGCGCCAACGTTGGTGTCTCCCGCGGCGCCATTACTTCAGCTCAATGCACCCGTCGCTGCGGATAATACGCCGCCCGGCACCGCGCCAACAAGCGGCCACTCCATCAGTTGCACGCCCGCCGCCGGCGGTGCCTCGACCTTAGCCGAGCTGGACGCCATCACGGTAACCAACCCTCGGCCAATGACTTCCATATCCTTGCCTTTGACTAGCTAGCCATCCCTAACGCCCTACATGTTTTCCGCAGAGCTCCGCCGTCGACGTCCCATGCACTCTCCTGCACTTTGTGAACGGCGAGTTGATCGATGTTGCCAAGGCCAAAATCGTTCAACCGAGCAACCGCCAGTTCCACGGTAGACCCATGCAACCCGACGTGTATAGGATTCAACTGGTTCGGGTGCTTAGCGGCTACGACGACGTGCTACCTCCCTTTCAACCCCATGGTGCCGACGAAGATGAGGTCCTTACCCTCCAGCATTGCTTCAATTGGTCCATGGTTTGGCCAAAGAGCCAGATTCGTTTGGGGGCGAGGGGCACCACCCCACAGACAACACCCCCAGCCCTGCCGGCGCCAAGCCATGGCAAGACCACCCCAACGGTGCCGCCATCAGCTGATGAGGACATGCAGATGGCACAGGATGAGGACATGCAGATGGCACAGGATCCGAACGATGGTCCGTACGAGGACAGTACGTTTGCCAACCTTGACTGCAACTTCGATTTTGGGGTGGACTACGATCTCAGTAGCCAACCCTCTCAAGCTGCCGCCGAGGGGAAAACCTATTGCAACAAGCGGCGCCTATTCAGTTCTCAGGAGACGCCTCCAGCTGCCGACTTCACCGAGACTCAGCCGATAGCCGAGGTGAGAAGTGTTATCAGTCCTAACACACTGAAGAAGGCTTGCGCAGAGGAGAATGCAGTCCCAGTAAATACGAAGCCGAAGGGACGGAAAAGAAAGAAGAAGGACGACAAGTCTGCCAGCCAGCCGGCACCTATCCGTGCTCAGGACGGGCCACCAGTGCCCAAGAATATCGAGGCGAGGGTGCATGTGTCGGGTGAGCGGATGCTAATTAAAAGATTGTACGATGCTGCACCCGGTCCTATGCGATCTCTGGTTGACGGTATTCAGTATATGGAGGAGCGGCGTATCAGGGAGAGAGATCATGGATACCCGGTGTATATTGCCAAGGTGCCCTTGGGCCATGGCTTTGTCGATAGTGGCTTCGCGGAGAAGATCTTCCTGCGGTATGATGACATCTTCGCCATGCTGAACAGTTATCCGCTGCACTACACCTTCATTCGCCTATACTCGCTCAGCAAGGCGATGCGGATCATTAGACACAACATCCCGGACATCGCGATAGCCGACCCCTTCTACATGCGTGCCGTCCACTTGGCCACCGCCGGAGACCGGGCAGTCGCGAGTGGATACCTCAAAGACTTCTTTCTAGCGAACCAGAATAAGTGTAACATCCTCCTGCCTGTATTTCCCGAGTAAGTCACCCCTCACCGTACCGGTCTTAACTCGTGATTTATTTAGATTTCAATCGTCATGTTCTTAAACATTATGTCTTCTACGCAGAGACAAAACCTGCACACTCATCTCCATAACCCCGAAACATTCCATGGCCACATACTTAGATGCGGACGGTAAGTCAACCACGGACTACACGAATGTCAAGGCCGTACTTGATGATGCTCTCAATGGCTACGTCAAAGCGAAAGGCAACATGCAGAGGCCAAATATTAGGTACGGGAAGCATGTGTTCAAGCACCAAACAAAGTTTCCCTGCGTCAAGAAGCCGCCTTCTAGTAACAAGGATGCCTACTACGCCCTCTATCACATGGATAAGTTCATACGGGACCAGCAGCAGCTTACGCTACCTGAGCATCTCAGAGACTGGGCCAACAAATTGGCGCGGGTCCCTGACGACGGCATCAAGCAAGACTTCTTCCGCATCCAAGTAGAGTTTTGTGAAATCATCCATCAAGATGTCATTAGAAGCGCGGGGGAGTTCTACGCCGGCTATCAGCCGTCAAACAGTGATATAGACACGATGCTCCAAATGCAGGGTGACGACTACCGCTCATGGATGTGCTTGAAGAAAGGCGGCGGTTTTATCCACGCTCCGAGTGGAAAGTCTTGATGTGCGAGCCTAGTTATGTAGTTGTGTGAACTAAAGACGTGATTGTGTTGTAATAAACTTTATCCAGCACTTTACTTGCTATTAATTACTAGTTCGGCTATTTTGTTTATACTAGCTACTTATCTTCTTATTTGAGTTGGCACTTCTTAATTGCATTGGCCGATGATTAGAATGGTTGGTCACTTGTACACTCCGGGGTGTCGCTAGTGAGCCTGGTGTGATGGCACAAATATCAATCTCTTGTGCATCCTACCTGGCCTCGCTAACGCCATCCCGGGATGTTCATATTTGTTTCGACCGACAAAGTATGAGGCCCTTGTCATTCTTCCATTTGCTTTCGCACCATTGGCCGATGATTAGAATGTTTGGTCACCTATACGCCGCAATATACTTTGTAGACGGGCCCCCCTTTCCCCGGCCGCCGTTCGTTGAACGAGTCCTTGACGAGACAACAACGCCGACATGTCTCTTCGGCGCAGAACCACGCCAGTCCAGCCGTCTCCCTTGTGGCCGTGTCTAATGGGCTCTGCGCTTTTCTCCATGGCCGGACCACGATTGGACTCACCGGGGAAATACTGATAATCGCCATCACCACTATCGTCAGAGTCCACAGGTGTAGAGTACTTTGCAGCAGATGCCGCTTTTCTTCTCTCGCCGTCCCGTGAACGAGTCCTTGATGCAAAGACCGTGCCGGCCTCTGGGCAGGCCGGCACGGTCTTTGCATCAAAGACTCGTTCACTGCACGGCAAGGGAAGAAAAGTGGCATCTGCTGCAAACTGCTATGCTCCTGTGGAGTCTGGCGATAGTGTTGATGGCGATTATCATTATTCCCCCGGTGAGTCCAATCGTGGTCCGGCCATGCAGAAGAGCGCAGGAGACGCGGCCAGAAGGGACGCGGCTGGGTCTGCCGTGGTTCTGCGCCGGAGAGGCAGATCAGCGTTGTTGTGTCGTTAAGGACCCGTTCACGGAACGGCGGCCGGGGAAAGGGGGCCCTTCTGCAAAGTATACTGCGGTGTATACTGCAACTATGGTTTCTGACCATAGTATTTGTGTTGACCAATAATGTATGAGGCACTTATTCCATTTTGTCATTCCATTTGCTTTGAGATTTTCAAAATGCCGATGATTATAATGGTTGGTCAACTCTCTGGGGAGGGGCAAGTGAACCTGGTGCGATGACACAAGTATCAATCTCTTGTGCATCCTACTTGGTTTCACTTACCCCTTCGCGGAATGTTAATATTTGTTCCGACCAACAATGTATGAGGCATATGCTATTTAGTTGATACCACTTGGCTCTTTCTTCCATTTTAGTGCCGATGATTAGAATGTTCGGTCAACTGTACACTCCGGGGTGTCGCTAGTGAGCCTGGTGTGATGGCACAAATATCAATCTCTTGTGCATCCTACCTGGCCTCACTAACGCCATCCCGGGATGTTCATATTTGTTTCGACCGACAAAGTATGAGGCCCTTGTCATTCTTCCATTTGCTTTGGTATCTCAAAATGCCGATGATTAGAATGTTTGGTCACCTATACACTTGGGGGAGGGGTCAGTGAACCTGGTGCAATGACACAAGTATCAATCTCTTGTGCATCCTACTTGGTTTCACTGACCCCTTCCCTAAATGTTGATATTTGTTCCGACCAACAATGTATGAGGCATGCCTTTTAGTTCATACTACTTGGATCGTTTTTGAGTTTGCTCTTATTCGTTGCAAACATCTATGAGCGTGCACTAATGTTTCTTTGGCTTGTTCATATATGTGCAGATATGACGTGGTATGTCGTGTACAAGGGCAAGGTTCCCGGAGTCTACAACGACTGGGAGGAGTGTCGGAGACAGGTTCACCGTTTTAGCGGTAACAGCTACAAAGGGTACACCACTAGAGCGGAGGCCGAAGACAGATACGCACGCTATCTGGCGGGAGAGAGGACGGAGCGGAGGAGGAACCGGATGAAGACCACTTTCATCGGGACGGTGCTAGTAGTGACTCTAGCTCTCTTCTATGTGATGCTAGTTTAGATGATCGACCTTGTGTAACCGCCACTAGCTCATTTGTGACTTGTAACACCGTAACACTTGTCTAATATTCGAAATCTTGTGAATCATGGAGGCTAATGTGAAGGACTATGTATTGGTATACTGTGCTGTTGTATATATGTGTTATATATTCTGTATCTGTGCTGTTATACTGTGCTATACAACCTGTACAAATACATGCCAGAAATACAAAAAATGAAAACGAACTACTAGTAGTGGCGCACTACTGGATCTTGAGTGGCGCACGACCACCAAGTAACAGTGGCGCACCAGCCTGGACCCAGTGGCGCACAACCCTCTGATCACCTTCGAAACTAGCAGTGGCGCACCAAAGCTGCCAGCAGTGGCGCACGTCTGAGATGCAACAGTGGCGCACCTAAACAGGCAGCAATGGCGCACCAGCTCGCCGTAACAGTGGCGCACCCAAGGAGGCAGCAGTGGCGCACCGACAGCAGACAGTAGTGGCGCACTGCTGCTGAACAACAGTGGCGCACCCCTTTGGAGTAGTAGTGGCGCACCACTGTACCTATCAATGGCGCACAGGGTAGTGCGCCACTATTACATAGGATAGTTGTGGCGCACCAGAGCTGCGCCACTACTAAAACTTAGCAGTGGCGTGATAGTAGTGGCGCACCAGCAGTGCGCCACTGATGGGGAATAGTGGTGCGCCACTGAATAGCTTTTTCCTAGTAGTGGCTTGTAAAGCCAGATCCTTGAGCGGCGCGGGAAATTCCACATCGGTTCTGCCAATAACTAATGGTTTCTCCTCGCTTCTAAAGATCGGCAATGGCCTCGGAGTGATATTGCACGTGAAACTGCTCTTCGAGTTGCTTCCAGGTCCGGACTGAATCTGGTGGCAACGAGGTGTACCACCCAAAAGCTGGTCCAGTGAGAGACTGCGCGAAAAATCTCACGCGTAACGGGTCTGATGCTGAAATAATGCCCAGCTATGCCAAATATCGGCTCACATGCTCAATTGAGCTAGACCCTTCTGACCCACTGAACTTTGAGAATTCAGGGAGCCGATATTTGGGTGGCAGTGGAATCAAATCATATACATTGGGATACGGCTTGGAATAGCCGATAGTTCTCCTCTTTGGCAGGATGCCAAATTGGTCTCTCAAGATTGTACTGATCTGTTCCACTGTATGAGCTGCAGGGGCCGAACTTTCATGACTCGTTCCGGTGGCATATTTAGCTAGCCACGCCTGTTTATCGGCATCTGCTCCAGAAATTCCTCCTGCGGAAATCCCTGCTGCTGCAATCTGGTTTGTGCGCGTGAAGTTGTTGCAGTCAGGCACGTATGTGCACACGTATCCATGTGGGATTTCTTTGGGCGGCTCATACAGGAATTGGCAATCTCCAGGATCGCCTCCAACCTTGTAGACGACGTATGCCGGTGAAGCCTGTTGCTCTGGGGCGGCAAGCGTGAACGGCAGCTGCGGTCTGGTGTGGAACGGTATCTCTCCCTGGTGAGTGCCTAGGGTAGGTCCTGACGGAGAGTGCTGGTGCTTCGCGATTTCCTGCACCACGCGAACCGCAATGCGCTCGAAAGCGTTCACCAGGCTCTCAGAATGACGGTGCAAAGAGTGAGCCACCATGTAATTAACTTCCTGGCGCAGAGCTCTGGTGCGTTCCTCTGAAGGGAGAGACAGGTCTACCCCGTCGAGAACGCCTTCAGGTGAGAATCCCTTCCACCTGATGCCATGTGAACGGGTTCTCTCGAAAGAGCTGATGAGATCGGCTTCGAACTGAGATTTGAGCTCATCATAATTCTTCTTGTGATCCTCGGTGAGCTCTTCGTATGTGACTGGTGCGTCCGCCATCTCAGTTGCAGATGTTGACGCAATTGTTGTAGAGTGTCCCACCGGGCGTGCCAGAATGTGTTGCCTGCCAAAACCCACCGGCGAGCAGCGACGAGCAACACGGAGAGCCGGGAGGCTCCCAGAACTGCTGGTGGGCCCTGGTCCCTCGGGCGACGGCCCGCAATGCTCTGGCACACGTCCTGGAGGTTGCAAGGGCGTGCCACCTGACCTATACCTGGTCAGGAAGGTGTTGGATTGCTTCAATTAGTTTCCTGCATGGTAGACATGTAAACATTAAATGAGCCTCGATCGGCTCTCAGGTTACCCTGTGAATCGGCTCAAAGAGCCGATTAACCCATGGTTCATAATGGATCTGCAATAACATGGGGGTTCTGCTTTATCAATGCTAAGCTAAATCAATCTACGACAGTTTAGGGTTTTCACCGCATAACCGGAACATCCTACACGTAGTTGAGCCTGGCAGATACGAAAGATAACAGCAAACTAACCCAAAACGAGGCCTAAAAACCAACACGGAGTCGATTCCCGGAACATCCCTTCTTGGATCGGCAAACCGTACCTTACGCACTACTGGATCGTTCAACCCGTTTGCAAGGCCTAACCATGCAGATATCAAACTAATCCTCGAAGAACAAGGAACAACTATAACAGATTGAATCTACTAAACAAAGATAAAGCAAGATGCTGCCCTTACACCTAAATAGGTGTAAGGACAGCTAGATATCTAGGGGCAGCACAGCTACGTAAATATATCAGAAAAGCATCGATGCAAGCCCTAAAACATCTACGATAAATAGTGTTACTCGCCATCAAAAAGGCTTTAGTACGAGCAACACCAAACAACGAATAAATAGATACTGCCTAGATCGCAAGATGCGATCTAGGCAGCATGATGCTTACCCGGAAGAAACCCTCGAAACAAGGGGTGGCGATGCGCCTGGATTGTGTTTGTTGTGAACGTGATCGTCCTCCTTTCTCAATAACCCTAGGTACATATTTATAGTCCGTGGACTTTCTATCTTTGGAAATACACCTAACCGTGTACGAGCTAAACTCTATCTCTTAATTCTAAACTAAGATGCAATCTACTATAATACACATATACACGGGCAATCTAGCCCAAATTCTCGCACGAGGCCGATTCAGAGATACTCCACGTGTATATCCTCCAAGCCCATCTCAATTACGGCCCATCTCTTAATCTGGTTAAAATCTGGTGATAACAATAAGATGTGACGGAATAAAAATATAGTTTCACTAGAGGTGACCTGATAAGTTGTCGATGAAGAAGGGGATGCCTTGGGCATCCCCAAGCTTAGATGCTTGAGTCTTCTTGAAATATGCAGGGATGAACCATGGGGGCATCCCCAAGCTTAGACTTTTCACTCTTCTTGATCATATTATATCATCCTCCTCTCTTGACCCTTGAAAACTTCCTCCACACCAAACTCAAAACAAACTCATTAGAGGATTAGTGCATAATCAAAAATTCACATGTTTAGAGAGGACACAATCATTCTTAACACTTCTAGACATTGCCCAAAGCTACTGAAAGTTAATGGAACAAATAAATCCACTCAACACAGTAAAAGAGGCAATGCGAAATAAAAGGCAGAATCTGTCAAAACAGAACAGTCCGTAAAGACGGATTTTTTAGAGGCACTTAACAGGCTTAGATGAAAAAGCTCAAAACTAATGAAAGTTGCGTACATATCTGAGGATCACGCATGAAAATTGGCAGATGTTTTTGATTCTTCTACAGAGAGATCTACTCAAATTCGTGACAGATAAGAAATCTGTTTCTGCGCAGAAATCCAAATCTAGTATCAACCTTCTATTAGAGACTTTACTTGGCACAACAATGCGATAAAATAAAGATAAGGAGAGGTTGCTACAGTAGTAACCAAGACACAACAAAACAGTAGCAAAATAAAAACATGGGTTATCTCCCAAGAAGTGCTTTCTTTATAGCCATTAAGATGGGCTCAGTAATTTTAATGATGCTCGCGCAAGAAATAAGAGTTGAAGCAAAAGAGAGCATCAAAAGCAAATAAGAAACACTTTTAAGTCTAACCCACTTCCTATGAAAAGGAATCTTGTAAATAAACAAGTCATGTAAGCATAATGCAACAAGCATAGAAAGGCAACACAAGCACAACTTCAAGATTCTCAACATAAAGAGGGGAAACTTAATATTATTAAGATGCATATAACCATGTTTCCCTCTCTCATAATAACTTTCAGTAGCATCATGAACGAACTCAACAATATAACTATCACATGAAGCATTCTTATTCACATGCATAAAGTATCATTACTCTCCAAATAAGCATAATCAATTTTATCTTTACTATTAAATTGCAATAGGTGACTGGCTGGTGTCACAAACAGGCCAAACGTATCACAAACAGGCCAATTCACAAACAGGCCAATTTATTATTTTCGTAGGCCCAACATCCATATACAAACATGCCAAACAGGCCAATTTATTATTTCCTCGTCGTGAAGCACAAGTCGCAATCAATCCTCTACGATCGTACTCGAGTACAGAATCTATTTCCTACTTGCTTACGGAATCCCTGACGAATCAACAAAGAGCAAACACTTTCCGACTCAATTTGTTACCAATGCCCGTCAGATCAACAACAAAAAAACAAAAGCTTATAATTTCTGACTCGATTACAGAGCCAAACAAAGTTAAAACGCCTGGATATTTAAACAAATCACAATCAATGACACGACCTTCTGCCTGCTTCTGCGGACAACCTAGATCGCACACGCACAGAAATATACACGGGTCCGGTAATCCTCTTATCATCGTCAACGCGATGAAACAGAACACTGCCGGACATCGTCTTAAGCATACTCATAGATTCCATAGGCCATTTTCCTTTGCATCCTTTTGCTCTCGATCACTGATCTAAAATCTGATTGTCTGCTCCTTAATCTTTACCTACACAATCTATTTGACCAAATATGAATCTGCTGAAATAAGATACTAAGAACTACATTACTTTTTGACCAAATATGTGCCCAAGCATCCTCAAAAAATACAGCCATACAAAATTGTAGAACTAGACTGAACCTTCTGGAATAATTTACCAAGAACTAATTTAATGTCAGGACAAAAAAATGCTATTAGGACACCTTCCGTCGAGGCCCACCCTGGCTAGCCAACGCAGGCACGATCGGCGACATGGAAGACCTTGCGCGCTGGGAGCTTCAAGGTGGAGTTTTGGGCAGCGGTGAGGACTACAGGGATGGCGGAGCAGAGGCTGGCACGAGCAACCAAACACGCAACAACAGAGACGGAGCGGCGGACCTCTTCTCCACCAGATCAGCGGGCGGCGGAGAAGAGGAGAGCATGCCGCCGGCACGCGGTGGGGCTAGGGATTGGGAGCGGGTGCGCAGCCATGGCCCATTGGAGAAGTAGGTGGAGGACAGGGTGAGCTAGATGGAGAAGATAGGGGAAGTGAGCACAGTCTGAGTGAAAAATGTCTTCCTTATTGTATCTTTTTTGAGCGGGAGAAAATATGGAGTTTTTAGCAGATTTAGAAACAACAAAATGTGTATACCTCTAGAACAAATTCATCTATCGGTGATAAATTTTAGACAATGGCATGACTACACGATATATATTATTAAACTTTTTTTACTTTATTCATCTGTACCAATAAAAAAACTCAATTCTGTTTTTGAAGTGTTTGCTTTTGAAGATAATAAAAAGATTGTGTCTGATGTGATCAGGCTTGAGTGAACGGAATAAACATCGGGGTTTATGCCATAAAAGTTTTTATAGTTTTTCTTTTATACATGTTTTGTATAGACAATTCAAATTGTTACCTCGGTTGGAATAAAAAAGACTTATTCTTGGTGCTTCGGAAAAGCAACCAACTAAGCAACATTGTGATATTTTTGGAAGATATCAAAACCATATCCATAAAAATATTAGATACCGTAGCAACGCACGGGCATTCAACTAGTTAGTAATAGTGGGAGTAAAACTATCACAACCATCATTGTAATTATCATAAATTGCAGGCATGGTATAATCATAATAAACTTTATCCTCCATAGTAGGTGGCACCAAAATACCACTATCATTATAATCATCATAAATAGGAGGCAAAGTATCATCAAAGTAAATTTTCTCCTCAAAACTTGGGGGACTAAAAATATCATCTTCATCAAAACCGACCTCCCCAAGCTTAAATTCTTCCATAGCATTAGCAATAATAGTTTCCAAAGAGTTCATGCTAATAACATTGCTACAACTATTTTGCAAACAAAGTTCCATGGGTTTTTTAATTCTCTGTTCAAACACATCATGTCCTAATTCAAGATAAAGTTCATAAAGATCTCTAATTTTTTTGTTGTTTTCCATTAAGCCTCCTAGTGAAAATAAAAACAAGAAACAAAAAGATGCAATTGCCAAGTCTAAAGGAAATTAGCTTAGTAGTCGGAGGATGTGAATACCTTTTACCTTACCTCCCGGCAACGGCGCCAGAAAATAGCTTGATGTCTACGCACGCTTCTATTCCTGTAGACAGTGTTGGGCCTCCAAGAGTAGAGGTTTGTAGAACAGCAGCAAGTTTCCCTTAAGTGAATCACCCAAGGTTTATCGAACTCAGGGAGGTAGAGGTCAAATATATCCCTCTCAAGCAACCCTACAATTACGATACAAGAAGTCTCTTGTGTCCCCAACACACCTAATACACTTGTCAGATGTATAGGTGCACTAGTTCGGCGAAGAGATAGTGAAATACAAGTATAATGGATGATTGTAAGTAGTAATTGCAATCTGAAATAAAGATGGCAGCAAGCAAACATGTAACAGAACTTGTTGGAAACGGTATTTTAATGCTTAGAAACAAGGCCTAGGGATCATACTTTCACTAGTGGACACTCTCAACATTGATCACATAACTGAATAAATAAATGCTACTTTCTACACTCTCTTGTTGGATAACAAACACCATTCATTGTGTAGGGCTACAAAAGCACACCTCAAGCCGGAGTAAACAAGCTCCACAACATCCGGAGTTCATATTAGAGTAACCTCTAGAGTGCATAATAGACCGTTGCAATTTAGACCGAGTACTAACATAACATACACACTGTCAACAATAGCTATGAAAGGGGGAATAGATCGCATCAATACTATCATAGTAATAGTTAACTTCATAATCTACAAGAGATTACAATCATAACCTACGCCAAGTACTACATGATGCACACACTGTCAACATTACATCATGGAGGAGGAATAGATTACTTTAATAACATCACTAGAGTAGCACATAGATTAATAGTGATACAAAGCTCATGATCACATAAAGATCACACCATGGGAGAGAGAGATGAACCACATAGCTACCGGTAGAGCCCTCAGCCTCGGGGGAGAACTACCCCCTCCTCATCATGGGAGACAACAACGGCGATGAAGATGGCGGTGGTGTCGATGGAGGTGACTCCGGGGGCGATTCCCGTCCCGGCGGCGTGCGGAACAGAGACTGTCCCCCGAAACAGAGTTTCGCGATGGCGGCGACGTCCTGGAGTCTTTCTGGAGTTTCGTCAATTGTTGTAAGGTTTTCACGTCACGAGAGATTATATAGGCGAAGAGGTGGCGCAAGGGGGTGCCTAGGGGGCCCACCCCATACGGCGGCGTGCCCCCTCCTAGGTCGCGCCCCAGTGTGGTGTGGGGGCCCTGGGCCTCCTCTCCGGCTCCCCTTCGGTGTTGGTCCGTCTCGGTGAAATAAGATGTTTGGCTTTTGTTTCGTCGAATTCCGAGAATATTGCCCGAACAACCTTTCTGGAACCAAAAACAGCAGAAAACAGGAACTGGCACCTCGGCATCTTGTTAATAGGTTAGTTCCGGAAAATGCATAAAATCATTATAAAGTGTGAGAAAAACATGTAGGTATTGTCATAAAACTAGCATGGAACATCAGAAATTATAGATACGTTGGAGACGTATCACCCGCGCTCTAGGCTGAGCCCCTGCCCAACATTTTTGCCCATCGTGCATGTGCTCAGCTTCTTCTGCTTAGTGTCCTTAGTGGCAGTGTCATGGTTCCTTTCTTCCGTTGGTAGCATTCTTCGTAGTCTTGTCTTTGTGTGAGTGTATGCGGTTCTTTGGTGTAACCTAGGTTCAACACTTTGTATCTTGTCGCCGTGGAAGGTTTTATTAATTTAACGTCGACTATTGGCCTGTTATCTAAAAAAAACTACACATCAACAGTGGGGTGCGTTTGAGCACAACTATGTGGAAGGAAGACGAAGCTGGCCGTTGGAAATATTTGTGCGAGCAGCTACAAGATTTAACATGGATGGTGCTAGATCAGGTAGTACGCAAGCACTGAAAGATTGATGCACTAGCCTATTGAACCAAAAGTCCGAACTGGTGGAAAGAGACTAGGTAGTGTATTTATATTCAACACTCCCCCTTCACGTCTAGGCTATTTTAGTCCTTAGCGTGGGTTCGGTGCGGGCCGCAGAATCTTTTTTCTTTTGTTTTTAAAACTGCGTGAGCAGGGTCTTAAACTTGAGACCTCTTGGCTCTGATACCATGAAAGATTGATGCACTAGCCAACTGAACCAAAAGTCTGAACTGATGGAAAGAGACTAGGTAGTGTATTTATATTCAACACTTCACGTCTCTACAAGATGGAATTTGTCTCAAGGTGGAGTTTGTTGCATTGTGATCCAAATTCATATACTAAAGGGAGGCTAACTTCTGACGAGCGGAGCGAGGCCCGTCGCCGGTAGGCTTGGGCCGAAGCGTAGCGGAGTCTGAAGTTAGCCCATACATCGTGCCCTGCAGGGATGCTGATACGTCTCCAACGTATCCATAATTTCTGATGTTCCATGCTTGTTTTATGACAATACCTACATGTTTTGCTCACACTTTATAATGTTTTATTGCGTTTTCCGGAACTAACCTATTAACGAGATGCCGAAGGGCAGTTCTGTTTTGTTGTTTTTGGTTCCCGAAAGGCTGTTCGGGCAATATTCTCGGAATTCGACGAAACGAAGACCCAATATCTTATTTTTCCCGGAACCTTCCAGAAAGTCAAGGGGGACCAGAGGGGTGCCTGGGGCCCACACATGGTGGCGCGGCTGGGCCTGGGCGCGCCCCCTGTGTGAGGAGGCCCCGTGGCCCCTCCGACTCCGTCTCTTCGCCTATATAAACCCTTTCGACCTAAAACGCGATACCAATTGACGAAACTCAGAAAGACTCCGCGCCGCCGCCATCGCGAAACTCAATTCGGGAAAGAATCTCTGTTCCGGCACCCTGCCGGGACGGGGAAGTGCCGGAAGCCATCTCCATCAACGCCACCGCCTCCATCATGCTCCGTGAGTAGTTCCCCCATGGACTACGGGTTCTAGCTGTAGCTAGTTGGTATTCTCTCCCCATGTACTTCAATACAATGATCTCATGAGCTGCCTTACATGATTGAGATCCATCTGATGTAATCGGTGTTGTGTTTGTTGGGATCCGATGGATTGTTACATTATGATTAGTCTATCTATAAAGTTTGTGAAGTTATTGTTGCTGCAATCTTGTTGTGTTTAATGCTTGTCACTAGGGCCCGAGTGGCATGATCTTAGATTTAAGCTCTATACTTATTGCTTAGATTATATCTACAAGTTGTTTGCACATATCTATGTCCGGAACCCGAGGCCCCAAAGTGACAGAAATTGGGACAACCGGAGGGGAAGGCGTAGGTATGAGGATCACATATTTTCACGGAGTGTTAATGCTTTGCTCCGGTACTCTATTAAAAGGAGTACCTTAATTTCCAGTAGATTCCCTTGAGGCCCGGCTGCCACCGGCTGGTAGGACAAAAGATGTTGTACAAGTTTCTCATTGCGAGCACGTATGACTATATATGGAAAACATGCCTACATGATTAATAATCTTGATGTTCTATCTTAATGCTATTTCAATCCTATCAATTGCCCAACTGTAATTTGTTCACCCAACACTTGTTATTGGAGAGTTACCACTAGTGTAGATAGCTGGGAACCCCGGTCCATCTCTCATTATCATATACTCGTCCTATATGTCATTGGAAGTAGTATCAACTATTTTCTGGTGCCATTGCTCTCATATTACTGCTACTGCTGCTTTTTTACTGTTACTATTGCTCCCATATTACTGCTGCTTTCACATCACCCTGTTACTAGTGCTTTTCCAGGTGCAGCTGAATTGACAACTCAGTTGTTAAGGCTTATAAGTATTCTTTACCTCCCTTGTGTCGAATCAATAAATTTGGGTTTTACTTCCCTCGAAGACTGTTGCGATCCCCTATACTTGTGGGTTATCAAGACTATTTTCTGGCGCCGTTGCCGGAGGCATAGCTCTACTCATAAGTTCACCTGGGGAGTACACTCTACCTCTCTCTCTGCTTTTATTTTATTTTGTCTTGCTAGTTTACTTTTGTCTAGTTTATTTGTGCTTAGTTTATTTCTGTCTAGTTTTATTTTGCTTAGTTTACTTTTGTCTAGTTTATTTTTGTCTAGTTTTATTTTCCCTATATACCCGAAAATCCATAAAAATTTGAAAAACCTAAAAATTAAAAATTGCTATTATGGGAGAACCTACAACCTATTTGGAGCTTATAGAATTATATAATAATTATAGAGAATCAAGAAAGGGGAAAGTTATGAGTGCTGTGATAGAAAAATTAAATACAATTGCTAAAATCTTGCTTAAACGCCATGATATAAACTGTTGCTCTAAACAGGATACTAAACATCTTAAATTTCAATGTGGCTTTAGTGAGGAAATTTTAATTAAGAACTATAATTGGAATAGCTATATTCATTATGGGTTCGAAGAGGTAGAACAATTTGTCATATTTATGGGAGCCTCTGAGATAGAATCATTCATGTCTAAAAATTATGAAACTTGTGTTGTTTGTAAGGACCTTAAAGATTATGTCTCTTCTATCCTTAATTTTTGCATAGAAAGCTACAGTGATAATCCTTATATCATTGATTATAAAGAGAGACTCATTAATGCACAAGAATGCACTCACAATTTGCAGGAACCGGTGGAAGAAGAAATTGATGAACCTGAAAGCTCATTGGATGAAAAAGAAGAGGAAATTGATGAACCTGAAAGCTCATTGGATGAAAAAGAAGAGGAGAGTGATGAACAAAAGGAGGAAGAATGGATTAGCTACCCATGCCAACCTTCTAATGAGAGTAACTCTTTATCTCTTACACTATTTGATTGTCCTCCATGCTTACCGAAAGAGGATGAATGTTATGTTCCTGTGGATTCTCTTGAAATATTCCCTATGAGTAAAACTGGTGAGAATAATTATGCTACTGTTATCTATGATAATCCATGCTACTTTGATAAATCTTATGATAATGCTTTGTTTGTGCCTGATGTTGAAATGCATGGTACTAAAGAGTTTTGCTTGGCAAATGTTTATGATAAATCTCTAGATGATGGTCCTATGTTACTTGATAATATTAATTGTACTACTAATGAAAAAGGGATTGGAGAGTTCTTGACTTTATCTATGAGTCCCATATCTTTTGAGATTGATCAATCATCTTGTTATATTATTGATAAAAGTGGGTTTGAAAGTTTTAATCCTATTATTTCTGAGCTTGATAAAAATTATGTGTTTGTGAATCATGAAAATCATGCTTTATGTGATAGTTATATTGTTGAGTTTATCCATGAAGCTACTGAAAATTATTATGAGAGAGGAAAATATGGTTGTAGAAATTTTCATGGTACTAAAACACCTCTCTATATGCTGAAACTTTTGAAGTTACTCTTGTTTTATCTTCTTATGCTTGTCACTTTGTTCTTCATGAATTTATTTGTGTAAAAGATTCCTATGCATAGGAAGTGGGTTATACTTAAATGTGTTTTGAACTTGCTTTTTGATTCTCTCTTTTGCTTCAACTCTCACCCTTATGTGAGCATCATTAAAATTGCTGAGCCCATCTTAATGGCTATAAAGAAAGCACTTCTTGGGAGATAAACCATGTGTTTATTTTGCTACTGTTTTGTTGTGTCTTGGAAGTTGTTACAACTGTAGCAACCTCTCCTTATCTTTATTTTATTGCAATATTGTGCCAAGTGAAGTCTCTAATAGAAGGTTGATACTAGATTTCGATTTCTGCGCAGAAATAGATTTCTATTTGTCACGAATCTGGGCAGATTTCTCTGTAGGAACTCAGAAAAATCTGCCAATTTACATGCGTGATCCTCAGATATGTACGCAACTTTCATTAGTTTTAAGTTTTCTGATTTGAGCAACGGAAGTACCATTTTAAAATTCGTATTTACTGGCTGTTCTGTTTTGGCAGATTCTGTCTCTGTTTTTTGCATTGTCTCTTGTGGACTTTAAGTGAGGCTTTCTAGACGTGGAGAGCTGTAGCTAATGTTTTATTGAGTTCTTGCAATGTGTCACTACAGGACCAAGGTGGATTAAAGTTTTTTTTTGAGTACTAACCCCTCTAATGAAGTTTATGAGAAGTTTGGTGTGGAAGTTTTCAAGGGTCAAGAGAGGAGGGTGATATATGATCAAGAAGAGTGAAAAGTCTAAGCTTGGGGATGCCCCGTGGTTCATCCCTGCATATTTCAAGGAGACTCAAGCGTCTAAGCTTGGGGATACCCAAGGCATCCCCTTCTTCATCAACTTATCAGGTTTCTTCTATTGAAACTATATTTTTATTCGGTCACATCATATGTGCTTTACTTGGAGCGTCTGTTTGTTTTTGTTTGTGTTTGAATAAATTCGGATCCTAGCAATCCTTGTGTGGGAGAGAGACACGCTCCGCTTTTTCATATGAACAATGGTGTTCTTAGCTTTATTTTAATGTTCATGGCGGAGTTGAAAACCGCTGCACTTATTGTTATTTGGTTGGAAACAGAAAATGCTTCATATTGTCTTGGATAATTTGATACTTGGCAATTTTTTTGAGCTCTCAAGTAGATCATGCTCTTGCATCATGTAGTTTAAACCTATTAGTGGAGAAATACCGTAGAGCTTGTTGAAATTGGTTTGCATGATTGGTCTCTCTAAGGTCTAGATATTTTCTGGTAAAAGTGTTTGAGCAACAAGGAAGACAATGTAGAGTTTTATAATGCTTGCAATTTGTTCTTATGTAAGTTTTGCTGTACCGGTTCATACTTGTGTTTCCTTCAAACAACCTTGCTAGCCAAAGCCTTGTACTGAGAGGGAATGCTTCTCGTGCATCCAAAACCTTGAGCCAAAAACCTATGCCATGTGTGTCCACCATATCTATCTACTATGTGGTATTTCCTGCCATTCCAAGCAAATACTTCATGTGCTACCTTTAAACAATTCAAAATTTACTATCTCTTATTTGTGTCAATGTTTTATAGCTCATGAGGAAGTATGTGGTGTTTTATCTTTCGATCTTGTCATTTACTTCTGACAGACTTTCACAATGGACTAGTGACTTCATCCGCTTATCCAATAATTTTGCAAAAAGAGCTGGCAATGGGGTTCCCAGCCCCAATTAATTAACCTTCATTAATAATTCTCTTCACGTGTTTTTCTCTGATCTATCAGTAAGCAACTTAATTTTGCAAATAGACACTCCTCCATGGTATGTGAATGTTGGAAGGCACCCGAGGATTCGGTTAGCCATGGCTTGTGTAAGCAAAAGGTTGGGGGAGTGTCATCTAATAAATAAAACTAAAATACATGTGTAAACAAAAGAGAAGAGGGATGATCTACCTTGCTGGTAGAGATAACGTCCTTCATGGGAGCCGCTCTTGAAAGTCTGGTTGATGAGGTAGTTAGAGTGCCCACTACCATTCGTTGACAACAACAAACACCTCTCAAAACTTTACTTTTATGCTCTCTATATGATTTCAAAACTTGAAAAGCTCTAGCACATGATTTTATCCCTGCTTCCCTCTGCGAAGGGCCATTCTTTTACTTTATTGTTGAGTCAGTTTACCCATTTCCTTCCATCTTAGAAGCAAACACTTGTGTCAACTGTGCATTGATTCTTACATACTTGCTTATTTGCATTCATCATATTACTTTGTGTTGACAATTATCCATGAGATATGCATGTTGAAAGTTGAAAGCAACTGCTGAAACTTATATCTTCCTTTGTGTTGCTTCGATGCCTTTACTTTGAATGTATTGCTTTATGAGTTAACTCTTGTGCAAGACTTTTGATGCTTGTATTGAAAGTACTATTCATGAAAAGTTTTGCTATATGTTATCTATTTGTTAGCAACTATAGATCATTGCCTTGAGTCACTTCGTTCATCTCATATGCTTTGCAATAGTATGATTAAGATTATGTTGGTAGCATGTCACTTCAGAAATTATTCTTTTTATCGTTTACCTACTCGAGGACGAGTAGGAACTAAGCTTGGGGATGCTGATATGTCTCCAACGTATCCATAATTTCTGATGTTCCATGCTTGTTTTATGACAATACCTACATGTTTTGCTCACACTTTATAATGTTTTATTGCGTTTTCCGGAACTAACCTATTAACGAGATGTCGAAGGGCAGTTCTGTTTCTGTTGTTTTTGGTTCAGAAAGGCTGTTCGGGCAATATTCTCGGAATTCAACGAAACGAAGACCCAATATCGAACCTTCCAGAAAGTCAAAGGGGGGCCAGAGTGGTGCCCTGGGGGCCCCACACATGGTGGCGGCGCGGCCCCAGGCCTGGGCGCGCCCCCTACTGTGAGGAGGCCCCGTGGCCCCTCCGACTCCGTCTCTTCGCCTATATAAGCCCTTTCGACCTAAAAACGCGATACCAATTGACGAAACTCCAGAAAGACTCCAGGGGCGCCGCCGCCATCGCGAAACTCCAATTCGGGGGACAGAATCTCTGTTCCGGCACCTGCCGGGACGGGGAAGTGCCCCCGAAGCCATCTCCATCAATGCCACCGCCTCCATCATGCTCCGTGAGTAGTTCCCCCATGGACTACGGGTTCTAGCTGTAGCTAGTTGGTATTCTCTCCCCCATGTACTTCAATACAATGATCTCATGAGCTGCCTTACATGATTGAGATCCATCTGATGTAATCGGTGTTGTGTTTGTTGGGATCCGATGGATTGTTACATTATGATTAGTCTATCTATAAAGTTTGTGAAGTTATTGTTGCTGCAATCTTGTTGTGTTTAATGCTTGTCACTAGGGCCCGAGTGGCATGATCTTAGATTTAAGCTCTATACTTATTGCTTAGATTGTATCTACAAGTTGTTTGCACATGTCTATGTCCGGAACCCGAGGCCCCAAAGTGACAGAAATTGGGACAACCGGAGGGGAAGGCGTAGGTATGAGGATCACATGTTTTCACGGAGTGTTAATGCTTTGCTCCGGTACTCTATTAAAAGGAGTACCTTAATTTCCAGTAGATTCCCTTGAGGCCCGGCTGCCACCGGCTGGTAGGACAAAAGATGTTGTACAAGTTTCTCATTGCGAGCATGTATGACTATATATGGAAAACATGCCTACATGATTAATAATCTTGATGTTCTATCTTAATGCTATTTCAATCCTATCAATTGCCCAACTGTAATTTGTTCACCCAACACTTGTTATTGGAGAGTTACCACTAGTGTAGATAGCTGGGAACCCCGGTCCATCTCTCATCATCATATACTCGTCCTATATGTCATTGGAAGTAGTATCAACTATTTTCTGGTGCCATTGCTCTCATATTGCTACTGCTGCTTTGTTCTGTTACTATTGCTTCCATATTACTGCTGCTTTCACATCACCCCTGTTACTAGTGCTTTTCCAGGTGCAGCTGAATTGACAACTCAGTTGTTAAGGCTTATAATTATTCTTTGCTTCCCTTGTGTCGAATCAATAAATTTGGGTTTTACTTCCCTCGAAGACTGTTGCGATCCCCTATACTTGTGGGTTATCGATGCCTGTGAA
Organism: Lolium multiflorum; assembly: GCA_030979885.1. Taxonomy (NCBI): domain Eukaryota; kingdom Viridiplantae; phylum Streptophyta; class Magnoliopsida; order Poales; family Poaceae; genus Lolium; species Lolium multiflorum. The sequence goes on along the minus strand of CM061750.1, from coordinate 97,771,808 downwards.
GAGGGTGGGGGGTGGCAGCCCCCCGCGGTACGGTACGGATCGTTGGCACCGCCTATATATACATCTTGTAAGCCGCCGGCAAGGGTGACATAGGCATCCCCAATGGGCCTGCCGAAAGATGGTACCCAGGGTTTACTGAAGGCCCATGACTCGAAGAATAAGAAGATTCGGAAGCCCAAGATGCTAGTAAGGAAAGCTAGAGTTGTATTAGGAAGTATAACTTGTAATCTTGCGGGACGGGTTAGAAACCCTCCCGGACTCTGTAACTTGTGTATTACGAAACCCTCGGCTCCACCTCCTATATAAGGGGGAGTCGAGGGACAAAGAGAGGATCGAATCTACTGTCAACACAACCCTAGTTTCATAATCGTCGAGTACTTTTCGGCTGAAACCTTCGAGATCTACTTGCCCTCTACATCCAACGAAACCCTAGTCTACAATACGTAGGCATTGATAAGTTAATACCTTGTCAAAGGGTTTATCATATTATAAGATAACCCACGGCGTTTGTAAACACCTCCCGATATAGTGAAGTTTTGCTGGCTGGCGCCCGTGGTTTTTCCCCTTCTGTGTTGGAAGGGGTTTTCCACGTTAAATCTTGTGTCCCCTGCGTGTGTTCTTGTTTCGTTCTTCGTTATTTGCTTGTCGCTTTTATAACAAGTGGTATCAGAGCCCGTGTTTCAATCTAGGGTTTTGCGACATGTCTTCCTTGAAGTTCGATCTACCGCAGCTGGATTACACCACGAGATTTTCTCTGTGGCAAGTGAAGATGAGGGCGATACTTACCCAATCTTCTGATCTGGATGAAGCTCTTGATGGATTTGGCAAGAAAGATGCCAAGACCTGGACCGACGATGAAAAGAGGAAAGACCGTAAGGCTTTTTCATTAATTCAGCTTCATCTATCCAACAATATCTTGCAGGAAGTGCTGGCTGAGAAATCCGCAGCGGCGCTGTGGTTGAAACTGGAATCGATCTGCATGTCCAAAGATCTAACCAGTAAGATGCACGTGAAGATGAAGTTGTTCTCGCACAAGCTGCAAGAAGGTGCGTCAATGATGAATCACCTATCGATCTTTAAAGAGATCGTTTCTCAAACGTATCCATAATTTCTGATGTTCCATGCTTGTTTTATGACAATACCTACATGTTTTGTTCACACTTTATGATGTTTTGATGCATTTTCCGGAACTAACCTATTGAGAGTCGTGATGACTGTTTTCCGTTGTTTTGGGCCCAAAGGCTGAGGGCAATAAGATGAATTCTATGGTGCCAGAGGTTCATCATTTTTCCCAGAAGCCTGCAGGTCGAGGGGGACCGACACGCGCGGCGCGCGGCCCAGGGGTGGGCGCGCCCTAGTGTGAGGAGGCCCCGTGGCCCCTCCGACTCCGACTCTTCGCCTATTTAAGCCGTCCTGACCTAAAACATCGATACCGATTGACGAAACTCCAGAAAAGCTCCAGGGGCGCCGCCGCCATCGCGAAACTCCAATCGGGGACAGAAGTCTCTGTTCGGCACCTGCCGGGACGGGGAATTGCCCCGGAGCCATCTCCATCGACACCACCGCCATCTTCATCGCCATCGCTGTCTCCTATGATGAGGAGGGAGTAGTTCTCCCCCGAGGCTGAGGGCTGTACCGGTAGCTATGTGGTTAATCTCTCTCTCTGTACTCCAATACAATGATCTCATGAATTGCTTTGCATAAGTGAGATCCATATGATGAGCTTTGTATCGCTACTAGTCTATGTGCTACTCATGTGATGTTATTAAAGTAGTCTATTCCTCCTGCATGGTGTAAAGGCGACAGTGTGTGCACCGTGTAGTTCTTGTCGTAGGTTATGATCATAATCTCTTGTAGGTTATGGAGTTAATTATCACTATGATAGTATTGATGTGATCTATTCCCCCTTTCATAGTGTAATGGACAGTGTGTATGCTATGTTAGTTCTCGGTTTATTTTGCAAAGATCTATTATGCTCTAAGGTTACTTAAATATGAATGCTGAATGTTGTGGCGCTTGTTAACTCCGGCTTGAGGGAGCTCTTGTAGCCCTACACAACGAATGGTGTTTGTCATCCAACAAAAGAGTGTATGTAGCACAAATGAGAAGAAGTTATTATTTATTATGTGATCAATATTGAGAGTGTCCACTAGTGAAAGTATGATCCCTAGGCCTTGTTTCCAATACTGCAAACACCGCTTACTTACTGTTCTACTGCATGTTTACTCGCTGCCATATTTATTTCAGATTGTTATCACCACTCATATTCATCTATACCACCTATGTTTTACTATCTCTTCGCCGAACTAGTGCACCTATACATCTGACAAGTGTATTAGGTGTGTTGGGGACACAAGAGACTTCTTGTATCTTAATTGCAGGGTTGCTTGAGAGGACTATCTTTGACCTCTACCTCCCTTAGTTCGATAAACCTTGGGTGATTCACTTAAGGGAAACTTGCTGCTGTTCTACAAACCTCTGCTCTTGGAGACCCAACACTGTCTACAGGAAAAGAAGCGTGAGTAGACATCAAGATATTTTCTGGCGCCGTTGCCGGGGAGGTAAGGTAAAAGGTATTCACATCCTCCGACTACTAAGCTATTTTCTAGCACTGTTGCCGGTGTGTGAGTGCTCGAAGCTATCTCCTTTAGATTCTGCAATTTTATATTTTTGTCTCTTGTTTTTATTTTCACTAGTTAGGCATAATGGAAAACAACAAAAAAATTAGTGAGCTTTTTTATCTTTTTCCTGATTTAGAATTGTTTGATGCAAAAATTAAAAAACCTATGGAACCTTATTTGCATGCTAGTAGCAATGTTATTAGTATGAACGCAATTACTGCTAATGCTATGGAGAAGTCTAAGCTTGGGGAAGCTAGTTTTTGTGATCTTTTTAGCTTCCCAGTTTTAGGGGAGAAAATTTGCTCTGATAATACTTTATCTCCCATATGCGATAACTCTAATGATGCTTATGATATTTTAAATCCACCTACTGCAAGTATTCCGTATACCCATGAAAACTATTGAACGTATTAGGGATAGCCGCTATGAAGGGGATGGAACTGTTCATCCTGGAGATCATTTACTGTTTTTACATGAATTATGTGGGTTATTCAAGTGTGCAGGTATTTCAATGGATGAAGTTAGGAAGAAATTATTTGTTATGTCGCTGTCTGGTAAAGCGGCGCATTGGTATAAACTGCTGAAGGATGGGCGTTCTCTTGATTGGAAGGATATTGTGCCTTTATTTTATTCTAAATTCTATCCTCCAAGTGAAATTCACAAAGACCGAAACCGTATATATAATTTCTGGCCTCATGATGGAGAGAGTATTGCCCAAGCATGGGAGAGATTGAAGTCCTTAATGCTCAAATGCCCCAATCATGAGCTTCCTGGTAATGTTATCATTGATAATTTCTATGCAAGACTTTCTTTTCAGGATAAAACCTTGCTGGATACTGCTTGTTCTGGATCATTCACACGCAACAAAGAAGAGTTTAAATGGGACCTTCTTGATCGGATTCAGGAGAATACTGAAGAATGGGAGAATGACAAAGGTAGAGAGTCAGGTATAAATTATGATTATGAATGCATTGAAACTTTTATGGATACTGATAAATTTCGAAATATGAGTGCTACTTATGGTCTTGACTCTCAAGTTGTTGCAAATTTTTATAAAGCTTTTGCTTCTCACATTGAATTGCCTAGGAAGAATTTTGATAAGTATCATGAACCTTTTAAAGACGCTTGCATGAAGGATGAAACTGTTATTAATGATTGCAATGAAGTTACTCGTGTCCTATCTTCTTATGCTTGTCACTTTGTTCTTCATGAATTTATTTGTGTACAAGATTCCTTTTCATAGGAAGTGGATTAGGCTTAAATGTGTTTTGAATTTGCTTTTTGATGCTCTCTTTGCTGCGACTCTCATCCTTATGAGAGCATCATCATTAAAATTACTAAGCCCATCTTAATGGCTATAAAGAAAGCACTTCTTGGGAGATAACCCATATTTTATTTTATTTACTGTATTGTTGAGTCTTGGAAGTTGTTTACTACTGTAGCAACATCTCCTTATCATGTTTTTGTGCCAAGTAAAGTCTCTATAGTAAGGTTGATACTAGATTTGGATTACTGCACAGAAATAGATTTGCTGTCTGTCACAAATTTGCGCAGAACTCTATGTAGGTAACTCAGAAAAATCTTCCAATTTACGTGCGTGATCCTCAGATATGTACGCAATTTTAATTAGTTTTGAGTTTTTCCGTTTGAGCAAGTTAAGTGCCCCTGCAAAATTCGTCTTTACGGACTGTTCTGTTTGACAGATTCTGCCTTTTATTTCGCATTGCCGCTTTTGCTATGTTGAATGAGTTTCTTTGTTCCATTAATTTTCAGAAGCTTTGTGCAATGTCCAGAAGTGTTGAGAATTATTGTGTCACCTCTGAACATGTGAATTTTGATTATGCACTAACCCTCTAATGAGTTTGCTTGAAGTTTGGTGTGGAGGAAGTTTTCAAGGGTCAAGAGAAGAGGATGATATACTATGATCAAGAAGAGTGAAAGGTCTAAGCTTGGGGATGCCCGTGGTTCATCCCTGCATCTTTCAAGAAGACTCAAGCATCTAAGCTTGGGGATGCCCAATGCATCCCCTTCTTCATCGATAACTTATCAGGTCACTTCTAGTGAAACTATATTTTTATTCCGTCACATCTTATGTACTTTACTTGGAGCGTCTGTGTGCTTTTATTTTCGTTTTGTTATTTTCATTCTCTGAATAAATTCATGCTCATGTGGGAGAGAGACACGCTCCGCTTTTTCATATGGAACACTTGTGTTCTTAGTTGTGCTTTAATGTTCATGGCGGAGTTGAAAACCGCTTCGTTAATTGCTATTTGGTTGGAATCAGAAAATGCTTCATATGGTTTGGAATAAATTGATACTTGGCAATTGTTTTGAGCTCTCATAGATCATGTTTAAGCTCTTGCATCATGTAGTTTAATCTATTAGTGGAGAACTACCGTAGAGCTTGTTAAAATTTGGTTTGCATGATTGGTCTCTCTAAGTCTAGATATTTTCTGGTAAAGTGTTTGAACAACAAGGAAGACGTGTAGAGTCTTATAATGCTTGCAATATGTTCTTGTGTAAGTTTTGCTGTACCTGTTCATACTTGTGTTTGCTTCAAACAACCTTGCTAGCCCAAACCTTGTACTGAGAGGAAATGCTTCTCGTGCATCCAAACACCTTGAGCCAAAACCCATGCCATTTGTGTCCACCATATCTACCTACTATGTGGTATTTTTCTGCCATTCCAAAGTAAATTACTTGAGTGCTACCTTTAAAATTTCATTCCTTTATCTTTGCAATATATAGCTCATGGGACAAATAGCTTAAAAACTATTGTGGTGATGAATATGTAGTTATGTGTCTTAGTTCTTATAAGTTGCTTGTTGAGCGGTAACCATGTTTCTGGGGACGCCATCAACTTTTTACCTTTGTTGGATATCATGTGAGATGCTATGCATGTTCGTCTTGTCTGAAGTAAGTGCGATTTCATGATCAAATGGTTTGAGTATGCATATGTTAGAGAAGAACATTGGGCCGCTAACCAAAGCCATGTATCATGGTGGAAGTTTCAGTTTGGACATACAACCTCAATCTCTTATGAGAATATTATCTGTTGTTGAATGCTTAAGCATTAAAAGAGGAGTCCATTATCTGTTGTCTATGTTGTCCCGGTATGGATGTCTAAGTTGAGAATAATCAAAAGCGAGAAATCCAATGCGTGCTTTCTCCTTAGACCTTTGTACAGGCGGCATAGAGGTACCCCTTTGTGACACTTGGTTGAAACATATGTCATGCAATGATAATCCGTGTTATCCGAGCTGATTAGGACAAGGTGCGAGCACTATTAGTACTCTATGCATGAGACTTGCAACTTGTAGGAAGTATTATGCATAGCACATATGAATTATTACTACCGTTGACAAAATTGTTTCTATGTTTTCAAAATAAAAGCTCTAGCACAAAAATAGTAATCCATGCTTCCCTCTGTGAAGGGCCATTCTTTTACTTTATGTTGAGTCAGTTTACCCACTTCTTTCTATCTTAGAAGCAAACACTTGTGTTAACTGTGTGCATTGATTCTTACATGTTTACTTATTGCACTTGTTATATTGCTCTATGTTGACAAATATCCATGAGATATACATGTTACAAGTTGAAAGCAATTGCTGAAACTTAATCATCCTTTGTGTTGCTTCAATGCATTCTACTTTGAATTTATTGCTTATGAGTTAGCTCTTATGCAAGTCTTGTTGATACTTGTCTTGAAAGTACTATTCATGAAAAGTTTTGCTATATGATTCATTTGTTTTCAGTCATTATCTCTTTGTTAGCAATCTATTGCTTCAGATCACTCCATTCATCTCATATGCTTTACAATAATGTTGATCAAGATTATGTTGATAGCATGTCACTTCAGAAATTATTTGTTGTTATCGTTTACCTACTCGAGGGCGAGTAGGAACTAAGCTTGGGGATGCTTGATACGTCTCAAACGTATCCATAATTTCTGATGTTCCATGCTTGTTTTATGACAATACCTACATGTTTTGTTCACACTTTATGATGTTTTGATTCATTTTCCGGAACTAACCTATTGACGAGATGCAGTGCGTTTCTGTTTTGTTGTTTTTGGTTCCGAAAGGTTGTTCGGCAATATTCTCGGAATTCGACGAAACGAAGACCCAACATCTTATTTTCCCGGAACCTTCCAGAAAGTCAGAGGGGGACCAGAGGGGAGCCCTGCGGCGCGGCCCAAGGGGTGGGCGCCCTAGTGTGAGGAGGCCCCGTGGCCCCTCCGACTCGACTCTTCGCCTATTTAAGCCGTCCTGACCTAAAACATCGATACCGATTGACGAAACTCCAGAAAGCTCCAGGGCGCCGCCGCCATCGCGAAACTCCAATTCGGGGGACGGAAGTCTCTGTTCCGGCACCATCCCGGGACAGGGAATTGCCCCCGGAGCCATCTCCATTGATGCGCGTAAATGTACACGTCCGTTGGGAACCCCAAGAGGAAGGTATGATGCGCACAGTGGCAAGTTTTCCCTCAGAAAGAAACCAAGGTTTATCGAACCAGGAGGAGCCAAGAAGCACGTTGAAGGTTGATGGTGGCGAAATGTGATGCGGCGCAACAACAGGGATTCCGGCGCCAACGTGGAATCTGCACAACAAAACCAAAGTACTTTGCCCCAACGAAACAGTGAGGTTGTCAATCTCACCGGCTTGCTGTAACAAAGGATTAAGCGTATCGAGTGGAAGATGATTGTTTGCAAGAAAACAGTAAAACAATTGCAGTAGATTGTATGCTATGTAAAGAATAGGACCGGGGTCCACAGTTCACTAGAGGTGTCTCTCCCATAAGATAAAAGCATGTTGGGTGAACAAATTACACAATTGACAAATAGAGAAAGGCATAACAATGCATATACATGATATGATAAATATAGTGAGATTTAATTGGGCATTACGACAAAGTACATAGACCGCCATCCAACTGCATCTATGCCTAAAAAGTCCACCTTCAGGTTATCATCCGAACCCCATTCAGTATTAAGTTGCAAGCAACAGACAATTGCATTAAGTATGGTGCGTAATGTAATCGACAACTACATCCTTAGACATAGAATCAATGTTTTATCCCTAGTGGCAACAGCACATCACAACCTTAGAACTTTCTGTCACTGTCCCAGATTTAATGGAGGCATGAACCCACTATCGAGCATAAATACTCCCTCTTGGAGTTAAGAGTACAAACTTGGCCAGAGCCTCTACTAATAACGGAGAGCATGCAAGATCATAAACAACACATAAACAATAGATTGATAATCACCATAATCATAGTACTCTCTATCCATCGGATCCCGACAAACACAACATATAGAATTACATATAGATGATCTTGATCATGTTAGGCAGCTCACAAGATCCAACAATGAAGCACAACAAGGAGAAGACGACCATCTAGCTACTGCTATGGACCCATGGTCCAGGGGTGAACTACTCACTCATCACTCCGGAGGCGATCATGGCGGTGTAGAGTCCTCCGGGAGATGAATCCCCTCTCCGGCTGATGACCCACAAGTATAGGGGTGTATCGTAGTATCTTCGATAAGTAAGAATGTCGATCCCAACGAGGAGCAGAAGGTGTTGGCAGCAGTTTCGATGAAGGATTCACTGTAAATGCTCACAAACAAGTATTCAAGGGGTTTTGATATTGCAGATAAATAAAGTACGAGTAAATAAAATGCGAGAGAAATAATTGCAGCGAGTGGCCCAATCCTTTTTAGCACAAAGGACAAGCCGGTTTGTTTACTTATAATGACCAAGCGTTCTTGAGGACACACGGGGATTTTAGTCTAGTACTTTCGCTTCATGTGGTTTAATAATCTTCATTGTTTTGATAAGTGTCGTGTGGGTGAACCTATGCTAATGCACCGCCCTTCCTAGGACTAATACATACTTGTGATTATACCCCTTGCAAGCATCCGCAACTACAAGAAAGTAATTAAGATAAATCTAACCATAGCCTTAAACTCTGAGATCCTGCGATCCCTCCCGCATCGATATACTAACGGGGGCTTAGGTTTCTGTCACTCCGGCAACCCCGCAATTAGCAACCGAATACAAGATGCACTCCCCTAGGCCCATAAATGGTGAAGTGTCGTGTAGTCGACGTTCACACGACACCACTAGAAGAATGACAACACAACTTAAATATCATAACATTGAATATTACTCAACCATAATTCACTACTAGCATTTAGACTTCACCCATGTCCTCAAGAACTAAACGAACTACTCACGAGACATCATATGGAATACAATCAGAGGTGATATGATGATGAATAACAATCTGAACATAAACCTTGGTTCAATGGTTTCACTCAATAGCATCTATAACAAGTAGAGAATAATGCCGGGAGAGTTTCCCCTATCATACAATCAAGATTTAACCCAAATTGTTACAGCGGTGACGAGGTGCAGCGGTGGTGATGGCGGTGTAGATGGTGGAGATGATGATGATGATGGTGGAGATGATGTCCCGCTCGATGACGATGGCGATGGCGTCGATTTCCCCCTCCGGGAGGGAATTTCCCGGCGGATTCCTGCCCGCCGGAGAGCTCTTTTCTCTCTGGTGTTCTCCGCCCGCGAGGCGGCTGTAACCCTTCGTGAGGTCCCTCTGTGGCTTAGGTTTTCGGGACGAAGGAGTACGCGAAGAAAAGGAGGCGAAAGAGGGTGGGGCCCCCGAGCATAGGGTGGCGCGGCCAGGCCATGGGCCGCGCCCCTATGGTGGGCCCACGTGGCTCCTCTCTTCTTCCCCTTCTGGCTCCCTCCGTCATATGGGAATTTACGTGAAATTCCCTTCCACAGTTGATCTTCCGAAATATTGCGTTCTGACGGTGCTTTTTCCAGCAGAATCCTGGCTCCGGTGCTTGATCCTCCAATGATGATGAAACATGCAAAATAGATGAAATAACATAAGTATTGTGTCCCAATATGAAATATATCAATGAATAACAGCAAATTATGATACAAAATAGTGATGCAAATTGGACGTATCAACTCCCCCCAAGCTTAGACCTCGCTTGTCCCCAAGCGAAACTGAGCTCGATAAACAAGACCACATGTTTATGGAGTGAAGAGTCGATAAATAAAATACGGACAAGAGGCATCATATTCATTCACACAAGACATTCTAGTAAACAACTTCCTCATATAACTCATCTCGAAATAGGTAAAGAGAAATCACAAGTAAAGGTGCATAAGAAATCATAGTTGGTGATGGCAAACTTCGTTCTTGGTCAGAGAACTACTAACGGATTGTACTTCTAAGCAAAGCTTTCATATTAGAATTTATAGCTGAGCCTTCATATTTAAGCATAACAATCTCCTCATAATCATTGATAACTTCAAAGTCATATTTATTCAGATAAAATTGGTACTAAACAAGAAAGTATAAAAGACATGATTAACTGAATCATAGCATAAATGATTGGTTCACAACAACCCAATTGCTTGCTTGAGATAGAGAGAAATAGGTTTACTGACTCAACATAAAAGTAAAAGACAGGCCCTTCGCAGAGGGAAGCAGGGATTAAATCATGTGCTAGAGCTTTTCAAGTTTTGAAATCATATAAAGAGCATAAAAGTAAGATTTTGAGCGGTGTTTGTTGTTGTCAACGAATGGTAGCGGGCACTCTAACCCCTTGCCAAACGAACCTTCAAAGAGCGGCTCCCATGAGGGACGGCATCTCTACCAGCAAGGTAGATCATCCCCCTTCTCTTTTGTTTACACATGTGTTTTAGTTTTATTAAGGATGACACTCCCCCCAACCTTGGCTTTCTCAATCCATGGCTAACCGAATCCTCGGGTGCCTTCCAACATTCACATACCATGGAGGAGTGTCTATTGCAAAATTAAGTTGCTTACTGATAATCAGAGCAAAACATGTGAAGAGAATTATTAATGAAAGTTATTAATTGGGGCTGGGAACCCCGTTGCCAGCTCTTATTGCAAAATTATTGGATAAGCGGATGTGCCGCTAGTCCATTGGTGAAAGTCCGCCCAACAAGATTGAAAGATAAAACACCACATACTTCCTCATGAGCTATAGAACATTGACACAAATAAGGAGTAGTATAGTTTGAATTATTTAAAGGTAGCACATGAAGTATTTACTTGGAATGGCAGAAAATACCATGTAGTAGGTAGGTATGGTGGACACAAATGGCATAGGTTTGGTCTAAGGTTATGGATGTATGAGAAGCATTCCCTCTCGATACAGGTCTTTGGCTAGCAAGGTTTGATAGCAAGCATAAAGGTTGAGGGAAACAAACAAATATACATATGATAGAAACAATCATGCATCTTTCTCATAAGCACAAGCAATTTTAACTTAAGAATACTAAGCTCATAAGCATCAAGATGTTGTTGCTATTGACCAATGCGAAGTTTGCCAAAACCAAATAGATTTACTTGATGCTCCCAAAGTGATATCAATACTCATGTCAAGAGTAATCATATAATAGAGATTGCAAACTAAAATAAGATGTGCAAAAAGTAAATGATAAGACTTCTCATTAATATTTTATAACGATAACTCACACCAACGGATACATAGATAACTAACTAAGAGAGATACTTCCACATTGCATACTATTCCATATGATAACTTCCCTACTCATGATATGACACTACTTGATAGTAAAAGATAAAGGTGGTGATGTGATACCGCGGCACTCCCCCAAGCTTGGAACAAACCAAGGGGATGCCAATACCGATGATGAATTACTCCTTCGGTGATGATGGTGAATCTTTGTCGTCATCAGACTTCCATGGAAGAGGCCCTCCATCAACAAAAGACATCTTGGTCTCCGGAAACCTGAAACTAGCAGCATGACTGTACTGTTACCTATTCAAAGTCGAGTTCTGGCGGACTGTCAATTTGTCCTTTGATGAAAGCCTCCGGTGTTTCCACTTGAATAATATCAACATCAACATTATAAGAATCACCCGAGATATAATGCTTGAGTCTTTGTCCATTCACCACTTGCGTGGCATTGCCTTGGAGAGAGCTAATTTTAATTGCTCCTGAACGATACACCTCCTCAACAACATATGGTCCTTCCCACTTCGAGAGTAATTTCCCTGCAAAGAATCTGAGACGAGACCGATACAATAGAACTTGATCTCCAACATTAAATTCTCTTTTGATGATCCTTCTATCATGCCACTTCTTAACTTTTTCTTTAAAGAGTTTAGCATTTTCATAAGCTTCACTTCTCCATTCATCTAGAGAACTTAATTGCAACAACCTCTTATTACCGGCTAATTTAGGATCTTTATTTAGTTCTCTAACAGCCCAATAAGCTTTGTGCTCTAGTTCTAAAGGTAAATGACAAGCTTTTCCATAAACCATTTTATAAGGTGACATTCCCATAGGATTTTTATAAGCAGTTCTATAAGCCCATAGTGCTTCTTTCAATTTGCTAGCCCAATTCTTTCTAGATTTATTAACAGTCTTACCCAAGATAGCTTTAATCTCTCTATTTGATAATTCTACTTGACCACTAGTTTGAGGGTGATAAGCAGAAGCAATTCTATGATTAATACCATACTTAGCAAGAGTTTTTCTAAAACCTCCATGAATAAAATGAGAACCTCCATCAGTCATAATATATCTAGGTACTCCAAATCTAGGAAATATAACATCTACAAGCATTTTTATAGAGGTCTCACCATCAGCACTTTTTGTAGGTATAGCTTCTACCCATTTAGTAACATAATCAACAGCGACAAGTATATGAGTATTACCGTCTGAAGAAGGGAAAGGACCCATGAAGTCGAATCCCCAACAATCGAATGGTTCAATAACAAGAGTATAATTCATAGGCATTTCATTGCGTCTGGAGATATTACCAACTCTTTGACATTCATCACAAGATAAAATAAATTTCCTTGCATCTTTGAAGAGTGTTGGCCAATAAAAACCTGATTGTAGAACCTTTTGCGCGGTTCTATCTCCAGCGTGATGTCCTCCATAAACACTACCATGACATTTACTCAATATCTCCTGTTGTTCATATTCAGGAACACATCTTCGCATAATACCATCTACTCCTTCTTTATATAAGTGTGGGTCATCCCAAAAATAATGCCTCAAGTCATAAAAGAATTTCCTCCGTTGCTGAGCTGAAAAGGTTGGAGGCAAATACTTCGAAACAATAAAGTTAGCATAATCTGCATACCAAGGGCTCTCTCGCGAGCTCACCTTTATTACAGCCAATTGTTCATTTGGAAAACTATCATTAACAGGAACAGGATCATAAGCAATATTTTCCAATCTAGACAAATTATCAGCAACAGGATTATCAGCACCTTTCCTATCTATAATATGTAAATCAAATTCTTGCAACAGAAGTACCCATCTAATAAGCCTTGGCTTAGCATCTTTCTTTGTCATAAGGTATCTAATTGCAGCATGATCAGTATGAATTGTAACTTTCGAATCAACAATATAAGGTCTAAACTTGTCACAAGCAAAGACTACAGCTAACAATTCCTTTTCAGTTGTAGCATAATTTCTTTGAGCAGCATCAAGAGTCTTACTAGCATAATGAATAACATTTAATTTTTTATCTACCCGCTGTCCAAGAACAGCGCCTACAGCAAAATCACTAGCATCACACATAATTTCAAAAGGCAAATTCCAATCAGGAGGTTCAACTACAGGAGCAGTTGTTAAGGCTTTCTTTAGAGTTTCAAAAGCTTCCTTACAATCATCATCAAAAACAAAAGGTACATCCTTTTGAAGAAGATTAGTAAGAGGCTTTGAAATTTTAGAGAAATCTTTAATAAATCTCCTATAAAACCCAGCATGACCAAGAACACTACGAATACCTTTAACATCCCTCGGATAGGGCATCTTCTCAATTGCTTCAACTTTAGCTCTATCAACTTCAATACCTCTCTCGGAAATTTGATGTCCCAATACAATTCCTTCATTAACCATAAAGTGGCATTTCTCCCAATTAAGAACAAGGTTAGTTTCTTCACATCTCTGCAAAACTTTATCGAGGTTTCGCAAGCAATTATCAAAAGAATTCCCATAGACAGAAAAATCATCCATGAACACCTCTACAATACTTTCGCAAAAACCATGAAAAATAGCAGACATGCATCTTTGAAAAGTAGCAGGAGCATTACATAAACCAAAAGGCATACGCCTATAAGCATAAGTTCCATAAGGACAAGTAAACGTGGTTTTCTCTTGATCTTTAGCTTTAACAGAATTTGTGAAAACCCAGAATAACCATCAAGAAAGCAAAAATGAGTATTTTTAGATAACCTTTCTAGCATTTGATCAATAAAGGGTAAAGGGTAATGATCTTTCTTAGTAACTTTATTAACTTTACGAAAATCAATGCACATTCTATACCCTACAACTATTCTTTGAGGAATAAGCTCATCATTATCATTAGGCACAACAGTCATTCCTCCTTTCTTAGGAACGCAATGCACAGGACTAACCCATCTACTATCAGCAATAGGATATATAATACCAGCTTCAAGAAGTTTTAATACCTCGTTCCTTACCACCTCTTTCATCTTCGGAATTAGACGACGTTGATGTTCAACAACAGGCTTTGCATCTTCTTCCATATTAATAGCATGTTGGCAAATAGAAGGAGAAATCCCTTTCAAATCATCAAGAGTATAGCCAATAGCTCCTCGGTGTTTCTTCAATATTTCCAATAACCTTTCTTCCTCAATCTCTGAAAGCTTAGAACTAATAATAACAGGATATATTTTCTTATCATCAATATGAGCATATTTAAGATTATCAGGTAAAGGCTTTAGATCAAAAACAGGATCTTCCTTTGGTGGCGGTGTTGTACCCAAATCTTCCACCGGTAAATCATGCTTGAGAATAGGTTGGCGAAGAAAAATTTCCTCAAGCTCATCTCTTTCTTTCCTAAAAGCTTCACTTTCACTATTCTCCAAATGTTGCTGCAAAGGATTATTAGGAACAAGAACAATAGATGCACACTGCTCCATTTTAAAATCATTACTAGGCAAGTCAACTTTATAAGGAGTTTTGGTAAATTTAGAAAAGTTAAATTCATAAGGTTCACCAGCAAATCTAGTCAAAATTTTCTCTTTCTTACAATCTATAATAGCTCCACAAGTATTTAGAAAAGGTCTACCAAAAATGATAGGACAATGATCACTAGCAGCAGAACCAAGTACCAAAAAGTCAGCAGGATATTTAATCTTACCACATAGAACTTCCACATCTCGAACAATACCAATTGGAGAAATAGTTTCTCTATTAGCCAGATGAATAACCACATCAATATCTTCAAGTTCACAAGAACCAATTTCGTGCATAATCTCCGTGTAAAGCTCATAAGGAATAGCACTAACACTTGCACCAATATCACATAAACCATAATAGCAATGATCACCAATTCTAACAGATAGCATAGGAACACTAACTTGTTTGGGTTTATTAGGATGTGAAACAATATTAGAAGCATCTTCACAGAAAATAATATGACCATCCTCCACATTTTCAGTCACAAGATCTTTAACTATTGCAACAGCAGGTTCAATTTTAATTTGTTCTTCAGGTTCTTTAGGTTTCTTTTCACTTTTATTAACCGCACTAGATATGACAGAGTACTCCTTCATTTTAGCAGGGAAAGGAGTTTTTTCAATGTAAGCTTCAGGAATAACATTATCAACAGTTTCAACCACTACACATTTGTTTACAGATGAATCAACTTTATCTTTATACGGTTCATGATACTTATCAAAATTCTTCTTAGGCAATTCATAATGAGAGGCAAAAGCTTTATAAAGATTTGCAACAACTTGGGAATCAAGACCATATGTAGCACTCATATTACGAAATTTATCAGTATCCATAAAAGCTTCAATGCATTTATAATCATAAATTATACCTGATTCTCTATCTTTGTCGTTCTCCCATCCTTCAGTATTTTCTTGGATCCGATCAAGAAGGTCCCTTTTAAACTCTTCATTCTTGCGTGTAAATGATCCAGAACAAGAAGTATCCAGCAAGGTCTTGTCTTGAAAAGAAAGTCTTGCATAGAAATTATCAATAATAACATTACCAGGAAGCTCATGAATGGGGCATTTGAGCATTAAAGACTTCAATCTCCCCCAAGCTTGGGCAATACTCTCTCCATCATGAGGCCAGAAATTATATATGCGGTTCCGATCTTTGTGAATTTCACTTGGAGGATAAAATTTGGAATAAAATAAAGGCACAATGTCCTCCCAATCAATAGAATCACCATTCTTCAGCAATTTATACCAGTGCGCCGCTTTACCAGACAGCGATATAGTGAATAGTTTCTTTCTAACTTCATTCATAGAAATACCTGCACATTTGAATAACCCGCATAATTCATGCAAAAACAATAAATGATCACCAGGATGGACAGTTCCATCCCCTTCATAGCGGTTATCCATAACACGTTCAATAATTTTCATAGGTATCTTATATGGTACTACTTCCTCACCTGGCGCTTCATCCACTACCGTTGCAGTAGTAGTAGATTTCCCAAATAGAAATTGAAGAGAAGATCTCTCCATAATGATTTATAGCAGCAGGCAGAAATAAAATCAGCACAAACAGTAAATTTCCTTACCAATTCCGCTTACCAATAGCGCTTCACTCCCCGGCAACGGCGCCAGAAAATAGTCTTGATGACCCACAAGTATAGGGGGTGTATCGTAGTATCTTCGATAAGTAAGAATGTCGATCCCAACGAGGAGCAGAAGGTGTTGGCAGCAGTTTCGATGAAGGATTCACTGTAAATGCTCACAAACAAGTATTCAAGGGGTTTTGATATTGCAGATAAATAAAGTACGAGTAAATAAAATGCGAGAGAAATAATTGCAGCGAGTGGCCCAATCCTTTTTAGCACAAAGGACAAGCCGGTTTGTTTACTTATAATGACCAAGCGTTCTTGAGGACACACGGGGATTTTAGTCTAGTACTTTCGCTTCATGTGGTTTAATAATCTTCATTGTTTTGATAAGTTGTGTGGGTGAACCTATGCTAATGCACCGCCCTTCCTAGGACTAATACATACTTGTGATTATACCCCTTGCAAGCATCCGCAACTACAAGAAAGTAATTAAGATAAATCTAACCACAGCCTTAAACTCTGAGATCCTGCGATCCCTCCTGCATCGATATACTAACGGGGGCTTAGGTTTCTGTCACTCCGGCAACCCCGCAATTAGCAACCGAATACAAGATGCACTCCCCTAGGCCCATAAATGGTGAAGTGTCGTGTAGTCGACGTTCACACGACACCACTAGAAGAATGACACCACAACTTAAATATCATAACATTGAATATTACTCAACCATAATTCACTACTAGCATTTAGACTTCACCCATGTCCTCAAGAACTAAACGAACTACTCACGAGACATCATATGGAATACAATCAGAGGTGATATGATGATGAATAACAATCTGAACATAAACCTTGGTTCAATGGTTTCACTCAATAGCATCTATAACAAGTAGAGAATAATGCCGGGAGAGTTTCCCCTATCATACAATCAAGATTTAACCCAAATTGTTACAGCGGTGACGAGGTGCAGCGGTGGTGATGGCGGTGTAGATGGTGGAGATGATGATGATGATGGTGGAGATGATGTCCCGCTCGATGACGATGGCGATGGCGTCGATTTCCCCCTCCGGGAGGGAATTTCCCCGGCGGATTCCTGCCCGCCGGAGAGCTCTTTTCTCTCTGGTGTTCTCCGCCCCGCAGAGGCGGCTGTAACCCTTCGTGAGGTCCTCTCTGTGGCTTAGGTTTTCGGGACGAAGGAGTACGCGAAGAAAAGGAGGCGAAAGAGGCTGTGGGGCCCCCAGAGCATAGGGTGGCGCGGCCAGGCCATGGGCCGCGCCGCCCTGGGCCCACAGTGGCTCCTCTCTTCTTCCCCTTCTGGCTCCCTCCGTCATCTGGAAAAATAGGAATTTACGTGAAATTCCCTTCCACAGTTGATCTTCCGAAATATTGCGTTCTGACGGTGCTTTTTCCAGCAGAATCCTGGCTCCGGTGCTTGATCCTCCAATGATGATGAAACATGCAAAATAGATGAAATAACATAAGTATTGTGTCCCAATATGAAATATATCAATGAATAACAGCAAATTATGATACAAAATAGTGATGCAAATTGGACGTATCAACTGCCGGAGGCGATCTCCGAATCCCCCGAGATGGGATTGCGGCGGCGGCGTCTCTGGAAGGTTTTCCGTATCGTGGCTCTCGGTACTGGGGGTTTCGCGACGGAGACTTTAAGTAGGCGGAAGGTCAACGCGGGGGCCACACGAGGTGCCCAGGGGGTAGGGCCGCGCGGCCAGGGCCTGGGCCGCGCCGCCTGTCCCCTGGCTGCCTCGTGGCCCCACTTCGTTATCTCTTCGGTCTTCTGGAAGCTTCGTGCAAAAATAGGACCCTGGGCGAAGTTTCGTCCAATTCCGAGAATATTTCCTTACTAGGATTTCTGAAACCAAAAACAGCAACTGGCTCTTCGGCATCTTGTTAATAGGTTAGTTCCAGAAAATGCATAAATATGACATATAATGTGCATAAAACATGTAGGTATCATCAATAAAGTAGCATGGAACATAAGAAATTATCGATACGTTGGAGACGTATCAGCATCCCCAAGCTTAGTTCTGCTCGTCCCGAGCAGGTAAAACGATAACAAAGATAATTTCTGAAGTGACATGCCATCATAATCTTGATCATACTATTTGTAAACATATGTAATGAATGCAGCGATCAAAGCAAAGGTAATGACATGAGTAAACAAGTGAATCATATAGCAAAGACTTTTCATGAATAGTACTTCAAGACAAGCATCAATAAGTCTTGCATAAGAGTTAACTCATAAAGCAATAAATCAAAGTAAAGGTGTTGAAACAACACAAAGGAAGATGAAGTTTCAGCAGTTGCTTTCAACTTATAACATGTATATCTCATGGATATTGTCAACATAAAGTAATATAACAAGTGCAATATGCAAGTATGTAGGAATCAATGCACAGTTCACACAAGTGTTTGCTTCTTAAGGTGGAAGGAGATAGGTAAACTGACTCAACAATAAAAGTAAAAGAATGGTCCTTCAAAGAGGAAAGCATCGATTGCTGTATTTGTGCTAGAGCTTTTATTTTGAAAACATGAAACAATTTTGTCAACGGTAGTAATAAAGCATATGAGTTATGAAAATTATATCTTACAAGTTGCAAGCCTCATGCATAGTATACTAATAGTGTCCGCACCTCGTCCTACTTAGCTTGGACTACCGGATCTTTGCATGCCATGTTTCAACCAAGTGTCACAAAGGGGTACCTCCATGCCGCCTGTACAAAGGTCTAAGGAGAATGCTCGCATTTTGGATTTCTCGCTTTTGATTATTCTCAACTTAGACATCCATACCGGGACAACATGGACAACAGATAATGGACTCCTCTTAAATGCATAAGCATGTAGCAATGATTATTATTCTCATATGAGATTGAGGATATATGTCCAAAACTGAAACTTCCACCATGATTCATGGCTTTAGTTAGCGGCCCAATGTTCTTCTCTAACAATTTTGCATGCTCCAACCACTAAAATGATAGATCCTTCAGACAAGACGGACATGCATAGCAACTCACATGATATTCAACAATAGTTGATGGCGTTCCCCAGAAGCATGGTTATCGCACAACAAGCAACTTAATAAAAGATAAAGTGCATAAGTACATATTCAATACTACGATAGTTTTTAAGGCTATTTTGTCCCATGAGCTATATATTGCAAAGGCGAATGATGAAATTTTAAAGGTAGCACTCAAGCAATTTACTTTGGAATGGCGGAGAAATACCATGTAGTAGGTAGGTATGGTGGACACAAATGGCATAGTGGTTGGCTCAAGGATTTTGGATGCATGAGAAGTATTCCCTCTCGATACAAGGTTTAGGCTAGCAAGGTTATTTGAAGCAAACTCAAGGATGAACCGGTGCAGCAAAACTCACATAAAAGACATATTGTAAACATTATAAGACTCTACACCGTCTTCCTTGTTGTTCAAAACTCAATACTAGATATTATCTAGACCTTAGAGAGACCAAATATGCAAATCAAATTTTAGCAAGCTCTATGTATTTCTTCATTAATGGGTGCAAAGCATATGATGCAAGAGCTTAAACATAAGCACAACAATTGCCAAGTATCACATTATCCAAGACATTTTAGAATTACTACATGTAGCATTTTCCAATTCCAATCATATAACAATTTAACGAAGAAGAAACTTCGCCTTGAACATTATGAGTAAAGCCTAAGGACACATGTGTCCATATGCAACAGCGGAGCGTGTCTCTCTCCCACAAAGTGAATGCTAGGATCCATCTTATTCAAACAAAAACAAAAACAAAAACAAACCGACGCTCCAAGTAAAGAACACAAGATGTGATTGAATAAAAATATAGTTTCAGGGGAGGAACCTGATGATGTTGTCGATGAAGAAGGGGATGCCTTGGGCATCCCCAAGCTTAGATGCTTGAGTCTTCTTAAAATATGCAGGGATGAACCACGGGGCATCCCCAAGCTTAGAGCTTTCACTCCTCTTGATCATAGTATATCATTCTCCTCTCTTGACCCTTGAAAACTTCCTTCACACCAAACTTCAAGCAAACTCATTAGAGGGTTAGTGCACAATTAATAATTCACACATTCAGAGGTGACACAAACATTCTTTACACTTCTGGACATTGCATAAAGCTACTGGACATTAATGGATCAAAGAAATGAATCCAACATAGCAAAAGAGGCAATGCGAAATAAAAGGCAGAATCTGTCAAAAACAGAACAGTCCGTAAAGACGAATTTAAAGATGGCACCAGACTTGCTCAAATGGAAAAACTCAAAACTAATGAAAGTTGCGTACATATCTGGGGATCACGCTCGTAAATTGGCAGATTTTTTCGAATTTTCTACAGAGAACTGTGCCCAGATTCGTGACAGACAGCAATGCTGTTTCTGCGCAGCGATCCCAAATATAACATCAACTTTGACATAGAAACTTTACTTGGCACAAAAACATGATAAGGAGAGGTTGCTACAGTAGTACACAACTTCCAAGACTCAACAAAACAAAAAATTGCTGTAGTAAAAACATGGGTTGTCTCCCATAAGCGCTTTTCTTTAACGCCTTTCAGCTAGGCGCAGAAAGTGCAAATCAAGTAACATCAAGAGATGAAGCATCAACATCATTACCAGGGGTGTTGGGAGTTTTCTCAACAATGCATTGTATCTGGTCTATATAAGTAACTCCTCTCTCATTGCTCCTAGGCTTACTATTCTCATCAAACAAATTTTCAGGAACAAGCCAAGCATAGTTGTTTTCCAAAGCTTCATGCATTCCTAGTAGTTTACTAGGTATTGGCGCTTTAATTTCCCTACCATCATTAACATTATTAGTATACTTAATTCTATCCATATCCATCTTTTCAAGTATTTGTTTAAAATTAGGAAAGAAACCAAGCCTCTTATGCTTAATAAAAACTTTTCTAGCTTCTTTAACTATATCCTCAAATTCTCTAACAAGGACTTTTAAAACAAAATTTCTCTTTTCCCCCATCTCCATATCCGAAAGTGTAAGAAACATATGTTGTATTATGGGATTGAGATTAACAAATCTAGTTTCTAACATGTGTATCAAACAGGCAGAAGCACTTTCATAAGTAGGAGCAGTTTTTAATAATGGTATATCTTCAAAATCTTCATCCATACTAACATGGGTGAAAAATTCTTCTATATTATCTCTTCCAATGATACACCCTCGTCCTACCGGTATCTCTTCCAAAGTAAACTTAGGATTAAGCATGATGAAATAAGCAAAAAGTAAACTAGGTAAACAAAGTAAATGCAAGTAACTAATTTTTTTGTGTTTTTGATATAGAGAGCAAGACAATAAATAAAGTAAAACTAGCAACTAATTTTTTTGTGTTTTGTTTAGGTGCAGCAAACAAAGTAGTAAATAAAATAAAGCAAGACAAAAACAAAGTAAAGAGATTGAGAAGTGGAGACTCCCCTTGCAGCGTGTCTTGATCTCCCGGCAACGGCGCCAGAAAATAGGCTTGATGTGCGTAAATGTACACGTCCGTTGGGAACCCCAAGAGGAAGGTATGATGCGCACAGTGGCAAGTTTTCCCTCAGAAAGAAACCAAGGTTTATCGAACCAGGAGGAGCCAAGAAGCACGTTGAAGGTTGATGGTGGCGAAATGTGATGCGGCGCAACAACAGGGATTCCGGCGCCAACGTGGAATCTGCACAACAAAACCAAAGTACTTTGCCCCAACAGTGAGGTTGTCAATCTCACCGGCTTGCTGTAACAAAGGATTAAGCGTATCGAGTGGAAGATGATTGTTTGCAAGAAAACAGTAAAACAATTGCAGAGATTGTATGCTATGTAAAGAATAGGACCGGGGTCCACAGTTCACTAGAGGTGTCTCTCCCATAAGATAAAAGCATGTTGGGTGAACAAATTACAGTCGGGCAATTGACAAATAGAGAAAGGCATAACAATGCATATACATGATATGATAAATATAGTGAGATTTAATTGGGCATTACGACAAAGTACATAGACCGCCATCCAACTGCATCTATGCCTAAAAAGTCCACCTTCAGGTTATCATCCGAACCCCATTCAGTATTCAGTTGCTAAGCAACAGACAATTGCATTAAGTATGGTGCGTAATGTAATCGACAACTACATCCTTAGACATAGAATCAATGTTTTATCCCTAGTGGCAACAGCACATCACAACCTTAGAACTTTCTGTCACTGTCCCATTTAATGGAGGCATGAACCCACTATCGAGCATAAATACTCCCTCTTGGAGTTAAGAGTACAAACTTGGCCAGAGCCTCTACTAATAACGGAGAGCATGCAAGATCATAAACAACACATAAACAATAGATTGATAATCACCATAATCATAGTACTCTCTATCCATCGGATCCCGACAAACACAACATATAGAATTACATATAGATGATCTTGATCATGTTAGGCAGCTCACAAGATCCAACAATGAAGCACAACAAGGAGAGAAGACGACCATCTAGCTACGCTATGGACCCATGGTCAGGGGTGAACTACTCACTCATCACTCCGGAGGCGATCATGGCGGTGTAGAGTCCTCGGGAGATGAATCCCCTCTCCGGCAGGGTGCCGGAGGCGATCTCCTGAATCCCGAAATGGGATTCGCGGCGGCGGCGTCTGGAAGGTTTTCCGTATCGTGGCTCTCGGTGGGGGTTTCGCGACGGAGACTTTAAGTAGGCGGAAGGTCAACGCGGGGGCCACACGAGGTGCCAGGGGGTAGGGCCGCGCGGCCAGGGCCGGGCCGCGCCGCCCTCCCCCGGCTGCCTCGTGGCCCCACTTCGTTATCTCTTCGGTCTTCGGAAGCTTCGTGCAAAAATAGGACCCTGGGCGAAAGTTTCGTCCAATTCCGAGAATATTTCCTTACTAGGATTTCTGAAACCAAAAACAGCAGAAACAGCAACTGGCTCTTCGGCATCTTGTTAATAGGTTAGTTCCAGAAAATGCATAAATATGACATATAATGTGCATAAAACATGTAGGTATCATCAATAAAGTAGCATGGAACATAAGAAATTATCGATACGTTGGAGACATATCATCCATCGACACCACCGCCATCTTCATCGCCATCGTTGTCTCCTATGATGAGGAGGGAGTAGTTCTCCCCCGAGGCTGAGGGCTCTACCGGTAGCTATGTGGTTAATCTCTCTCTCTGTACTCCAATACAATGATCTCATGAATTGCTTTGCATAATTGAGATCCATATGATGAGCTTTGTATCGCTACTAGTCTATGTGCTACTCATGTGATGTTATTAAAGTAGTCTATTCCTCCTGCATGGTGTAAAGGTGACAGTGTGTGCATCGTGTAGTTCTTGTCGTAGGTTATGATCATAATCTCTTGTAGGTTATGGAGTTAATTATCACTATGATAGTATTGATGTGATGTTAGTTCTCGGTTTATTTTGCAAAGATCTATTATGCTCTAAGGTTACTTAAATATGAATGCTGAATGTTGTGGCGCTTGTTAACTCCGGCTTGAGGGAGCTCTTGTAGCCCTACACAACGAATGGTGTTTGTCATCCAACAAAAGAGTGTATGTAGCACAAATGAGAAGAAGTTATTATTTATTATGTGATTAATGTTGAGAGTGTCCACTAGTGAAAGTATGATCCCTAGGCCTTGTTTCCAATACTGCAATCACCGCTTACTTACTGTTCTACTGCATGTTTACTCGCTGCCATATTTATTTCAGATTGTTATCACCACTCATATTCATCTATACCACCTGTGTTTTACTATCTCTTCGCCGAACTAGTGCACCTATGCATCTGACAAGTGTATTAGGTGTGTTGGGGACACAAGAGACTTCTTGTATCTTAATTGCAGGGTTGCTTGAGAGGACTATCTTTGACCTCTACCTCCCGAGTTCGATAAACCTTGGGTGATTCACTTAAGGGAAACTTGCTGCTGTTCTACAAACCTCTGCTCTTGGAGGCCCAACACTGTCTACAGGAAAAGAAGCGTGAGTAGACATCAATCGTTTCTGATTTTCTGTCCATGGAGGTAAAGTATGACGATGAGGATCTCGCTCTTATACTGTTAGTCTCGTTGCCTAATTCTTTTGCGAATTTTCGAGACACCTTGTTATACAGTCGTGATGAACTAACCCTTGCCGAAGTTTATGAGGCCCTCCACAGAGGGAAAAGATGAAATCAGGTGCAGCAGAGGGTTCGTCATCTAAGGCAGAAGCACTGCAGGTGCAGGACCGAGAACAGAAACAACAACTACAACAGAGATAAGAGCAAGACCGACCGAGGTTGCTCAAAGTCCAAGGGACGAGATGGTAAGTTCTGCAAGTATTGTAAGAAAACTAGCCACAATATTGATGATTGCTGGAAGTTGCAGAACAAAGAGAAAAGAAACGGTACTTACCAACCGAAAAACAAATCTGAGGGTGATGGTAAGGCTGCTGTTGTTTCCAGTGATAATTCTGAGGGCGATTGCCTTGTTGTGTTTGCTGGTTGTGTTTCTGGTAATGATGAGTGGATCCTTGATTCTGCATGTTCGTTTCATATTTGCTGTAACAAAGACTGGTTCAGTTCTTATGAGTTTGTGCAGAGTGGATATGTTGTGCGTATGGGAGATAACAACCCACGTGAGATCGTGGGCATTGGCTCCGTTCAGATCAAGATGCATGATGGCATGACACGCACTCTGACAGATGTGAGACACATACCTGGCATGGCCAGAAATCTGATCTCTCTCAGTACCCTTGATGTTGATGGGTACAAACACTCCGGTTCTCGGAGTTCTGAAGGTATCAAAAGGTTCTCTCGTTCACATGATTGGTGATATGAATTCTGCAAAATTATATGTTCTTAGAGGTAGCACTTTGTCTGGTATTGCTGCTGCTGTTATTCCTGATGAACCTGGTAAAACTAATATGTGGCATATGCGTCTTGGACATATGAGTGAACATGGCATGGCAGAATTGCACAGGAGAGACCTGCTAGATGGCTGCAATTTGAGTAAGTTTGAGTTCTGTGAGCACTGCATTTTTGGTAAGCATAAAACATTTAAATTCAATGCTTCCGTTCATACCACTAAAGGGATTTTAGATTATGTGCATGCTGATGTGTGGGGACCTTCCCGCAAGACTTCTCTTGGTGGTGCAAATTACATGCTTACTATCATAGATGATTACTCCAGAAAAGTGTGGCCATTCTTTCTGAAACATAAATCCGATGTATTTGATGCTTTTAGAAAGTGGAAAGTTAAGGTAGAGAAGCAAACAGAAAAGAAAATTAAATTGCTTTGTACTGAAAATGGCATGGAGTTTTGTTCTACTGTTTTCAATGATTATTGCAGCGATGAAGGCATTGTCAGGGACCACACCATCCCATATACTCCTCAGCAGAATGGTGTGGCGGAGAGGATGAACAGAACCATCATCTCCAAGGCTCGCTGCATGTTGTCCAATGATGGTATGCATAGACGTTTGGGCTGAAGCAGCCTCCACCGCTTGTTACTTGATAAACAGGTCACCTTGCATTTCGCTTGATAAGAAAACTCCTATTGAGGTATGGTCGGTTCACCTGCTGATTATTCACAGTTGAGAGTTTTCGGTTGCACTTATGCTCATGTTGATAATGGAAAGCTAGAGCCCAGGGCTGTTAAGTGTGTGTTTCTTGGTTATGGTTCAGGAGTTAAGGCATATAAGTTATGTAATCCTGAAACTAAGAAAGTTTTACATAGCAGGAATGTTGTCTTTAATGAGGCAGTTATGTTTTATAAGAATCCATCTACAGATGTTACTGATGCTGTTGATTTTTCTGACAATTCTTATGATGAGCAACAGAGGATTAGGGTGCAGGTGGAGCACGTGGAGGAGAAAGAAAATGATGTTGCTGAAAATGACAACACTGTTGTTCAGCACTCACCACCTGTTTTGCAGCAAACAAATAGTTCCATTGCTGCTGATAGACCGAGGCGTAACAAAGGTCCACATCCTCGTTTAATTGAAGAATATAATCTTGTTCATCATGCTTTGAGTTGTGCTGAGCAGGTGGAGCATGATACTGAACCTGCTACATATACTGAGGCCGTTGCATCCGTTGATCGCGTGAAGTGGATTTTTGCTATGCAAGAGGAGATGCAATCGCTTGACAAGAATGGCACATGGGATGTTGTGCCCTTGCCTAAACAAAAGAAGGCTGTCCGATGTAAGTGGATATCTCTATCTCTACTACTTAAAAAGACTAAACAGGTTCCTTATTCTGCCATCTGCCAATACGTCAATACGTTTCTTCGTTTCCTTTCGTCAATACGTTTCTTCGTTTGTCCGTCCTCCACATGGGCCAGGCCCAATACGTCAATAACTCCACAAATCACGTGATACCTTTCCAAAAACTGTTCCAAACCGCATCTCCACAAATCACGTAACTAGGTGAAAACCACATCTCCACAAATCCACCAATACGTCAAAAACTCCACAAATCCCGTGGTTTACAGTAGTAGAGATAACTTTCCGATCTCTGCCGACAGACCGCGAGCCTGCCCGATGTCGCCGCCGCGTTCCATGCCATCACACGGCCCCAGACTCACGACCCCAGACTGCAAAAAGGAATGAAACCTGAACGATCTTAATTACAATAAATTACAATAAATTGCAAAAAGGAATGAACCATCTTACCATAGCTCAGTTCTTTACCGAAACGTATACAAAACTCGAGGCTAAGGTCATCCATCTTCATCTCAGTCCAGCTGATCCATCTTCAATCTACCACCATGCTGAGTCAATACCTTCTCAGCCGCCACACCTCCAAGAGGGTAATGGCACCAAGGTAAGTTCTCAGTCGCCATACTCATGTTCTTAACATCACATTTTACTCATGTTTCTCCGTTTATACTGCAGTCATGTTACATTCTGCAATGTGGAACAATTGCATATCTACAATAGATCCTGGGAGGCAACTGCGAAACTTATTTCTGGTCGAATAAAAAACAACAGAGGAGGTGATCTAATCTACCATGCTATCCTCGCCGACGAAAATGTAAGTATTCCAACAATTATGATGTTGTAGGAGAGTAAGATAAGTTACAGCCTGTAAAAATGAGTCCAAAGTTCAAACAATCTTTCCCGCTAGCATGTACACCATTAGTTGAGAAATCAGTGTATCTGGATAACAAAACATAAGTTGGCAGATATGGGGATCATACCACACACCAGCGAAAGCCGCCTTCCCTGTACCCATCCTCTGTAACCGATCAAACGATAACAATCTTTCCTGCTAGCAACCTCCAACACAATCTGGAGATCAAGTGCAAGCTGGCTTCCGTAGCCATGGCCACTCCTTGAAATAAAATACAAAAGGAGCTGAAGATCACAGATTCACAAAAAGTTGCTCATCTACATCATCTAGATGATCCTATATAAGATGCAAATGAACCTGTTTAGAAGAAGCACATGATAGGATCTGTAGCACCAACAACACTATAAATGCATAGAGACCAACAACTTGTGTTTCCTTAGCCTCCCTTTCCGTTCCACCAAGCAGTAAGAACCAATCCTAAGGGAAGAAGACAAACACGATTATATCAATCTAATTTGATAAAGAACGAACTGAGAGGAGAGTCTAAAATTGAACACTCGCCTCAATCAGCTCTACCAGGCTCGACTGAAACAAGCCAGCACAAACACTGACAGTCATCCGTCCAAGCCGGAATCCGCATACTCCTCCTCCTGAGGAGGCCAGACCACCCGTCCTCCTTCCTCCTAGGCATCAAGCCGTCGGCTAGCAGGACCCCTCTGTCCGTGAGTCTCTCCAGAATCCTCATGCTCACCGTGCTCCTCATGTCGGCTTCAACAGCTAGATTTCCGTGCACCGCCTTGTCGATTGCACCGTGGGCGTCCTGGTCGTCGTCCCGAGCAGGAGGCGCCGCTGCTGGCCATCGGGGCCAGGCTTCTCTGCGGACAATGGGAGTGCCTTGGCGACTGACAAGACGTCGGAGGAGCTCGGTGGAGGGAATAGCTTGAGAGGGGAAGAATTTTGGGTAAGCGCCGACTCTGGCCAGGAGGAGTTCTGAACGGAAATAAGAATTACTGATGTTAAGCTAAACACATCAGACCACTGATCATACTCAACTCACCTGGACACTTATTTGCACCTTGAGCAATATACTGATGTTAAGCTAGGAGCTAACAATAACTATGGAACAAAATCTTATTGGACGATTCTTAACAAAATTGTACTTCTGATCATTATTTCAAAAACATTGTTTTGTCAAACCATTCTCTCTTACAAGACAGTATGGAAAACATTGGTATTCTTTCATATCGTTTGAACATTGCTATTATTTCTATCCGTTTGAACATTGGAATTTTCATAGGGTGATAAGATGGAAGCGATAACATCTGGACAAATAGCATTGCGTGTGAACAACGAGTTACAAACGGGCCATGTATACTACATCAGAGGTATTGGGTTCCAGCCGGCTGAAACACTGACAGAACGATTGTTACACAATGATTATTACACCACCATGCACTCTTGGACCCAAATTGATTTAGCTGGGCCTACCATTTCCATACCTATGCTGCCAGACCGGTTCATGACTTTCAGTTGTGTCGCAACACTGACAAACAGACAACTTACAGGTGCATAGAAATTTTCAGTTGGGTCACACTTTCTTAGTTTTCAGGCTATTGAATTGATATTTTTAAGCATTTTCAGATGTAATTGGGATAGTCGTCTATGTTAGCCCCGTACGATTCCTCCCGTCAACCCATCGTAACACGCCATGCCGAGAAGTCGTGCTGATGAACAATAGGTATGATAAAATAAACTTGAGTTTTTTTATCTTCTGATTATCTGTTATCTAAATTACTGTTTCTTTACAAGGTGGGAGTTCATATGCCTGCGCATATGGGACAAGCACGTGTCGCGCCACATGATGAAATGGCGACGTGCCGAGCGGAATATGTCTATCTTATCTGCCATCCTTTTTGAAGTCAGCACAGCACAATGTAAGTTGGGATGTACCATTTGACATTATAATAAACTTACATACATGACTATATTTACTCATATGTTGTTTTCACAAATTTCGTAGGGGCTTTGAAATCAACAGACAACAGCCAACTTGTTTTTGATCCGGACACTCTCCTAGCTTATTATGATCTTGCATCTTTTCGTCAAACACTTCGCCTAGCTTATAATGTGTCCACTCTAAAACGTGTCAGGGCCTTTGTGCGACAAAGGCTCAGAATGGGGTTGTATATGAACCTCCGAATATGGAGGGGCTTCAAATCCGGGCGGCTTGCTCTGGTGGACTCGAACATGTCTTTGGACGCCCTTTGAAGGACAGAATATGAAGATGTAATATGTTGCCCTTTCAAAATTGTCTACTTAGAATCTTAATTACTACGTGAACTCTCTGTTCTCCATCCCATAATGCCCTCGCACATATCAATTGCTCTCTCAATGTGTCCAGTTTTCACATGATGGGCTATTATGTTTCCATCTTTATTTATTTGCCCTCTTGATTATCTTGACATAAAAAATAATATTATGCAAGCTACTTTTAGATTTCCATTGCCCATAGACAATACAACTACATATTCATAAAGGATATGTGAATTACATAAATGAGAACACACTTGGCATACGACTGAGACAATCTGCAATTCAGGAATTTGTACTACAGATTAAAAAAAATGGAAAAATACAATTCATTACATACCTGTTTTTCTCACTCATCAATAGGTGCATGAACCATCAATACAGTGCTTATGCAAAGTAGACACACGTCAGCTATTTTCTTCGAGATTAAGTATGGACCTGCCACGAAAATATTACGTCAATAGAACGAGCATTAACTGAAACTCTAAATTTACATTCATCAGTTTAATGACAAAATATTTAGTCAGCAGAAAGGATCAATCACCTGCATTTTTAACAAAGCATCTCATTTAATAAACCCCTAAATTACGTGAATCAAATCATCTTATTTAATAAAACCCTAAATAATAGCAATCAATTCAATTATGAAATCAACTCGCCTCAGATAGTATCTCGGCATGCTCATATTTACTTGACACGGACATCACGCTATGGAAATATAATTAATACATTACCCATAATTGCGACAAGGAAGCAGCCATATAAAAGGTACCTCGATCATGGCTGGGGCGAGAGGTCTCGTGAATCCAGATTTCAACCTGCCCTGTCTCCAAACCAACTTTCAAGGGACGTGACAAGTCATATCTGCAGATAAATTCAGCGAGTTCAAGGTATGTACAAAGTCATTACCCTTACATCAAAAGTTGAAACTATTGTACTATTATCCCTTAAATAATAGTACAGTAGTGCATGAGCATCTGCGGCATAAATATCATGCATGGGATATTAGAAACTCACAAAAATCACAGTACATAGATTGATTGAATTTTCAGTTTTGCACACTCCTAGAATTATACAGAGAGGTTTGACCTGTGAGAAGGTGGAGGGCTTCAGGTTTCTTACTTTTTCTACCATTTTTTTGTACTAGATGAGCTAGGATTTCTAATAACTCTTTGATACCTTTCATAGATGAGCTAGGATTTTTTTGTTTGATACATTTCATACTCTTTGATACCAATCTGGACTGTATTGCTGCATCTAGAATAGGGTCAAACATAAGAATCAGAAAATGTACTCATGTCTGGTATAGAGTACTAATTAAACTACATTTACCATTACTACAAAAGCATTAAATTTATCTGCAGCAACTTGTGACCAATGAGTTTATTTTTTATCTCAATGAATATTTTTCATAGATGAGCTCAACCGATGTTGAGATGAGCGAGAGTCAGGAAAATAATATGAAACAAAATGAAACGGAAGGCAGCGCTGAGGTAAGGCAATAAATATAAAATGATGTTAATGCACTTTACCATATTCCAGTTAAATATATATGACTATACTATTCATAGATGAGCTCAACCGCTGGAGATGTAGGAGAGGTTAAAGAAAATGATGATAAACATAGTCACATGGTAGGCTGCGCTAAGGTAAGGCAATAAGATCATATGCGGTTAATGCACATTATCACATTCCATTTTTAAAAAGCACTTCTTCATCTTGATGACTATCGTTCTATTTTTATAACTCTATATGATTACTGTTTATAGATGATCTCAACCGTTGAAGAGGTGAGAGAGATCAAAGAAGATGATAATAATCAGAGTGACATGGTAGGCTGCGATCAGGTAAGGCAATGAATAGAAAATTAGGTTAATGCACTTTAAATAAAGCAATTCACTATCTTATTGTTTTTTAACTATATTATGACTACCTTTCATAGATGAGTTCAACCGATGGAGATATGGGAGAGATTACCGAAAATGATATTGACGATACTAAAAAATACATCATGTCGTTCCCTCCCAAGACCAAACTCGTCCGGATTGATGACGCATGCTTGAAGCCCACTGATTTTGAGGAATGCTTATTTCCAGACGATGGATGGTTGGATGGAGACGTAAGTATACATTTTCACATTTATACATTTCAATGTGCTCATTTGACGCAACAATTTTCTTTGAACTACAGTGCATTACTGCTTACATTTACTGCTTGAGAGTGAAAGAACATCTAGCTACCAGGGCTGGTGGAAAAGTGTGGTTAGAAAACACACATGTTTCAAACTTAATGAAACATATGGGGGCAAATCCCATAAGTGTGAAAGATCCTACCACTATTATAAAACGTGTTCATAACTACCTAAAACATGACATGGTAAGTTCAGCATACCTATTTGACTTCAATTTGAATATAGATATTATTTTCTACCACTTACTTTTTTATTTGTCGTCAGCTATTTATACCCATTCATGCAAATATGAGTCACTGGATGCTATGTAATGTCGATGTGCCCAATCGACGTATACAAATACTTGACTCCTTTGGTCCAAGCAAAGCCCGCCCCGACTTACAACGGACCGTAATCAACTAATATAATCTCTTACTTATCATATATTGTGTGAAATAGAATCTATCTTATAATTAAAACATGCCATTTCCTTTTTTTTTTATAATAGCTACAAGGTCTTCAAAATCAGCTTGAACTTGCTGCTCAGATGAGTGAATTAAATCTAGGTGACAAATGGAAAGACCTAGCGGTAACTACATGGAAATGGGTGGAGTGTATTCAGAAACCATTACAGACAGATAGGTATGTTACATGAGTATTACCTTTCGGGACTATTCTAAAATTTCTTATACTTGTAGATTCATGTAGACCAATATTTGTTTACACTGTTGCAGCTCATCATGTGGTTTGTTTCTGCTAAAATTCATGGAAGAATGGACAGGCCAGGAACTAGCTCATCCTGTAACGCAGGTATTTTCACAACGGTTCAAAAATGATATTATATGAAGATCAATGCTTCCACTAATGATTCATAAAACCTAATTTGCAGGATGGTCTCAAACTATTCAGGAAACAATTACCTTACATTCTGCTTAATACTGACTTAAATATTTTGAAAGGAAGACCAGAATTACCGCAGCCTGATCAAAAGGGAGAGGCTGGTGATGTCCTGATGTGGGAAGGTAATGGTCCTCCTCCGACTGAATTATCACAAGGATATCAGGTAGCCAATGCCACCTCACCTCCTTTCAAGATAATCAAGAAGTCGATTAAGAAGGTGGAAGCAGTTGCCAAACTTAGAAAATATATCCTGTCTGTTAATGACGACGAAGCCAAGACGTAAGTCAAACTTATAGGCAATGGGCCATTTTAAATTGTTATTATTTTTATCCAGTGGTTAACTCTCTGGCTTTTTTCGTAGACAAATTTGGGTTCAGAGCTCTAACCCGTATCCTCTTAGTATATCTCTTAAACAAATTAAAGACTTGTTAAAGGATACTAATGGTATGGACAAGGAATGTTTCAACATGGTTGTACGGGTTAACGCAACAGACGAAGCCCGGTTGTTTATGGATACTAATGATCACATTTTTGATCTCAGATTTTCCGTGAGTATTCATGATAAAATTCATCTTACATAGGTATGGAAATGTCCTGTTTTATCTAATAACTCTAATAATTCTTACTCTCAAATCAGACTTTAGTGGCTGACTCCTCCATAGACCCTAAGAACCGTTTACTGTTTGACGATAAGCGTGAGATAATGGCAAGGATATGTGACCACTGGCCAGGGATGTTGTACCATGTGTCAGAGTGCAACTCGGTAAGACTGCTATATTCTATTTTTGTTCACACTTACTATTCAAAATTCATGTTTGCATCTAATTTCCATGCACTCTGAACCCATAAATGATAAACTTATTGGTCTCTTGATTTGCATACTTGGTAAAATTTCATAATTCAATTTCATGCAGATCTGGTTACCATTTCGTACACATGGGCACTACTACATTCTGTTTCTGTTTGACATGGATAAACGAACAATTACTCTACTTGATCCCAGCCCTGATAGGGAAATTGTTAAGCCAGGAGTTCATCACAAATATCTATTAAAGCTGAAAGAGATATCAATCTACCTAAACATTACTCTCCAATATGCAATAAAAGGCTGGAAAGATGATGTTTTCCATTGGCAGCTCATCACACCATGTGTGTTGCCAACAAACCATGACAGGTTAGAGTCCATGTCATAAATTAATGGTTTTCAATATCTTCATTTTACAATTTCGCTAACAACAATGTGTACTTTCTATATAGCCGCATGTCAGGATTTTTGGTTCTAACATATATGCGGTGGTGGAATGGCAAAGAAGTTGTCCGAGCAGATGGCAAGGTGTGTATTGATTTCTGGCTCTAACATATATACTATAAATTTGAACTTTTGGGGAGTACTGACGTATAATGCATGTCCAGGTTGCTTACGCCTTGCGGATCAAAGCGGTGGTACACATGCTATCCTACAGGGACAACGAGTGTGCTGACAACATCCCACAAATTGTTAGAGATTTAGTCAACATGGCAGGTCTAGATTTTTTTGTTTGAGAAGTTGCCGTATCGGCTATTTTGAACGCTTCCTGTAAAAGCCCTTTGCGGCTTTCATTTGACTGTTGGATAATGCTATAATCTGATTATATAGCAGATGATGGTGCAACAAGTACTTAAGATTCCTACACTATGATGCAACAGTGTTTTAGACAAGTGTTGATTCACAACATGTTAATTACCGACTTCTTTTAAGGTGTAATGGTTATATGAATGTTTGATATGTCCTTCCATGTTTTTTGAAAAGATAGTAGTTTTCATGCTTGAATAACTATCATGGTTCTGTCACGACACTTCTCTGAATCCGTCTACTCCCAACATGTAATGATCCCTATAGTTTTCTAGCAATGTCTTAGTAGTTAGGATTAGGACACAGATTTACGGGCCCATTTAATTCTCAATTAAATTAATTGAATTCAGTTTCCATGATAGCAATTTGCTTTCTTGTTAAAGAAATAAATTAATGTTTCATCTGAATATACATCAAATGTAAGCTCACTATCTCTTGGGGAGCTTGCAAAAATAAGTGAAAGAAGAAAAAAGATGGATACAACATGAACAAAATTTCATCATCTTGCTTTGAAGAAAAATGGATACATACCGCTGTAGACATATCTTCATTCCATCTACGTGTTAAAAACCGGCAATAGTATAGCCTGCACCTGGCCGCTCAGCACCACCAAACCCTGGCCCAACATCAGCTTCCCCATGTCCTGCAGCATATGGAAGTTATCGGATCTGTTAATAAATATATAGCAGGATGCTAAACTCAGCAAAAGCAGTGTATGAGTCATGTGCTGCAGCGCAAGTTCATCTTAATTGAGTCTGTGATAGAACAAAGCCATGTTGTTGTAGCTAAAAAGAAGGAAAACATAAGATTTAGTCTCAGGTTGAGTCATGTTGCCCAGTCTATTTTCAGCTAACCAGTGTATTACACAAAGTTAATGCATGTAAATAAACACCTCAATTAGTCCAAAGTGCATTTTTTACGGTTGTTTTGATGTCCTACATCCTAAAAATGAGTTGTACGTGATACCTTGTGTGGGGCTGTCACGTATTGATTTGCAATTAGTCCATCTCTTCATAATTAATATGAGAGATAACCTTCCTTGTTCAAGAGGATTTATAATAAATACCTTCCAAAAATTTGGCCTCTTGCCCAGATTTGGCTCTACTCCCAGCCAAATTTCAAGAGAATTTATAATAAATACCTTCCTTATACAAACCCACAAATTACTAGCCAAATTTCGGCCTCTTACCCAAATTTCGATCTACTACTCCCAGCGACTCACCTGTCTGTTTTACAAACAGACAGAAAACTCATGAATTTCACCCACTTGCCTATGTGTTAGCTCTACTCCTCCCAGACAATCAAAACGGCGAGCAAACCCTGACCTATGCAAACAGCTATCAGATAGAAATTTCGAAGGCCCCGTCGACAAATTGATTTGATTTCTGGTAAGTTCGACGAATCATTCATGTTTCTACCGCATAACTACCATCCGACAGTGGGAAAATCATTTGAGTGCTACACTTATACCTTGCAGATGGATCCATCGAAACGATCGAGTGAACGTACTCCTTTCAAAGACTTATCCAACACCATCAGCACAAGTAACAATGATGATATATAATGTGTAAGTCAATCAACTTCTGATCAACAACTAATTATGTTGTGTATTTTATTAGGTGTCGCAGACACCAGCAATGGTGGGGAACCTACAGATAGAAAAGAACGCAATAGACAACGTCGACAGAATTATGCGCAGATGGATCCACAAAAGAAAGATGAGTTACTTAAGAAGCGTCGTGAATCCTATCAACAGAAGAAAGCTAAACTACAAAGCACACAATCTGTTACAGGCACACGACAGTCTGCACTCACTCAACTGGAAAGCACACCCGCTGTTAAAGGTGCACTAAACCACATGTTCCTTGGGTTTTTGCAATTTATAGCTCCTATGTTTAATTCATGACTGTAATGCAACTAATCCACGCGCTCCTTGGGTTTTCACCAGGAGCCACTGCTACGAACACGGAAAATGTTGCACCTGCTGAAAATGAGGCATACCAATTGCAATCACCTCATATGTCATCTCAATGGCAAGAAAGTCTCGTGACTGGTATGAAGGCACCTAAATTGTCCACAAAAAATAGTGCAGCTATCTAATAATCCATATCTAATGTAGCTACATATGTGATATTTTTTCTGTGTAGAAACTATTGACATCAATAATAGTTGTACTGATGGACCCACTTCATTGAGCATTCACGCAGCACCCATATGTCCAAAGGAGCGGAGGAGGCAACAGGATAGGGAGCGATATGCACATATGGATAGCACGAAAAAAGAAAACTTGCTGAAAAGACACCGTGAATCTCTTCAAAAACGAAAATCA
Organism: Lolium multiflorum; assembly: GCA_030979885.1. Classification (NCBI taxonomy): domain Eukaryota; kingdom Viridiplantae; phylum Streptophyta; class Magnoliopsida; order Poales; family Poaceae; genus Lolium; species Lolium multiflorum. Next base: position 97,735,175 of record CM061750.1, on the reverse strand, counting down.
TCAGCACTTAACAAGGAAAATGAAGTTCCTTCACTGAACAGGAAAAATGAAGTTCCTTCAGCGAACAAGGAAAATGAAGTTCCTTATAAAGATGATGAATGGCTAAGAAGAAATGACAACTATCAGAGGCAGTCAATTCCTATGCCATTTCAAGTTCCTATGCCATTTCAAGGGCCAGAAATCATCCCTACTGATGTGATTGCAACTTATTGCACACAAGAGTCACATGGAGGTCCATCTACAGTTTGTCAACTAGAAAGCACACCTGCTGTTAAAGGTACACTAAACCACATGTTCCTTGGGTTTTTGCAATTTACAACCACTATGTTCAAATCATGTCTATAATGCCACTAAAAAACATGTTTTTTGTGTTTTCACCAGGAGACACTGCTAGGGACAAGGAAAATTTGGTCCCTGATGATAATGATGCATTACATATGCAATTATCTCATATGTCATCTCAAGGGCAAGGAAGTCTGGTCACTGGTATGAGCGCACCTAAAACCTCTATACAAAATAAGTTCAGCTATCTAATAATTCATATGTAATGTAGCTAAAACAGTGAACAAGGAAACTGAAGTTCCTTTAGCGCACAAGGAAAATGAAGTTCATTCTCAAGATGATGAATGGCTAAGAAGGAATGACAACTATCAGATGCAGTCAATTCCTATGCTATTGCAAGGGCAAGAAATCATCCCTACTGGTAAGATTATAACTGCATCGTGTTTAATGTGTGAAGTTGCTTTGCCATATAGGCTGATATAAAAATTATTAACGTTTCCACTATATATATATAGTTGACATGGAGAACTGCAATAGTAATGAACCCACGTCATCCCGCATTCAACCACAACCCGTTGTTGATAGCACAGAGAAGAAGAAGAAGCGGGAAAGGGAACGATATGCACAAATGAATATCGATAGCAAAAATGAACTACTAGCAAAAAGACATGCAACTTATCAACAAAAGAGATTATTAGCAGGCAAGTGATTTGTTATTGATGATTTCTTCATAGCTACATGCACTCTTGCTTACAAGCATTTTATCATTCACGTTATCAGAGCACATTGAAAAAAGGCGCGCAAAGGATAGGCTCCTTTATGCCGCTATGAGTCCTAAGAAAAAGCGTTCTAAGAAAGCTCGCCAAGAGTTACGCCGCAATAATCTTAATGAAGAATCCATAGCCATGGAGAACCCATGTTGGATCCCTGAGGTTGTTCATACCCCTGATACTCAAGGCTACATACCCACATGTGATTGGCATATTCCCGATTTCAGTGGAACACCTATATATATTGAACCTATTCCAGAGAAAATGTCAGTGGAACCTATTCCAGAGCAAAAGTCACGGAGAAAACATGTAACACCTGGAGAAAGGAATGCCTTGCTAGGTCTTCGAAATGAAGCATTTTATGCAAATAGTAAGAAGCATGCGATATCATCGGCAGATGAAAACCCGTCGATGAGCATGGAAGGTGTAAATGGTTCCGAGACACCAACACAATCAGCCGTGGTTAACAATGGTAATGTTCATGTCTTCATTTTCTTTTGATCCAATTAATTCGTTCATGGTTCTAATGATCATACTTTCATGCATTAGTAGTATATAGACATTCAATTACCTATATGTTTTCTTGTGTACTATTTATAGGCCGAACCTACATCCACATTTCAGAAAAGGGGTATTAATTCAGCTATTACAGTCCTGTAGTATGCAAACAATTAAACACAGTATACATGCTACAGAAACTGACTTGACGAGATGATGTTAGACTTGATCAGCCTGCCATTCAACTCGACAACGACCTTGCCAGAACTGTGATCATCGACATACTTCAACTCACCAATAGGATATGGCAGGGAGAAAAGATCTTTTTGGAAGCTACAAGGATCCTAGAAAGTCCCCATGCCATTTATAATTAGTCTTTCTGTAGTGGACACATCATCCTCCTCCCACATCCCTTAAGGGACTCTGGTTCTTTGCAATGCACATATAAAATACACACATATACAATGGTGGATCATGGTCCAAGTGGTTGGAGGGGGGGGACAAATTAGGCAATTTGAGGTATTTCTACTCAAAAATTTCCAAACAATTATCTTTTGGAGTTGGGGGCGGAGGCCCCAAACATAGTTTCACACTGCAGATATATATACATCGCCATGCCTTCCTTAGTTTGTGTGATTGTAAAAACATTGGAAGAGAAAAACATAGAAATTAGATATAAATGCATGTACAAAACATAGGACTGTGAAATGCAAGAACTTTGTGAACTTGCTTGTTTGGTTCGCTTCAATAGGAAAAGATGCAAAAATCCTAGCAAGCACACATCCTGTGATTTTTTGATCTCAAACAATGTGGGAATTTTCTTTCAAGTGTCTCCTCGATAATGATGACAATAGAACTCTATGTACTCCTATACTTCAGGAAATTCAGTAAGCACACACCAAACGATTTGGGTATACACAGTACAAATACAAAAAAAAAGAGTGTGCATGACCCAAAATATCTTGCGGCAACTAAAAAACTTCCTAACTCATAAACATAAGCCATAATTATTTATTTATTTTTGGAAAACTCTACAAAAACACAAGCAAAACTATAACATCAAAATTAATTTCCTGTAAGAGCCACCTATATAATAACTTTGTTTCAGCTTATAAGGTATGTTAACCTACCCTGAACATCTTATAATCTGGAACGAAGGTAGTAATTTTTATAATGATGACAATACAACTCACTATATGTATTCCTTACTTGAGTAAATTAACTAAGCACACAAAAAATGATCTGGTTATACACACTATCACATAATTGAATGTGCATGACCCAAAACATGTTGCAGCAACTAAAAAACTTCCTTACTCATAAACATAAGCACTTTGTTCCCATAATTTCAGTTTTGACAAGGTTGGAAGATAGATATGCTCACATTATTACTCCAATCTGGGTTACCTTTTTCAGGACTTTTTATATTGTAATTCACGAATGCATCCTTACAATTATATCTTTAACTTATGAATAGGTGCATGAACCATCAATACAATTTAGTACATACCTGTTTTTCTCACTCCATCAATAGGTGCATGAACCATCTCATTAAGTAATAGCATTTCACTGCAGTAATACTTCAACTGAAGTAATAGCATTTCACTGCAGATAACTTAACTGAAGTAATTGCAACCACTGAAGTAATTGCAACCAGTAGTGTTTCTAAACTATTACGCCTAGGAGATGGAAATAGATGAGGTCAATGATGACCGTAATTATTTTCCTAACAAGTGCAGTGGATGACTCATATACTTTCATGCTGTGTATGTAGAAACTACACCTCCAACGCCCGAGATTGTTCAACAACTTCAAACACAGTCACCAACCAATGATGACCGTAATTATTTTCTCCATATTCATTAAATGCCTATTTGAAACATGTTCTCATAGATGTATAATTATTCTTCAGGCGAGGATGAGGGTGTCATATTGGAAGAAGACTCCGAAGATGAGGAAGGTTACATGTTTGCTGGACAAGGTAATTTGATCATGTTCTAGGCCATATTGTGCACATAATATTAAGACTAATGCAGTTATCCACCATTTCAGAAGATGATGCCGATGAGGATGTGGAAATAGATGAGGTCAATGATGGCTCAACTTCTGTTCCAAACATTCCAGATCCATATGACATGGTGTACAACAAAATACCAACTGAGACTCACATGCTCAAGCCTGTTGACAACTGCAAGCATACACATTGTGGTGCAAAGAAGTTCGAGCATGAGCCACCGGGGTTTTGCTGTCGTAATGGGCAGATTAAGCTAGCCAACACGGATACACCACCCGAGCTCATGAGGCTTTGGACGAGTGAGGACCCTGATGCTAGACATTTCCGTGATAACATAAGGTTTTTCAATGGGCATTTCTCGTTCACCTCACTATACTGCAACCTTGATGGTGATACCACTAACACATCAAAGCATCCTATCTACACTTTTCGTGCTCATGGCAAAATGTACCACAACATAAGGTCATTTGGCAGAATAGATGGTCTGCAAGGCAGTCACCTGGAGCTTTACTTCTTTGATGATGACCCCAATTTAGAGCACAGGTATCGTAGCTGCCGCAAAGAGCAGTGCGCAAAAGACAAAGAAGTAATCACACAGATAGTCAATATACTGAAAGGAAACCCATACTCTGAACATCTACGGAGTATGGGAGAGGTTGAGGATATTGATGATTATCGTATCACACTAAACCTTGACCAAAGGATGGACCAGAGGACGTACAATGCACCTACCACTTCCGAAGTAGCTGCTGTGTGGGTGGAAGGAAGCGAACGACGAAGACAGTTCGACCACAGCGTGATCTTGCAAGGAAAAAACAGAGATATTTATGGTATCAAGTCCTATCATGGATGCTATGACGCACTATCCTACCCACTATTCTTCCCTAGAGGCGAGCTTGGGTGGCATACCGATATCCCGAAGAGAACTGTGTCCTATGATACTGTGATGGCGGCACGTGCAGCTCGTCTAGCTCGTCGTAATAACGACGAGTCCTCTCAATCCCCCGACAATAACAATGATGATGGCGACGAAGATAATGATCCAGGTTTGTGTTTTAATTATTTTTTACATGCGAAGTCCATGCTAAGACATATGATCTCCCGTTTCTAACACCACCCATTCTAAATTCTCTGTGCAGCTTCGGGAGGAAATAAATGTGTGTCAGTGAGAGACTACTACTGCTATAAATTCCAGATGCGTCCTGGGATATTTAACCCGATCCTGCACGGAAAACGTCTTTTTCAGCAGTTCGCGGTAGACACATATATCAAGATCGAGAACTCACGGTTGGACTATATGTGGAATCATCAAGATAAGATAAGGGCAGACCTGTACCAAGGCCTGATGGACAGCTTGCATGCCGGTGAGGGTAGCGCCGATGCTATTGGAAAGCGGACAGTGTTGTCGGGAACATTTATCGGTGGTCCACGTGACAAGAGGCGTCGCTACATGGATGCTATGGCCTTGGTACGGAAGTACGGCAAGCCGGACATCTTTCTCACGATGACATGCAATCCTAATTGGGATGAGATCAAGCGCGAGCTCTACCCTGGCCAGACACCTCAAGACCGCCCAGACCTCGTCGTGCGTGTATTTAGGGCAAAACTGGAGGAACTCAAGAATAAATTGTTTCAGAAGGACATCCTCGGGAAGATAAAAGCATATGTGTACGTGGTGGAGTTCCAAAAGAGGGGCCTTCCACATGCACACTTCTTGCTCATCATGGAGGGGCGATTACAAGCTCACATGTCCTGAACAGTATGACAAGCTTATCTCAGCAGAGCTACCTAATAAGATAAAGTACCCAGAACTGTACAAGATGGTAGTGAAACATATGATGCATGGCCCATGTGGTGTTTTGAACCCTGATTGTCCATGCACGAAGGGCCGTCCTTCTTGCAAGAATCAGTATCCTCGACCTTTCAATGCGGCTACCTTACAGGGAAAGGACTCATACCCTCTATACAGACGACGTAACGATGGTTGCAAAGTAATGGTCCGAAAGGCCTGGCTAGATAATAGGTGGGTTGTCCCATACAACCCTCACCTTTTGCGGCACCTGAATTGTCACATCAATGTTGAGGCATGCTCAAGCATAAAGGCCGTCAAGTACCTATTCAAGTACATATACAAGGGGCATGATCGGGCGTCTATCACAGTGAGCGAGGCTGACAGGACAGATAGCAACGGGAACATAGATGAGATCAACCAGTATAGAGATGCGAGGTGGGTTACTCCTCCCGAAGCCTTGTGGAGGATATACGGCTTCGAGTTGAGTAAAAATTACCCACCTGTGATGCAGCTGCAGCTCCATCTAGAAAACTGTCACATGGTTTCGTTCAAGCAGGGCCAAGATATCCAACAAGTAGTTAACCGCCAAGGTGTTGAGAAGTCAATGCTTACAGAGTACTTTGCGGCAAACAGATTACATGAGGAGGCCCGTGGTATCTTGTACAGGGATTTCCCCGAATGGTACACTTGGCAGAAAGGTAAGAAAGGTGAGGATAAACACTGGCAGAGAAGGGCTGTAAAAAAAGATGGTACACGTACAAAAAGGATACAGGTTGGAAGGATTGTGTCGGCTCACCCAGCGGAAGGCGATCGCTATTACCTGCGAGTCCTTCTAAACCATGTCACTGGGGCCACCTGCTACGATGACCTAAAGACGGTTGATGGCCAGCTACTGGGATCCTTTCGTGAAGCTGCAGAGAGAAGGGGGTTGATCGAAGGGGACAACACATTGGATGAATCCCTCACTGAATCTACACTCTTTGAGATGCCGTCATCTCTACGAAGGCTCTTTAAGACAATATTGGTATTTTGCGAGCCTAGCGATGTGCGCGGGCTCTGGGATAAGCACTTGGACGCAATGTCGGAAGACTATCGCCGCAACGATCCATCCAATGTTGCTGAGCAGAAGGTTTTAATAGATATCAGGAATATGCTACAGTCGATGGGCAAGGACATAAAGTCATTTCCTCTTCCTGATATCAATGAGGAATTTGACAGTGCCACTGGTGTGGAAAGGGAGATATTTGAGGAGTCTATGATTGAGCCCAACGAGGAGGACATAAATCTATCAGACTCACTTAATATAGATCAGAAAAAAGCGTATGAAAAAATTATGTCTGCCGTTCGTGGCGATGAGGGTGGAGTGTTTTTTGTGGATGGACCTGGAGGTACCGGAAAGACTTTTCTGTACAGAGCACTGCTCGCAACAGTACGCGGTCAGAAAAAGATAGCTGTAGCGACAGCTACATCTGGTGTTGCAGCTTCCATAATGCCTGGAGGGAGAACAGCTCATTCCCGATTCAAGATACCACTGAGCATTGATGATGGCGGGTATTGCACCTTCACCAAGCAGAGCGGTACTGCCAAGCTACTACAATCGGCTTCTCTCATCATCTGGGATGAGGCTTCCATGACAAAGAGACAGGCAGTAGAGGCGTTGGACAACAGTATGCGCGATATAATGAGCTGTCCAGACCTGCCGTTTGGTGGAAAGACGGTCGTGTTCGGTGGAGATTTCAGGCAGGTCCTTCCTGTTGTCCGTAAGGGGTCAAGGGCTCAGATAATTGATGCGTCGCTACGTAGGTCTTATCTTTGGGATTGCATGACTCACCTAAAGCTGGAACGCAATATGAGGGCACATAGTGACCCTTGGTTTGCGGATTACCTACTGCGCATTGGTGATGGTAAGGAGGAAGCCAATGGTGATGGCGACATCCGTCTTCCTGACGAGATATGTGTGCCGTGTACTGGGAAGAAGGGCTCCGACCTTGATAAACTAATAGACAACGTGTTTCCCAGCCTTGGTGCTAACATGTCAGACCCAAACTATATCACCTCTAGAGCAATCTTGTCGACAAAAAATGATTGTGTTGATAGGGTTAATTTGAAGATGATCAATCGATTCCAGGGAGAACAGATGGTGTACCGTAGCTTTGATTCTGCGGTGGATGACCCTCATAACTACTACCCACCTGACTTTCTCAACACATTGACCCCTACTGGTCTGCCTCCACATTTGCCGAAGCTGAAGATAAACTGCCCCATCATATTGCTCCGAAATATTGACCCCGCAAACGGACTTTGTAATGGCACGAGGTTGGTGGTTCGAGGATTCCAAAAGAATGTCATCGATGCAGAAATAGTTTTGGGCCAACATGCTGGAAAGAGGATCTTCCTGCCAAGGATCCCACTTTGCCCCTCTGATGATGAAATGTTCCCTTTTCAGTTCAAAAGGAAGCAGTTTCCTGTTAGGCTGAGCTTCGCCATGACGGTTAACAAAGCACAGGGGCAGACTATACCTAATGCCGGTATCTACTTGCCTGAGCCGGTGTTCTCTCACGGCCAATTGTATGTCGCGCTATCTAGATCAACCTCTAGAAAGAACGTGAAGGTTCTTGTCATCCCAGATGCTGATAACAAGAAAAATAAATCTGATGAAAGCAAAAAGAAGAGGCGTCCTGTCGATACCTACACGAAGAACATCGTCTGGAAGGAGATACTTACAACTTAGGTGAGATACTTCGCACTTGTACTATTTGTCAAATATATAGTCCTATCTTGAATATGTACTAATATGAATCGCATGTCATTTGTGCAGGAAATAGTCCACATTGTTCTCGTTTTTAGAATTCCGCACCATCATGTTGGGTGAACTATTTGAAACTGAGAGGAGTTTTGTCACGAATGTCAGAACTTCAATAAATTTGTTGCTAATGCAACTGATAGAGATGAACATGACTTCCGGAGCTAACCGGGGAATGTTTTTGTTTGTTTGTTTCAAAAGCATATGCTTTCTTCATAGATATTAAACACCCCACTCGGCCTAGAATATATTATTAAAATAATAGAATCTGTTTGGTTGATGTGTGTTTCACTGTTGACAGTAAATATATTCTTAAAATGAAGCAAGATAGGATAAAAGAAGAAGAATAATGGGACCAAGAGTGATTGTGTACCTGACATAAGGATTGCAATGCTTGATAATCTCATTGTATATGACGGTCCCTAGAAAGCTATATTCCTTCAGTCAATATGTCCTACAGTAAAACAAATATTCAGAACTACAAGGTAACTCCTGCTTGACACTCATGACACAAGCAGTATAAAGTAACATAGATTTACATGGAAGATAATCCTCACCAATTCTGATGGAGTGACCGCTCCGAGCCTCTAAATCAGCCAGTAAGGCATGCCTAAAATCAATTACAAATGTCAGGTATCATAACTGGGCAAACATAGGAACGTAGATTAACCAAAGCTACTCTTGTAAACTTATTAACCTGCCTGAGCTGCTCCTGTAAACGCTGAAAACTTCGGCTCGTCTTTCTTCGGGTCCTCCTTCTCCTTCGCATCCTTCTTAGGTACCTAGCATTGGTGAACAGAATGTTACGATGACACAGGCGTCTAACGCTGGAAGCCTGGAAGGTAGTGTATCCCGATGACTTTTGGACAAACGCCCAGAAAATATGGTAACTGAGTTCCCAAGACAACCACCACATGGTGCATCTAACAAAATACCAACCTTTTCTTTTGCTTTTCATGACTGGCTTCCACCGGCGCCAAACACCAGTTTTCCTGTGGCTTTACGTGGTGCGGTGCTCTCTGATGTGGAAGCTGAGGTTGTTGAGGGCTGCACACTGTTGGTCGCATTGGCTTGCCGCTTTGCAGGCGAAGAAGATGAACCTTCCAGATCTTTACGGGCCTTCCCATCCAAGCGCCTTCCAGGACATGTGAAGGGGGTGAACTTTGGTTCCTCTTCAACTGGGGCCTCTGCAACAGGAGCATGAAGGTCCGTATTTACTAATGGATGGCAAAATCAGTTAATGTATCCTAACAGCTACTCCCTCCTTGCAATAATATAGAGCGCATTATATTGCGTGAAAGTCAAACAAAACTAACTTTGACCAAGTTTGTTGAGAAAACTATCTATACCTACAATATTCAACATATATCATATTAAAATATACTTCTTGATGAATCTAGAGTGATATTTATTGGATGTTCTAGATGTTTATATTTTTCATATAAACTTGGTGAAAGTTGACGTGGATTGACTTTCAAAATACAAAATACGCTATATATTTTGGCATAGAGGGAGTACTAATTAAGTGCAAGAAAGAAAGCTACCTGTAGTAGGATCGGCGCTAGGAGGAGCAGAAGGTTTTGGTATGTAGTCAAGTGGTGGGGCAAAGTCAACCTCACAATCAGTCTCAATTATGCTTACATCATTTGTAGGCTTTGTTTCAACTATATCGATGTAGTATTTCTTGTTATTATATGCCACCATAATGCTGTCACCACTGGTTAGACAAGAGTAGTTCCGCAGAGTTTTCTCCAATCTGCAGGAATAACAAGAGCAGGGAATTAGTATTATTCTAAGGTCACTCTATTCATACCACGAAACTCCAGTCAAGGTATGACATACAATAGTCATAGCAAAATAAGAGGAAAAAAGTTTGGCAGTGAAAAGAAAATAGTTTTATGAAAACAATACTAACATTGCTTTAGGGTTTGTTATGTCTAAGAAGTCGGTGGTATGAGGCTGCTGCTTCACATATGTGCCCTTCGAGAGGGTGGCATTTTTTATAAACACCATATCTCCTTCTTGCAGAAGAAGATTTTGCATCATCTGATGAGTACATGGGTTCAGTTCGATTGACATGATATCACACAAAATAAAGTGTGAAAATATGTTAAACATGGGTGTACCCAATATGGCATGTAGATCATGCCTTCTTCTGCAATGAACTCTAGGACACCACAGTGTGAAGTACGTTCTGCTGCTGTATTACGGACTTCAAATAGCATAGGGTATTCAATATGCAGAGATGCTGCAGAGAACATAACATGTTTGAGAATTTACTGTGAGAACACACCCAAATTAATCATAGAAACTAAGTGAACAATCAAGCATATGCATGTTTCTTAGTCTCGTTGCTAACTTACCAAGACGATCAAGTGCTGAAGGTGGCATGATAACTGAAACAGAGAAGGTAATAATCACTTTAATTGCCAAAAGTAATTTAAAGACACAAGGAACAAAGTGTGAACAGAAAGCATACTTTTGTCACCAGATTCAAGCTGTGGCTGCAAGAAAGGTACAAGAGATATCTCAGATAAATATCTAGGAATAGGAAATAAATTCTTTATATTAAGATAAGAAGTAATAACTCTTGTAATATGAAAGAGTGCGTGGCTGATGCTATTCAAGAAAATCACAACATCGCATGCTGCAGTGGTGAGGAAAGGATGGATAGAAACATGCCAACATGAAGCATGTATTTAGTCACTGAGAAATCTTTTTTCTTCTCTTTTTTTTGGCTGTCTGGATCTAAAAAAACAGTGTTAACCAGGCATAAAAGGATCATGATAATAAAATACAAGTTACAGGAAGATCAAAGAACGTGCAGACATAAGAAATTTCTAGCCATTCCTTAGGTGAACATAAACAATTCCACTAGGACGTAAATGAGAAATCAGATTATAGTACTTCATGGCAAAATATCGATCTCACATGATCCATGGAACTGGGTCATGCATGAAGTTTACAACATTATTACAGAGGAAAGTCTTGTTTGTATTGGCACTAACTTAGGTTCGGAAAATAAGCGTGAAAATTGTTATACCCAAACTGCCTACTCAAAAGTAGCTTTCAACATTGTTGGACACCGAAAATTGAAAAGCATTTTTCACAAACACCCCAACCAATCAAGTAAAACAAACGCATAAGAACTAATAATACAATATCTAAAAAAATGTCAAACGAGCACATCAACAGATATTCAGAGCACTTAGCATGACCGCTTGTGAAAAAACTAACCAAACAATGTTCAGAAGACATAATTGTCTTAAGTGTACTGAGATAGCAAAGCAGTACTCGCAGAATATGGAGACACTAACATCACAATGCTTGAACATACTTCAAACAATGAACTATGGACAGCAGTGCACGAACACACTTCAGTAAAGCAGCAAACAATGAACTATGCGCAGCAGTGCACGAACACACTTCAGTAAAGCAGCGCCACACATATAATAAAAAGGCAATGCATCAAGGCAAAATTTGTAGGTTCCAGCAGTGACACAGTTCACTAGATCTAGCTCTATTGATAAATTGTATGTTTTTCTATTGTGTGCAAATAAGCCAAAACACGTTTTTTCCTAAATAAGGTACAAAGATAAATGCAGTAAAACAACTGAAGTTTTTTTTCGCAATCGATAAGGCATCACCTTCATTTTCCCAAAAACGTATAAGCCCATCAGAGGACTATACCAGACTATGACAGATTGATCATCAGCTCCAGAAACTATTTTGCCACGATCTGAACTAATAGCACGAACTGTCCTGCAAGAATTGAAGTTAACATCAATTAATCTAGACTGAACTAGGGTAGCCAAATTCAGTGGGCCAAAGACCCTGGATACTCTAGGATGCCGCTAGAAAGACAAAGACTAATCAAAAGTAGTTGAAGATACACATCTCAAGCCAGGTAACCATAGAACTACTAAGAATGTACCAGTCATAAAACCACAAAACACCTTACAATACTTTAATTGAAAATGGTTCATCAAATTAATTTAATGTTGTCTTAGGAAGTTAGGATTCTAACAACTTTATGGGCGAGACTAATTACTGTTCACTATTATAAGCACCACCATTTTTTGCCGTCTCTCATCCGAAAATATGCCTCTGTTCACTATTATAAGATGCTTTGAAAGTGAAATTTAGCTTTACAAAATATCTTAGGATAGTGGACATATTACAACACTTGATGGTAAAAGGAAATATCAGACTGCTTAGTTGGTTACATGAATAAGCAAGCATGCAACTGCTGACGACCAGTGACAGGTAAGACATGGAATTGAAGTTCATCATCACATACCACAATACTATAATTAACCACGCAAGAAAAAAATCTGATACTACGTTGCACAGATCAATAGGAAAGCAAGCAATCACATGATTAACAGGAAAGCAATCTTCTACTAGATCTTTGAAGCCATGGAATCAATCATACTCAGACCCACAAACCTGAACACAACGCACGCGCATACACCATGGCTGGATGGGAAATTTCGCCGGAGGGAACTGTCCGTACCTGCGCACGCCCGCGGCCGCCCCTGGCTAGAGCTTGCCCAGCCGCGCCATGGCCGAGCTCGCCTTCGCCGCCCCTCGAGGAGCTCGCCCGCGCTGCCCCATCGCGGAGCTCGTCGGCGCCGGCATCTCGCCATGGTCGCCCGCGCCGGCTATGGCATACCTCGCCCGTGCCGTCCCTGGAGGATCTCTCCCGCGCCGCCCCTAGCTGGCTCGCCCGCTCCGTGCCATGGCCGAGCTCGCCCTCCCAGCCCCTCGAGGAGCTTTCCCGCGATGCCCCGTCGCGGAGCTTGTCTGGCACCTGGCCGTGGTCACCCACGCCGGCCACTTTGGAGCTTGCCCACGCCGCGCCATGGCCGGAGCAGCGGTGGTTGGTGGGGACGCGGTGGGGAATGGGGAATTGAGAGTGGGAGAGAGCGAGAGAGTGGAACGGTCTGCAGTGTTTTTTTTAGCATGGTTTTTTTAGCATACGTCGGGAGTTGGAGAGACTGGGACGGGTTGGTATATGGGCTCGTGGGCAGAAGGTGTTAGCAACCTTTTGCGTCCGTGTGATCCAAAATGTGTCTCGCACCACCTCCATCGGCGCGATGCAAAGTGACCGGGCCGTCCGCTTAGACGCAAACCCGGCGCATATTTGCGGCAGGTTTGCGTCTCTGCGGACGCTGCACGGACGCGCAAAGTGTCCGCTCGCATCTTCACCGGGCCCGCCTGGCAGCGAGCCTGCATCGAGGGCATCGCTTCGGCGGCCATCGCTTCCGCGCCGCGCCGCGTTGCGCAGCAGCCTTCGCCATCAATGTCGCGCTGCCTGTTCTGCGCGCGTGCTGGCGGACGGCGGCTAGGCTTCTGCGCCGCCATCAATGGCATCGTTCCGTGGGCGCGGCCGCCCTTAAAACTCCACCGGCACCGTTCCTCCATCGCCCACACCTCCACTCGCACCACCACCGCCGCATCACCATGGGGAAGAAGAAGAATGACTTCGAAGCGTCCGGCAGCGGCACAAAGAAGGAGAAGTGGGCGGGCAGGGTGGCGCTGCCCGTCAGCGTCGGGAGGCTAATGCACGCGCACTAGACGCCGTGCGGCCGTTGGAGGGACGTGCACATGCCTGGCGGCTGGCGGCTCAACTGCCGCCGGGTGCCCGTCCCTCCGGTCCCTACGCGCGAGCCAGATCGGACCGTCGAGATCCAGCGAAGGAGGCAGTACCTACCGCCGGACCTCCGCGCCGATCCGGCGTACGCCATCGACTCTGAAAGTTGGTGTACCTATCTCTCGACCGAGAGGGGTCGGAGTAGGAGGGCGGGCTTCATGGACGACAGGGATTTTCCCTTCCACCGTGCACAGCCGACTCGTCCTCGAAGACAGCAGGCGGCGACGCGTCATGACCGGGCATCGACGCGTGCGCAGTACAACGACGACGACGACGACAACTACGACGACGACGACTACATCGAGGCGCTGGCGTACCATAACGAATTATACATATGGAGAGGTTGTTGAGTTGACAGTTCTGACGGCCCAGAACACAAGTGTGGAACTTACCGCAGAAGAGTAATAAGATGATCTACCAACATTCGGTCCTCTTTTTTATTGTCTATACTTTGCTACTCTATATACCCACCTAGAAAACTATTTTCAAAATTTCATATATGATATTTGAATTATATATGTGTATTGAGAAATATAATTTGAGGACCCGTGGCAACGCACGGGCATTTGTACTAGTTTAAAAGAAAGGAAGGTTTGTCTCCTAATGAGCCTCCAAGGTTTAAGGCAAGATTAGTAGCAAAAGGTTTCAACCAAATTCCAGGTATTGATTATAATGATGTATTCTCTCCGGTTGTGAAGCATAGTTCCATTCGTGCATTCTTTGGTATTGTGGCTATGCGTGATCTTGAGTTTGAGCAGTTAGATGTGAAGACTGCTTTTCTACATGGAGAGCTTGAGGAGGAGATATACAGGGACCAGCCTGAAGGTTTTGTTGTGTCTGGTAAGGAGGATCTTATTTGCAAGTTGAAGAGGTCCCTTTATGGTCTGAAACAGTCTCCAAGACAGTGGTACAAAAGGTTTGATTCATTTATGATTGCACATGAGTTTAAGAGATCTAAGTATGATAGTTGTGTTTATATCAAGTTTGTAAATGGATCACCTATATACTTGTTGTTATATGTTGATGATATGTTGTTTGCTGCCAAGAGCAAGAAATAGATCACTACTTTGAAAGCACAATTAAGTAGTGAGTTTGAGATGAAGGATCTTGGTGCTGCTAAGAAAATACTAGGTATGGAAATTACAAGAGACAGAAAAGCTAGTGTGTTATTTCTTAGTCAGCAAAATTACATTCAGAAAGTTCTTCATCGTTTTAATATGCATGATGTAAAGTCCGTTAGTACACCAATTGCTTCTCACTTCAAATTGTCAGCATTGCAATGTCCTAGTATTGATGAAGATATTGAGTGTACATGTCTCGAGTTCCATATTCTAGTGTTGTTGGTTCCTTGATGTATGCCATGGTTTGTTCTCGTCTGATTTATCATATGCTATGAGTTTGGTCATCGATACACCTGGTAAAGAAGCTGTTCAGTGGATTTTCAGGTACCTTCGTGGCACATCCAAAGCTTGCTTGAAGTTTGGCAAGACTAGTGAGGGACTCGTAGGCTATGTGGATTCAGACTTTGCTGCCAATTTGGATAAGAGAAGATCCCTCACAGGTTATGTGTTCACTGTTGGTGGATGTGCTGTGAGTTGGAAGGCAACGTTACAATCTATTGTTGCCCAATCTACGACCGAAGCAGAATATATAGGAATTAATGAAGCTTGCAAAGAGTCTGTTTGGTTGAAATGTTTGTATGCTGAGCTTTGTTGAGATGATTCTTGCATTAACTTATTTTCTGACAGTCAAAGTGCAATATACCTTACTAAAGATAAAATGTTCCATGAGAAGACAAAGGACATTGATATCAAGTACCATTATGTTCGCGACATTGTTGCTAAAGGTAAACTGAACGTATGCAAGATAAGTACTCATGATAATCCTGATGATATGATGACAAAGCTAGTTCTTGTTTCCAAGTTTGAGCTTTGCTCGAGCTTGGTTGGTATAACTGTTTAGCCCAAGTGGCTGTTGGCGCCAGCAAGTGTTTTTTTTGTTGTTGGAGATTGTTGAAGTTCATGCTACAAGATGGAATTGTCTCAAGGTGGAGTTTGTTGCATTGTGATCCAAATTCATATACTAAAGGGAGGCTAACTTATGACGAGCGGCCGAGGCTGGTAGGCTTGCGGCGTGGCGGTCTATTAGCCCATACATCGTGCCCTACGCCTGCGAAGAGGGGTGCGGGCGGCAGCCCCGCGGTACGGTACGGATCGTTGGCACCGCCTATATATACATCTTGTAAGCCACCGGCTAGGGTTTATCGGATTATAAGATAACCCACGGCGTTTGTAAACACCTCCAGATATAGTGAAGTTTTGCTGGCTGGCGCCCGTGGTTTTTTTCCCCTTCTGTGTTGGAAGGGGTTTTCCACGTTAAATCTTGTGTCCCCTGCGTGTGTTCTTGTTTCGTTCTTCATTATTTGCTTGTCGCTTTTATAACAGTTGCAACAACTGACGAAGCTTCTTTCATCACGAATGGGCTCTTTTATGAGCCCAATTAAAGAATAGAAGGAAACAAGGCATTGTTGATGATCTGAATTACAACCCATGATGTGAAAGAGATGGCTAGAGCTAAAGGTGCACCAAGTACATCTGATTTGACCGTTTGAACAATGACTAGGTTATTGAGAAAAAGCCATCACCACGAGCCAAACAAGATGACTAAATTAAAAACCAAAACTGAGAAGAGAGGTGCTTCTCATGATTCGTGTGCTGGAAGAGCGGTCACCTTGCAAAGGATTTTCATCAACGTAAGAGCAAAAATGAACAGTGTCCAAGAAGGACGTGAACATCACCATAGGCGGGGCCTCTCGTTTCGAAGGGTACACCGCAATGATCCTATTGCATTTTAAGTTATTTTTACAACTTATTGATTGGTGCAAATGTTCATTTATGTTCTGACATCTGTTTTTTTCTTCTTCTTCTTCTTCTTCTTCTCATGCAGAAGGGGATATGTTTGTCAGGATGAGGAATAGATCTTTTGTGTTCTAGGTGTTGATATATTGGACTTGAAGAAAGCTGTGAATCCGAGGAAGGTTCAACATGTGCCAAGTATGAATAAGAACCTAATCAGAAGTTCTCGTGTGTGGAGAAGGTCTCTTAAGTTAGACTTTGTGTAAAATAAGTTTCTAATTAATCTCTAAGGTTGGCAGCTTTATTTTGGTAAAGACTATGAAAATGGATATAGGTTCTGCTTAAGTACCATTTTTCCATTATAATTTGAATGTTGCATCTGCTTGAATAAATGCGAGGCAAATATTTGAGATTCTAGATTTATTCATGTTGGTTGTAATAGTAATTCTACAATTTCCATATTAAATTTAATTCCTAAATAATTTTTTTCAGAGGATGAAATTGGCATTCTTCTACTCGTTTGTAATGTGCAACATATGTTCGAAAACTGGTTACTGGGTGATCATAAGAAACAACACTTCCCATATCCTAGTGAGGGTGATAATTTTCTGTTGGGGTTCTTTAGGTATGCATGAATGATAATATGAGATTACACCAGATAAAAAAGAAGGTTTCTTCTCTACCACATGTTATATACTCATATATGCATTGTCTCCGCATGCAGTATTTTCTTTTTTGTCTGTAACACACGGAGGGCTT
Organism: Lolium multiflorum; assembly: GCA_030979885.1. Classification (NCBI taxonomy): domain Eukaryota; kingdom Viridiplantae; phylum Streptophyta; class Magnoliopsida; order Poales; family Poaceae; genus Lolium; species Lolium multiflorum. Next base: position 97,717,746 of record CM061750.1, on the reverse strand, counting down.
CAGAATATGGCATGTCCTGGTTGGACCGAGTAGTGGAAAAGGTGTATCACCATGGATGTCAGTTTTGTTTTCGTATCGATCCTTCAGCACCTTCACATGCCTTGGTTTTTATAGAATCTTTCATTTTATTTCTCTTTGCAGGCTATTCACTGGATTGTGTGAATCTATATTATACAGCTTGGTGAACACAGCGCTCCCTCTCCAGAGTCGCCCCCGTGTGGCGGCCGAAAGAAACCCTAAAATATCCACCGCTGCCACCCCCTTTCCCCCTCCCCTCCCTCGCCGCCTCTAGGGCGCGCGGCCAGGCAAATCCTGGTCAGCGCGGGCGGCGGCAGGGACTTCTCGTCCTCTCGCGCGCGGGGGTTTGACACAGGTCTCCCTCTTCGGGCCAGGGCGCGGCCCTCTCGTCGGGGGCCTCGGTGGCGGCTCTCGGGCTCCGCTCGACAGCGGTACGACGGGCGACGAGGTGGTGGTGAGCCATGCCGACGGGGGATGTATGGGTGGGGGCGGGCTGCAAGGGGAAACCCTATGTCCTGTTCTCCTCGCCTCTTGGCGGCCAGCGCTGGTGGGCTGGCGTTGCGGCTGCGGCGTTGCCCAGGCGTGAGCGGTGTCTCCGGACTACGTGATCTGCGCTTGGTGTCTCCGTCGGCAACCTTGGCCAGCCTAGGTCCTAGGGTCTCTCTTGGGCGAAGATGAAGACCTGCCGAGGCCTGCCATTCTCGATCTGGCCGGAGAGTTGTGTTCCGGAAGGCGCCGTCGGCGAATGTAACAGTGCTTCTATTGTCTGGAGTTTGCTAGATCGGTGGTATTCGGTCGTGCGCACCCATGCTTTTATTCCGACAGTTTGGTTTTGGATGGAGCTGCGCGAAGCTCCGTTCTGTGTTGACATCAAGTGACATTTGGTCCATGGTGAAGTTAGAAGAAGAAAATATCATGAAGGCCGGATTGAAGGACTAGCTAAGGGAGGTTCAAGTCTCTGCGCTGTTGAGGGACTTGCTTGGTGTTCCAGGCTTCGCAACAGTGGTATGACAGTGGGAGCGGCAGCACATGTGAAGTTCGGAGTCTTACCATTCAGTGAGAAAACCCAATGTCTGGCCTTAACTGGTTGTGCCTACCAATGTCCTTGTTGAAGGCATTGTTTTGAGAGCGGGGACTATCTTCAGGGTGAAAATCTAAGATCTTTGATCGGCCGACGACGGTATTGGTGCACTGTTCCCTTCTTGGAGGCGTCGCTTTTGGAGAGTCTGAATTTCAGGTGTTGTCTTGGTGGTGGATGTATTGTTCTTGCTAAGGCTTGGATATTGTAGCGGATCTTTTTTTTCTTAGTTTTCTTTTTCTCTTTTTTGGATATGTGCATCCGTAATGCCATTAGGGCATTGCATTGTTGCAGATGTTGGATGTAATTGATATCTTTTGATATTAATATATTTCCTTAATCGAAAAAATTCTATGTTATACAGAGGTAGAGTGTATCCTCTTTGCGATATTAGCGCCTTGATATGATGTTTGCGGTAACAAAGATCCTTTCAGCGAAAAATATATGGGTAACCATACAAATATATACAAATGTTATATTTATTCCTTTCAATGCAAACAAGAAATACAATAAAAGTAAACTCCTCTCATTGGTCATAAGGTCTGAACCGCGATGTTATTACAACAGCAAGCCACCGTAACAAGAACATATAGCATGCATATACCGAATTAAAATATTGATCATTTTAGGGTCATAAAGTTGAAATTAGAACCCTGAAGTAAACTTGGACTTGAGAAGTTCCACGACCCCAACGTCCACACGGAGTGCCTTGGTGAGCACGGTCGTAGGGATCGGCGGGTTGGAACCGAAGACCGTGAGAGGCACGAAGACGATGCCCGGGTTCTGGCTATTGAAGGACACAACCATGGATGCCTCCGTCTTGCCAACGTTGAACTGGAAGTGCATGAGCCCGCGCGGGATGAGAAACGTCTCACCAGTACGCAGAACCTTTGAGTAGAGTTTGTTACCGGAGTCGAGGCTGCCAATGATGCCGACTAGGAGCTCACCTTTCATCACGATGCCAATCTCGGTGGCACGTGGATGGATGTGCGGTGGGTTGGTGCCCCCTGGTGCGAAGTCGACACGATTCATGGACACACCCAGCGTGTTGGTGCCGGGCCACTCCGCAACATCTAGCTCTGTGACGGCCGATCCATTTGGCGTCGACGTGTTGCCAGCCATTGCCAGCTTGGATGAGAAGAGGAAATCATCGCCTGCCTCCGACATGGGCTTGCAAGGGTGCCCGTTCACTGAGATCGCCTTGCCGTTGAGGTCAGCAACGCAGAAGTCCTGCAAAGGATCAGGGTCGGTGGCCAGGATGGATGGAGCAAGGAGCAACATAGTGAACAAGACAGCCAGATTTTTGGAGTAAGCCATTTTAGCTATATGATCCACGAAGTTTTGTGAGAGTGTCTATGGCAGTGGAAGACTAGTAGCTAGTTGTGTTGGATGAGTTGGTTTGTGAGCAATGGAGTCCTTTATATAGGGATCCACGCACGCATGCATGCATGGAGCTAGCAATATATGTCGTCACTACATGTGCATCTGCTTAGTTTGTAAACACGCGAAGCAGAATGAGTTAATCATGCATTTGCTGAAGAGAAAAATCGTCAGTCATGTCACATTCAAGCCTTCATTAGGCCATGACCCATGAGGCCGCCGGCTGACGACAAACAGCATATAATCGTTGGTGGTAGCCTTGAAGTATAATCGGAAGCAGCGTAAATCACCGGGGAACTATAACGTGGTCTGGCAAAGCTGTCTGTCCGTAGAAATTTTAGGTTTGAACTGACACACCGGCCGGCTGCGCGGCTGCTCAGGAAGGCGCCTGGAGAAGCAGAAGCCTCGATTATTATACGGCGATGCTCGGGAAGCGTGGAAACAGGGAGGTGCTGGGAGAATGGTTCGTTGCATCAAAACGTCTGACACGCTCGCAACACACAGTTTGTCAAATACTGTGCTGACAGACTTGTTTCTGTTGCCTAGCTGCCGTCTCGGTTTTAGGAAGGGAATATGTGGACAGTGATGAGGATAGACATCCACGAAGCCAAGAATCAGTTCTCTGTACACGTAGTACGTATCATTGGCAAGTCATCGTCACAGCCACGAAGAGCCATTTCTCCACTTGCTATTTTCAGGGTAGGTAGACCACCCTGTATCATAATTTCAGATTCCCATTTTCGACGAGCGATGAGTTTGGCACATTTTGCTAATGTCACTTGAGTGACTGCAGATAAGTCTGAACCGTGATAGACTTTGCATGTTGATTTGGTCAACAAGCTAGCTTGCTAGCTAGGTGAAATAGCACAAACGCATCCCTGGGGAAAACGGCGCACAGCCGAGAAGCGCGGTCGTCGATCATCTTGACATGAAGCTGTAAAAAAGAAGAAATACATGAGGAAACGTTCTAGAAAGATTATTGATTTGTCTGCTAAACAAGCTTCTTAAAATTTATTCAGAAAATGTAGGTGCTACTTTTACATCCTGTTTGCGATTTATGTGGTGCCTACTTCATTTGATTTTTATTTTCTATCAGATGGTATTACGCCGAACTTGTGATAACCCGACTTTGGACGCATATTAATTTCTTCGTATTTTTTCTCACCCGATTCACCCAACTCGGTCCCTACCAACCTGGACCTAGATTCCGCAACCGGTTTGTGTCTAACTTGAGAAAGAAAGGAGGAATAGAAATAAATGAAACTCGAGTGAATTTGGGTCTTTGATCCTCTAAGCTCTTATGATAACAATGACCCATTTTAAAATAGAATCATCGTTAGAAAGATGACAGTTCTGGAGGTTGTTTGGGGGGGGGGGGGGGGGGGGCTTACTAGGGGCGCAGTTCAGACGAGAATGGGTCAGGTGGAATAGGTGAAGACGATGATAATTAATTAGGTAGGTAAGTCCCTAGTGTGGTTTCTGACTGATTGTCCATGTCGGCGTACGATAGGTGGGTCTACTGTCAGACATAGAGGCTAAATTGCATAAAATTTGAAGCATTGTTGCCGGTTCGGTTTAAAATATGGCAGAAAAAATAAATAAAATATTATTGTCCCATATGACACAAGGGAAGTAAATCGCAGAATTTGCCCTACAAATTATTTTTTGGATAACAGATTACCAATTCCAACTTTGCTTGAAGAAAAGGGCAAAGACAAAGCAAGAGCATTGACTTCGGACATAGTTCCTCTGACGTAGGTGTCCCTGCCTTTGAGCTACTCATACCTGGATCCCACCATCGATCAAATGTCGGGGAACTGCAGGGTTGGCCACGTAAGAGGATTCCACTCCATTTGGTTTCATATGTAAATTTTTTTTTAGAAAATGCAATCATTTTTAATGCATCATAAAGGATTTATAGAATTATAAAAATACTATTTTTTTTAAAGTTTTAGGAGAATATAGTCTAATGAAAAACCCTCGTGATAGGCTACACATGAAAAAGAGCTCAATCATACAATATGATAATTTACATCTTAAGCATATTTGTTCCTTTATTGCATATTTTGTTTCATGATATTTACACATATATTATATTTTTGGGGTACTAACATGTGAATAAATGTTAAAGAAGTTTTATATCGGTATGTGGTCTGAAATGCGCAAGGCATGAAGAGGCCCTTTTGGGTACAATCTTGCGTGCTTCATGATCCTACTTGAAATTTCATCCAAACTTTCTCGATTCTTTTGGGGAAATACCTTAAATAGATCCGATTATAGAGAGATAACCACATGGTTCCATTTATTAGTAGATTAGTCCATGAGGGTACTATTACAAACTAATGAATAACAAGAAAATACACAACTAACATTTAAAAAAAAATAGATATGTTTTCAATGTGTTGTCAAGGGATCTTTGGAGTGTCCTTGTTTTATGATCGAGTCGATCATGATGACTCCTACATCGTCTCTCATAACATAGGAGTAGGTCAAGCTGCACGATGCGAACCAACCCATTAAAAATATACTGACATGCCATCTTTGTCTGTATGGAGAACTTACATACAATGCCCGTGTACATGACCCTACTAACATAACATTTGACGTATTCACATAGGGACACACCCTACTCTCTGGAGTTCTTTTTAGACGGAAGGCTCGAAATGAGCCCGACTTTGAATTAACGAAGCTATCAACCGGCTAGGTGTTACACCAGAAGTTACAACACACGCGCACCAAGCGCACAACGAAACTCAAAACAGAAGACAACACAGATAGCGTCAAGCCGAAGCACCAGCTTAATCTATGAAGCGGGAGCCTTGTCTTCTGCAGCACCGGAGGAATCACGACCAAGTCCACACCAACAAACCTTCACCGCACCAAGACCAAGTCCCACGGGGAAATCTTTGAAGTTCTCGGAAAGATAACAAGTGTTATTCTCCTAGTTTCATACAATAGTTGACTGTTGTGGTAGGCTATTTCACAATCAACAAATGGAGATTGGCGTCAATAAGCTAAAGTGACATAAAAGTTAATCTCTTCCCCAAATTCAGGTCCCATGCTTCTCATAGGGTTCACTACGATTAAACAGCGATCAGTGTGGCATGTCCCACTTTTTTATTTGGCTACATCTTTGCCAGGTTTGTAAAATAAATCATTTATGCAGGGATCAGGGTGATGAAATTTATATTTACTAATAAAATACAAGAAATATTAATCTTCTATAAATTTCAATAAAACCTAAAGGTAAAAAGTGCAGGCTGATTATTTGAGGAGAATTCAAAATGTGATAAGGTTGATAATCCTGGGGAATGATTTAGCGAGGGATTTTTGTGAGGCAGGACACCCTAACACCTAGAGGTCTTACCACCGGCACATATTTAAATTAGATAGTTATGGCGTCAATTTCAAGTATGCGTATGGTTGGCCCATTGAGATTTGAAACTGTCCCAAAGTTCAAGGTCAAACCATATATACGAATTGAAATTAACTGAAGCTCATTTTATGTCCAGTTTGAATAGGAATTGGACCTCAAATCGATTCTAGATGGAAGACTATGCCCAAGCAAGCAGAAGGGTAAAATGATAACTAAATATGAAAATTACATTTATTACAACACGAGTACACTCATCGCATTGGTCCCGACTCCTGAGGTCTGAACCGCAATGTTATTACATCTTACACTTACATACTACCTTGGCCAGAAACATAATGTACGACTTCTGTTGAAAATAAATTATTAAACTTCCATACAACTTCCAATATATAATAATTATATATTGATCTTCAAGGTCTTATAATAGATGTTAAAACCCACCGGTGAACTTGGACTTGAGAAGTTCCACGACCCCAGCATCCACACGGAGCGCCTTTGTGAGAACGGCTGTCGGGATTGGTGGGTTTGAACCGAACACTGTGAGTGGCACGAAAACGATGCCGGGGTTCTGGCTGTTGAAAGACACGACCATGGATGCTTCTGTCTTGCCAACGTTGAATTGGAAGTGCATGAGCCCACGCGGGATGAGGAACGTCTCTCCAGCGCGCAGCACCTTGGAATAGAGCTTGTTTCCAGAGTCGAGGCTACCGATGATGCCAACGAGGAGCTCACCTTTCATGACAATTCCGATCTCGGTGGCACGCGGGTGGATGTGTGGCGGGTTGGTGCCTCCTGGAGCAAAGTCGACACGGTTCATGGACACACCCAACGTGTTGGTACCAGGCCACTCTGCCACGTCCAGCTCTGTCACAGCCGAGCCGTTCGGGGTGGACGTGTTGCCAGCCATTGCTAGCTTGGAGGAGAAGAGGAAGTCGGTGCCGGCCTTGGACATGGGCTTGCATGGGTGCCCGTTCACCGAGATCGCTTTGCCGTCGAGGTCAGCAACACAAAAGTCCTGAAGAGGGTCAGGGTCGGTGGCTAGGATGGATGGAGCTAGGAACAACATAGTGAACAAAACAAGTAGGGTTTTGGAGTATGCCATTTTAGAACTTGCTATGCCAAAAAGCTTAGATTTATCTAGGCTAATCAGCTAGCGTTGTGAGAGTGTTTGAGACAGTGGTCCCTTGTCTCTGGTGGATGAGTTAGTTCGTGTATGGAGTCCTTTATATAGTGGTGGATGCATGCGTGGAACTCATTGTTGTTACTACACGTGGTGGTGCATGTGTGGACAGGCGAGGCTGACCAATTATTGATCACGGCGTGTGTATTGTTGGCCTTCAGATAACCGGCGATTGTGATTAAAGAAAACTTGATCCAAGTGTTTCTATCAAAGTCAGCAGTCAAGGCTATCCTGGCTGCTAAGAAGGGACCTACAACGATAACTGGAGTATTGCGCTTGGAAACAGATGTTGATAATATTCGTGCGCACCTCTACTCTTCCATGATCTTTTTTTTTTGAAACGAGGCAAAAGATTTGCCATTTCATTAATAGAGAAGAAGTTCAGAGTTCCATAACAAATGCCTAGGAGAAGCCCTAGGATTTTAACAAAATCCTACTCTCCCGGTATTATATTGCACAAATCCTTATCGCCGGCCAAGCACCAAGCCCGAGCCTCATCTTTAATCTTGCCAATGATGACATTTGTGACGGAATGGTGGTGTCGAAAGACTCTAGCGTTGCGTTTTTTCCAAACTTCCCAAGAGAGTAGCATGAGCAAGGATGCTAAGGCTTTCCTATGTTGATCTCTTCCTAAGGCAATATTTGTCCATCACGCATCGACAATTGGCTCATTGATCCAAGACTCCGGGGATCTATCATGAATACCACACCAAGCTAGAATCTCCTTCCACACTCGCAAGGTGAAGCGACATTTATACATGAGGTGGTCCGTCGTCTCTTGGACTTGGTTGCATAGAGGATAATTTCCACAATTTTCCCACCCTCTATGTTGAAGCCTATCCGCCGTCCAAACTCTATTTTGCATGACCAACCAAACGAAGAACTTGCACTTTGAAGACACTCAAACTTTTCAAACCGTAGAATTTAGGGAGATTGAGACGGTTTCCACGATCTCATCTCTTGGCTTGAGTATTCCAAGTGACAATGGGATGGAACCTAGTTTGACATCCTGAAATTCGCAAGTCTACTTCTCTTCTCTAGCGTGGGTTTGACTGGATCGAAAGTCTGGTTGATCGTCAGTGTGCTGACAGCCACGATTTCGTAGTTTCGCTAGCGTCTCCGTTTCGGCGAGGGAATAAGCCGCGAGGTGAGACGGCCTGTACCAAGGGGTATCTGCATTTGCTTTGCTCACTGATAACGCATGCATCCAATCAGAACCACGTTCTCTTTGAACTGTTGACAAGGTAGCAAAATTCTTGTAGCTAGGTGACTTCAGAAGATTCCGGCCAGGCGCTGCGTTTCTGCTATGGGAGAGCTGATTTTCGGGCACTTTAAAGTGCCCCTATAAATAAAAAAATATCTCTAATTATTTTTAAAGGCACTAAAAAAATTGCCTAATTAAAATATATTGCTAAAAATTATAGCTGCACTTTTAAAAAATACCTCTAAAAATTACTATTTTAGAGGCACTTCTATGAATGCCTTTATAAATTTTTAGAGGCGCTTCTATAAATGCCTCTATATATTTTTTGAGGCACTTCTATAAATGTCTATATATTTTAGAGGCACTTTGGCATAGTGCCCCTATATATCTTTAGAGGCACTTTGGCATAGTGCCTCTAAATATCTTTAGACGCATAGTGCCTCTAAATATATTTAGAGGTACTTTGCCATAGTGCCTCTAAATATCTTTAGACGCACTTTGTTGGATTGCCTCTAAATATTCTAAATATATTTAGACGCACTTTGTCGTGATGCCTCAAAATAGCATGTGTTTTTTAGCCGCACTTTGAAAATGCCTATAACCAATTATGGTGGCAGTTATGCATTTTAGTAGTACGTACATTTACATCCTACGCAGTAACAATTCAACAATTCACACAGTAAGTGTAACAGCAAAGATAAGTATAGCACAAATTCTGTTTTTACATGCGCAAACATACTACTAATCAGAAGATTGATGTCCCGATAAGCTCGAAAGTTCACTCCGAGGAAATATGCTCAGATGTAGTAATAATACTTATTCTACGGCACATGAATGTCACCAGGGGAACATGAAAGTGAACTGAAATGTGGTGCTTCTATTGGGTGAGATAGTATACAAGGAAACAACGTCCAGGTGGTGGAATTCCCGGATGTTCACATTGAACTTCTAGTAACAATCACAGTATGTAAACGGCGGTGAAAACCAATCACTGGACAGAGACCTGGAGAATTAGGAGGCAACCAGGACACCCTCGACAGTGAGGGTACTGCTCATGGTGCCTTCATCACTACAATTTCTCGATCTTCACCGGATGTTGAAGACGTTCTACTGCTGTAAGGAAGCAAGACAAAAGACATATAAACCAAAGACGTTCTACTGCTGTAAGGAAGCAAGACAAAAGACATATAAGCCTAAGACAGTGAACTGACTATTGCACATAGCTAACAAATTCGGCATCAACGAAAATGTGTGTGCATAGTCTATACCGTCAATATGGAAAGTGAGAATACTCTCATGCAGGATTACCAGAAAACACTGAATATAAAAAAGACAGGATAATTAAAGAAGTAACTTCAAATAGAATCAAGCAATGTATTAACTTTTCATGAACATGGTCATGCAAATAGGCTAGTAAGGTCCAAGGAAATACTATTTTGCCATAAGATAAAGCAAACAAAGAAAACAGCCGGTATAGTGTTCAACATCAATAAAAGGCTAACATCATTATGTTGTTTCCTATGTAATTCAACTGAAAACTACACTGTCAGTCATACTTTCAAACACAACCATGCAAACGTTTTCTAGATTGCATGAAATATACCTCCTTGGTTTCACGTGGTCATGTACGGAAAAACCTCTGAACTAAACTTGGAAGAAAAAAGTGTTGTTCAACATTGTTGTGTGAAGGGCGGGCCTATTGTAATGTACTCAATGGTTAACTAGACATTTAAGTATAAATTTGATTGTTTATTTATTTATATCGGTGCATACTGATTTTATATGTGAGTACAGCAGCAGACAATACACACACGCAATACATGCCCTGCATAGTACCCCAAGCAGATTAACGTACTGTAGATCAATGTTGCATACAACAGATTTACATAAATTTCAGAAGATTTACATACTGCGGATTTGCATATACCACACGAAACTTGTATGCAATTTCAGAGAAAGAATGAGTACAAAGTTCAGAAAAAGATGGACTTACCTCCACGTACTAGTGGAAAAAGGGCTAACTGTGGGCGCACCTAATTAGGATTCTGTGGCGCATATGGCCGTCGCCACAGATGCCACGCGACTATTATTTAAATTCTGTGAAGAAGTTTGGAATTCTGTGGCGCAAGTGTACAAGTGCGCCACAGAAGTTTGGAATTCTGTGGCGCACCAGCGCATATGCGCCACAGAATCTGGCACAAGTTTTTATGGCGCACCGGAGTATACGTGCGCCACAGAATACGTATAATGTTTTATGGCGCACTGCCAGCTCATGCGCCACAGAATGTTAATTTTTCGATTTTCGAATTTTTTCTATTTCTGCAATATATACTGGTATTTGACAGGAAATATACAGGTATATATACAGCAAATACATAGCACATTCCAGAAATAACAGAAATAGTCAGAAATGACACACAAATGACATGATACACACAAATAGTCATCATTACATCATTTAGATCCAAATTACACAAGTAGAAATGTGTTGATCGTCGCATACACATACATGTGTTCATCTCGTCTCATACACATGCATCGTCCGGCCACCTAGACTAAAGTAAAGTAGAGTACAACCGCGGTGGCGGTGAGTAAGACGGGGACCAAGAACTTCAGCCGGTTCTTCTTCTTCCCCACGTGTGCCCTCCACTGTGCTACCGCCTCCTCTCTAGTCGCGTACCCCTTGTAGCTGTTCCCGCTGAACTTGTGCACCTGTTCGAGATAGTCCTGCCACTCCTCGTAGACACCTAGAACCCGACCCTTGTACACAACGTACGTCGGCATCTCTATTGACAAGGCATATTAGTATATCATATTAGTACATCATGCATATATATATGTTGATAAATATTAGAGCAAAGTATATAGTAAAGTTGAGCACGGCAACAATAAGTTTGCGACACGCACACACAAGACGACGTCCACCGATACACATAAACCGATGAACATAGTACTTAGAGTTTAATTACGACCCACACAAAAGACGACGTCCATCGATATATATACAAACTAACCGATGAAGATAGCTAGTTTATCACACACTAAGTCAAGGCTCGCAGGGCTCCGGGAACGGCTTGTACAGATCTTTTGTAATCCACGTCCTCGTGTCACCCTGCGCTTTGAGGCGGTGTTCGATGTCCCTCTTGCATAACACTCTACCCTGGTTCAAGGGCCCTCCCCCTGTGGTGACGTCTTGAATGATGATATGTGATAACTTGACCTTGGTATCATGGAAGTCTTCTCTGAGGTCATCATCGTTGATCCGCGCCAACTTTTCGGCCCATCCTCGGAGAGCAGATGGCAGCAATAAGTTCTGGCTATCCCGGACAAACCCTTTTAGGTGATTCATGAAATAGAAGGCGTCCAGAGTGTTGTTTTCCGGCTGCTTGACATAGGGGAACTCGAACACGTGCTTGAACTTGTGTTTACCATCATCCCTGAAACATTCCACCTTTTCTTTGAAGGCGCCTCCCTTTTTGAAGTAGCCCTCGAGAGCATCATCTAGCACACCCCTTATTCGCGTAGTTCTTCTTTTTCGCACTCCCGAGTCGAAATAGGTGGCAAGAATACTTCGGGGCGATGGAGATGAGTACGCAGTACGTGTCTCCGCGCAACACAAATTTGGAACAAGATCGAGGTTGGAAATGAGCAATGGAAAAGAAATTTATTACAGGGCTAGCGGATGTGTACTTACTTGGGAAAGTAAGCCAAGAGGATGTTGTCCTTCCTCTTGTTGTCCAAGAAGCACTTCTGTAGGTACAACGAAGTCCGGACCCGCACCGTTGATAAGGCCAACTGGTTTCACGCATGTAGTAGGGATCCGCTATCACGACGTCCGGGGTACTCTCTCTCTTGATCTTCATCGCCAGATTGAGCGCGAATAGGCGGACCAAGTTATAGTCCAGCCTTCTCGAGTGGAATAGCTTGAAGATGTCCTCGTACGCTATAAAGAATATATCCGCGGGGGCATCAGTGACGAAGCCCACATCTCTTGGCACCCTGACCGTGAAGACCGGGTAATTTGGATCTTTGTCCTTAAGAAGGATACTCTCTAGGACCAGGATACTGTCCTGCAGAGGCAGCATATCTCCGGAAGCGAGGTGTTGCAGCTCCGGACCCAGTATTGGTTTGCCAGCTTCATGCATTCTGGTCAAGCCATCCTTGCTGGGAGGTACCATGGAGTCCCGATGAGGGATCGTCGGAGGTGGCTGGCTCGCAGACTTCTCCTTGTTCTTACTAGGTCTTTTACGGGGCTTCTTCGGAGCAACGGCCCCGACGCTTCAAACTGCTCGTTGACCTTCTTGATCAGCGTATTGGGGCTGAAGATGTTTGCGGCGGTTGGCTCTTGTGTATCGGCTGCCGGAGGCGTCTCTTGAGAGAAGCCGCGGAACACCAGGCGCTGTTTGGTTGCCTTGGGTGGGCCAGCTGGTTCGTCGCGAGCGCGGTATGCTTCTTCATCCGCGCCCGCCATGTACAAATCATCTATGTCGGCGCCGGTGTTGAGGTAGGCATCGACGTCTACCGGCCCATCATCATCAATGTCATCTTCGTTGGGTGATGGGATGGGCGATAGCGGTGCAGTGGCCTTGCCTTTAGGCTCCGCCGGTGGCGGTTGAGGCGTAGACTCTCCAAGCAGTTTCTTGTGGCGGCTTGTTGTGGCGGTGACGACGGGAGGAGCTGCCCTCCGAGCAGGCGGCCGGACGATTGGCTGCCGGATGATCGAGGAGGCGCCGGTGGAGCGACCCCCAAGACGGATCTGGGTCTTTGGCCATACCATGGTATAGCCATGGCAGTTCTCAAGCGTCAGGTGCTCGTCGGCTCCCTCGGGCTGTATTGGGGGGTCCATGTCTTCACCCCGGCAACACCCGACCCAAAGTGACCTTCAGGACGTTGGCGTCCATAGCCACGGTGTGCAACGTGGTGCTCTTCGGTTGTATGATCATTCCCGTGGCAACATCCTTCAACTCGCCGCCGGGCGCGCAGTGAAGGACCACGCAAGGAGTGTCCTGAGTAATGTTGGGCATCATTAATTAGATAGCCGGGTATCAAAACGCATGAAGGAGATGGCGTGGAATAACTAATTAGTTAAGTACCTTGGTGATGGCGTTGAGCTGTGCTAATGTGGAGACAGTGGCGGCCGGCCTATCAATCTTCTGCGGCTCGGGTGCATTATGAAGCACCACCGCCGCCGGCTGCCCTTGGTAGCCTCGGCAGGAGAGCGGGGGCACCGGTTCATCCAACTCCATCGGCTGCCCCGCGGCGATGGTGGGCGGCGGGGTAACCAGATCCGGAGATGGCGACGCGTTGAAGATCGAGTTGCCCCGGCGCTAGGCACTTTTATCGGGCCCACCTGACGGCCGCATTCCACGCAGCTATCCCCTCGAGGACCTGAGGGGGCAGGAAATCGTGGAGCTTCTTCTCGAAAAGATTGTCCACCTCTTCTTTGTCCATCGAGTTTGCCTGTTTTTCCTCGAGCATGGAGACCTTCTTCCTCAGCTCTTCCACCTCGGCTTTATCCTCTGATGACATCGCGCTCCTCCTTCTCTTCTTGCTGCTTTCCTCTTTGTAGTACTCGCGAAACTTCATGCTTGTACCAAAGCCGCAGACACGTCCAGCCGACGTCGGCGGCTTGGATATTGGCCTCTCCTTGTGGATATTCAACGCCCTGTTGAAAGGCGTTCCCACGGCTCCGTCGAGCCCTGGGACGACGATTCGGCCTCGGGGCGATCGGCCCGCCAACTGCTCGTTCTGCATACAAGGATAGGGTGAACACATTTAGGGCATTGCATTCACGTCATATATGTAATATGTGCAGCAATGGACCGCGCGAGTAAATTCCCTTACCAGCTTTTCCTCGAACTTCTTCACGTCGTCATGCTCGGTAACGAATTCCATTGTAGTCCTGTCCAGAGTGTAGCGGGCCCGGACAAAGTACCTCACCTGCAGGTTGGTCATTTTCAACCATGGGTTCGGTTTCCCAGCACGTGCAAGTTCTTCGTCCTCCTTTCCCAAATGGGAATCTTTCCTCTATAACCGCCGCTTTCAAGGTGATGTGCTCCTAAGTTGAGCTCATGCATTTGTCTACCCCACTCCGTCCATGCTTTCGCATCCTCGCTTTCCCGCTCCTTGAATATCTGGAACTCTGCTTCATCGAGCATCGGCTCACCCTTCTTAATACTCTCAAAGCTTTCACCTTTGTCGATCTTGGCCTTCACCCGGCTTTTCCAGCTGCTCAGGGCGTTGCTCATCTTCGTGATGGCCAATCTATTCACCGGGTTGGATCTTTCCAAGTTATTGTATGGCGCCGGGAACGTGTACCGTCGGTGAATCTTCCGAAGGCATAGCTCGACCAAATGCTCATTGCCTTCACCTCGGAGATTCACCGTTTTGATCGACAAGCTTTCCCGGACAATGCACCCGAGTTGCATGCCGTACCCAGCGGCAACATCCAAAGGCTCCTTTGGCTGCCCACTTTCGGAGACCAATGTGATCTCGCTGGTGGTGTTGGCGAGCACCGTCGACTTCCGATCCTTCCGCGGCTTCTTCTTCTTCTTAGCAGCCGGGTTGCCGCTGCCGTCAGCCTCCCCGACGCCGTCACCCCCGTGTGGTCGCCGCCGTCGGTGGTGGGTTCATACTCCTCCTCCTCCCCGCTTCGGTCATCTGACGGTCAGCTCCGACTTCCTCCGCTGCCAAGTCCACCTCCTCCTCCTCTTGTCGCCGGGAGGGCCGAATTCCCAGAACTCGACGTTCGCCGCTCTGGCTTCCTCTTCGAGGGTCATGGCGGCCTTAGAAGTGCCACGTTGTCGTTGGCCGACATATTTGCAATTTCTATAAAGAAGAGGATGAAATCTATTAGTACAATTGTCGGCCGGAAAATTCGGCATGACCTTTGCTAATTTTTGGACATAGGAGCCCCATTTCTCAACCGAAACGGAAGTGAATCAACGTTTCGAGAGAAATGGGCAGCCCATTTGAAGTCCCTGCAACATTTCACATAAAAATATACCACAGGTCCATACACACAACACCAATTCACAGCAACCAAGCAACAACACCATGCACTGCAACAGCAGCAGCCACCAACAGCACCAGCATGCAACAGCACCAGCATGCAACAGCCAAGTATGCACCAGCAGCAGCATGCAACACAGCACCTGTCCTGGAAATGACTTGCTTCTCTGACTTCATTTTATGAGAGCATATAATTTCAGTAAGCAATGTTACTAAATGACTTAATGCAAAATATATAACCAGTATACCAATTGACAGAATTATCAAGGATGCAGCATTACCAGGCAAGATTAGCAAGTTTTTACTTGACATAATTTTGACTCAATTTAGGCAAGTTCACTGTAAAATGCATGGTTATAGTTCACTATAATTTTAATAAGAAGAAACAAAGAGCAAATTAGGTAAACAATTGTACCAAATTACTGTCTTCAATGCACTGTTACATCCTTCATATGCAGGACAGATATTACAGAGTTACAGAGTTACAGTATGAAGTAAAAAATGCCAAAAATTATAATGTGTGTGCGCACTGTAGCATATCAGATATACTGTAGCATATCAAATATCAGATATATACCAAAAAGGAAAATCTTGGCCCTCATATTCATCAAGATATATACCACTACTGCCACTACTCCCCTGGATCAATTGTCTGGTGACAGTAATTGACTTATGCATTCAAATGCACAAGAAAGTGTTCACTACAGATGCTCTCAAGAACATGCTTTGTGGTCATGTTCTATAAATGTAGTGCCTTCTATGACAATGCTCTCTGGTTCATTTAAATCTATAAATGTAGTGCCTTCTATGACAATCCTCTCTGGTTCATTTAAATCTATACATGATGTACATGGTTCTCTGGTTCATTTAATTTAGCAGTAGCTATAGTAGTAGGGGCTTTTTATGCTATGGTTTATGATGAAAATAAAAACTAGACACTAGACCCTGAACCATGAAGCACAAAAGAAAGAAAGGAAAGCAACAAAAAAAAATTACAACCCAACAGATTGCTATGAGTTGCTCATTATATTCTTCAAGCAAATAAACCCTACCCTGAACCATGAAGCAAAAATATACAAGCAAAGACAGCATGTTACTTGTCATGTAGTGAGAATAATACCATGGAAAAGACATTTTGCTCAACACTGTAAATCATGTACAAACAACAAAACTAGGTTAAGAAGCACATTAATCCATGTACACACAGTAAAGCACTAATGAATACCATAATACAAAACAAGTCCTAAATGTTATAAGCCTATAACTGATGTTTCTCTGAACTAATACATTGCACTTACAATTCAAGATGATCCATGGACCATCTCTTCAACTCATGTAGGTAGACAACAAGATAACTATGCATACAATTTTGTTCATGTTACTTATCTTCTCTCTTCCTATAAATGTTTCCACATCAATATAATTGATCTACATCAATTTACTATGCATAAAACATAATTATATCCTACTATATAATTAATGCACATGTTCAATTTTTTTATATTTTGCCTTATTTACACTTACCAGTGTTCAAACACCAATTCTAACACTCCTTAACAACCAGCATATATTCATTGACACGAAACCAAGTCTTTTATGATGCAATAACACATAACACATGGACCAGGGGACAATTAACAGCAGCAACCATAGAACTATTGCTTCTTTTGATACTGCAAAATCATGTTTTACTTGTGATGAACTGTCAGCTATATATGTCAATTATAGAAGCTAAGATAATGAATCTCTGCATTTACCCACTTAACACTTGGACCAGGGGACAATAAACTGTAGCATATCATATACTGTAGCATATCAATTCATCTCAATTCATCTCATATACTGTAGGAAATCAATTCATGTCAATTCGGAGGGGAGAGGAGGAAGAGGGGAGAGGGGGAGGGGAAGAGAGGGAGAGGGAGGGAGAGGGAGAGAGAGGGGAGAGGAGAAGCTCACCAGGGGCGGGCGTCGGGCGCGGGGGGCGAGGGCGTGGTGGTCGTCGACGAGGCGAGGGCACGGGCGGCGGCGGCGCTCCTCCTGCTCCTCCGGGCGCGGCGGCGGCGAGGCGTGGTGGTCATCGACGAGGCGAGGCACGGGCGGCGCTCTCCTGCTCTCCCGGGCGCGGTCGGCGGCGAGCGAGAGAAGCGGCGCGGCGAGGCGAGAGAAGCGGCGGCGCGGCGGCGGCGGTTAGGGGCGTGTGTGCGTGTTGGGGAACAAGAGCAGGACGCGAGGAAGAGGGCGGTATATGGCTAAGTGCCAATGGCGCACCTAAGCCAACATGCGCCACAATCTTAAAATTCTGTGGCGCATGTTGCCCAGTGCGCCACTATGGCACTTAGTATAGTTCTCGTGTGCCTTGGAATATGGCTAAGTGTAAACTTTGCGCACCAAAGCCAAAATGCGCCACAGAATTAATCTTTAATTCTGTGGCGCATTTTGGCTTTTATTTTAAAACACTTACATATCTCTAAATGCATCATATTAGCTAGTGTTTTATTAATACATTCCAAGAAATGAAGGTTCAATTAAAAGTATTTCCTTTAATACATTCAAAGAAATGAAGGTTCAATTATGCAAGTTAATTAATATAGATAATTCAAAAAAGTACATATATGGATGTTTGTGTCATACACACACATATATGGATGTTTGTGTCATACACACACATATACACACATATATGTATGTTTGTGTCATACACACACATATACACTTCTCGGTTCCGATCGGTGGCTAGCTAGAGTTTCTTGACAATGTTCTTGCCCTTCTTCATCGCGGTTGTTGAATATTTTAGCCCGGCCACCTTGAGATTTCTTCTCGTGTAGGGGCAACCTTTAGCCGGTAGGGTGGTCTTCCTTCTTACTTTCGAATAAGTAGTAGGCTTGTCGAAGTACTTGTCAAATTCCTCTTCGATCTTCGGATCGCCGTTCTTGTCGATGTCTTGCTTGTCGGCTTCTCCTTCCATTCCGATGATGCTCCTCTTGCCCCTCCTCACGACCACACGGCTGGGCTTTGACGGGTCGGTAATGAAGAAGCATTGGTCAACTTGGCTAGCGAGCACCCACGGCTCATTTTTCGCGGAGGGGGTCTTCGATTTGGCATCGGGTATAACCATGGTGGTGAAATATAGTCCATCTTTTTCGACGCTCTTGGCCCATCTCACACGGAACATCGGAATCGTCACTCCAACGTAGTCGAGTTCCCAAATCTCCTCGATCCTTCCGTAGAATCTTTCCTTGATATCAGTCTTATCATCGGTGTAGGATAGCATAGTTACTCCTGAGTTTTGATATTCGCTATTCTTGTCCTTTTCCTCGGTGTAGAATCTATAGCCGTTGATGTCGTACGACTGATAGGTCCTTACGTTGTGCCCGGGTCCCTGTGACAGGGAGAATATGAGTTTCTGCTCTTCAGTAGAAGGCATCGGCGTGGGATTTTCCAATAGCCTTTTCTTGAACCACCCCGTGAAGGTGGAGTTGTGCTCTTTCGTAACGTCCCCTGTTTTCCTCGGCCGTCCTAGGTCGATGAACTTCTGCTCGATTTTTGTGCTTATCCACCCAAGGGCTGACCAATTCTATGTGTTGTAGCGACTCGGTGTGCCCTATCAAAGTCGGCGTGTCGACCAGCGATGCCGACATGCATTGCGCGTAGCCCTCGCGGTGACCAAACCCTGCTAGCCTGCCGACGTGCTTCCGGTGGGCAGACCGACATCCTCGTTCTCCGTGCTTAGGTAGTTCTGGCAGAAGGAGATGCACTCGTAGGTGAGAAAGCCCTTGGCTATGCTTCCATCTGGACGGGCCCTGTTGCGAACGAATCCTTTGATGACACCGTTCAACCTTTCGAATGGCATCATGTTGTGCAGGAATGTCGGCCCGAGGTGGATGATGTCATCCAATACATGGACAAGCAGATGCACCATGATGTCGAAGAACGCTGGCGGGAAGTAAATCTCGAGCTCATAGTATCTCGACGATCTCTTCTTGTAGCCTGTTGAGCTGCTTAACGCTGATGGACTTCCTAGAGATGACGTCGAAGAAGTTGGAGGCCAAACAGCGTCTCGCGGACGTGGTCGTCCATTATCCCTCGCATCGCAACGGGAAGTATCTGCGTCATCAGCACGTGACAGTCGTGAGACTTCATCCCGCTAAACCTCTTCTCCGCTACATCCAGATATCTGCTTATCTTCCCGAGTAACCGTGAGGAACTTTTATTCCTAGGAGGCACTCGAAAAACCTCTCGAGCTCCTCCTCGCTCAGAGTGAAGCAGGCAGGTTTAAGCACCACCACCTCATTCTTCTTAGCCCTTTTGTGGCGACCCTGAGTCGTTTCCATCTGTTCATCATCATCATCATCACTATCGGTGGGTGAAGTTCTTTCTTGAGGCCAAGCAATTTCAGGTCGGTTCTTGCTTTGGGCCATCCTTGGTCCTCTCCGGCATGTTCATCAGAGTGCCAAGTAGGCTCTCGGTAACGTTTCTTCGTGATGTGCATGACATCGAGGCTATGGGGCGTGTGGAGGACCTTCCAGTACGGCAGTCCCAGAAAACAGACCTCGCTTTCCATACTCCCAGCAGCGGCGATTCCCGCGGTCGCTTCTTTCCCGGCGCGGGGCACTCTTCCCAATTTTCCAAAAGCTCGGATATTTCTTCGCCGCTCCTCGGTCGTGGGGCTCTTCCGAGCTCCTCTTCGCCGTTGAACAGATCCTTGTGTTTTCTCCACGGGTGATCGAAGCGAAGCCACATTCGAGTCCCTTGGAACACAGTTTTACAAGACCCGGGAGCCTTCGGCAGCTGCAGATGTGGGGTCTTATCCATGCACTTGACACATGCCTTGAATCCGTGGTTCACCTGGCACGATACATATGCGTAACCAGGATAGTCCTACACTGTCGTTAGCAATGCGGCTCTGAGAGGGAAATAATCTCATTTGTACGCGTCCCAAGTCGGCGTCGCCACAGCGTGGCTAACTCCTCTTTCAACAGACCGAGATACGAGATGCATTTCCACGCCCGGTTGTTTTGGCCTGAATAAGAATACTCATGTGTACGTACCGCTGCTTTGTGCACAGGGGGGAGGTTGTATGGCCATACAAACACGGGCCAGGTGCTATGCGTGCTACTCTGGTTTCCAAGGGATTGAGTCCGTCGGTGCTCATGCCCAAGACGAATGTTCCTCGGTTCGCTCCCGAACTCATCTGCGAACTCAATGTCCAACTCATTCCACTGGCTAGCATCTGCAGGGTGTGTCAGGATCTTGCCCTTCTCCGGATCTACGAAATACCGCTGCAGACGGGGAGTGATAGGAAAGTACCAGACAACTTTCAGAGGAACTTTCTTGTTCCCTCTCTTGTACCGTCCTTGGCCGCACACCGGACATGTGGTTATGTCCTTGTACTCATTCCGAAAAAGTGCACAATCATTGATGCATGCGTGGTACTTTACGTGCGGTAGGTCGAGTGGGAAAACTACTTTCTTGGCCTCGTCGATACTTGTCGGCAATGTGTTGTCCTTGGGAAGACGAGCATGCCAGGATTTCATGTTATCGCTGAAGCTGCTGTCGGTCCATTTGTGTTCCGCCTTCATCTCCAGACACTCGAGCGTTACACTCAGCGTGTATCCTCGGGCCGGCACCCTGGATACAATGGAGTCATCCCGTCTACCTCCATTTGCGCCAGCTTGGCTTCAGGTTTGGCGTTGCCGTGTCCTTCGAGAAGCTCTTGAACATGAGGGTCCTAAGGCCAACGTTAGCGGAGTCTGCTTGCTCTCGGCATCTCCACCACCATCTCCTCCGGCATCATCATCTCCTTCATCGGCCTCTCCTTCCTCATGATGAACACCATGTTGGGGAGACTCTTCGTCTTCTCGCCCGATGTCGGCCTCTTCTTCATGACCAACATTTGCCGCCGGCTCCTCGTTGAAGCCGAGCATGAAACCGCGCCTGAGCAGGTGTTCCTCCAGTTGTCCAGAATCAGGGTCGATCCACTGCCGGAGTCATTTTCGACACGGACATCTTATCAGGGTCATGTTGTTCCTAACCATGTCGGCCTTCGCGTTCACCTTGTATCTAACCACTTGTCCTTCCCTTATATGGACGACCATCGTTGACTGCATCATACATATATAGAGCAAAAGAGAGTTAATTAGAACCACACACCATGCACAAACACACATGCATGCATGATCGCCGGAAAATTTCGGCATGACCTATCCTAAAAGTAGGACATATGGCTAGTGCAAGAATTTGCCGAAATGGAAATGAATCAACATTTCGGCAAACATCCATGCACCACACGCCGGCACAAACCAACAACACAAATAAGCTTCTTCGCAAGCAAACATTCAACCACAACACAAAGCTCAACACATATAAACATCATCGTCTCCGCAAACCGTCCGGGAGCGCGATAATAATCTTCACCTACAAAACATCTATACACACAAAACATGCATCCAATAGTACTCAACCTCTCACAAATCTACCAAGATCATGGTGGAGCAAGAGGATGGGGTGGTGGAGAGAAAACAATGGACCATGCAAGAGGGAAAGTGGAGGAGGAGGGAAAGAGAATTGTGGTTTTTAGTACCCCTCTACAAGTTGGAGTGGCTTCCCCTCACAAATATGCCCACAAAATAGGCTTAGAGCTATCAACAATGGAGAAAAGTATGACCAAAATGGAGTGGGAGAGAGGAGCAACACGAGCTGGTTGGAGGAGACAAGAATGGAAAGGGTGGTGGGTGGAAGAAAGAGGGGGAAAGCTGTCTCCAAAAGTGAGATCTACTATTCACTTCTGGCGCATATGCTGATATGCGCCAGAAACATGAACTACAGTGGCGCATATCACATGCGCCACAGAATTATGGCGTGAGCGGGTGGTCCCGCAGGAAATTCTGTGGCGCATGGATCAACGTGCGCCACAGAAACAACTCTGTGGCGCACAGACCATGCGCCAAGTATCCTTCGCCATGTGCAGTGGTGGACCTAGCGTGGGTCCCACAAACTTTCTGTGGCGCACCGTCGGCGGTGCGCCACAGAATAATCTTCATATTCTGTGGCGCACGAGCTGGCACATGCGCCACAGAAACATATAATTTTTTATGGCGCACTAAGGTGGTGCGCCACAGAAATATTTTTGTGGCGCATGGTGTGTTTCGTGCGCCACAGAGTTGGTTTCCACCTATAATGGTTTTCCTACTAGTGCTCGTTCATGGTGGTGGTGGTCATCGCGCTGGTCGGAGAAGAAACCAAAGTTGAGAGCGACCCCAACGTTCCCAGGCGCAGGTGGCATCCTCCCGCTGCTCCGGTGCTCCTGGTGCAGGTTGATGGCGATCTTCTTCACACTGTAGGAGAGCAAATCCATTGCCGTCGCCACTAAATATTTGCAGTAGTGTTAAGAGATAGAGTTGCCAGTTTAAATACAATGGCAAGAAAATTATGCTTTGATTCAGTTCAAGAAATACAATGGCATGATTTGCTTAGATGGATAAAAGTAATGATAACGAGGTGAATTAAAAGGGACCTCGTTACTAAGTGCATGAGGCTTATCATATTCAATTGTCATGACATTTTTATTTTACAGATTTATGATGATGTGTGTGGTTATGACTTGCTTGGACTCAACGAGTTGCACTCTCAGATGAGGACATGGAAGTGTGGTCTTAGTTTATACTCTCTGCATAACATGTGTTTGACTGCCTCTGATGCTTACACAAACAGAGAGAACCGTGGCTGGTAACGAACTCAGTAAAAGAAACACTACAAATTTACAATACATATTTCTTTTTTTTTTGAGTAACCAAGAATGCCTCTTATCAAACAAAGAATGGCTAGCATCGAATTCAGTACAAGAGACCATGGATTTATGATGGGTAACTAGAGACTACAGCATGCATATCCGATAATTTTTCAAGCTGGTATCCTGCAAAGTGTCGTAGATTCATACTGCGAGTTAAATAGTAAAAGTCACAATATCCTGTTAGTTACTGCATGGTTCGGTGGTTCAAAAGACAGGCAGAGACTAGCAATCCAAATAGCATCACCCAACAGTTGAGCACACTAATACTCTAGAATTGGAAAAAAGAACATGAAATAAAATAGAAAATTATACTACAAGAGATGAAAAATAATTAGAAGAAAACATGGATCAAAGCCTAGATTTGCTGAACAAGAGAGTTAGCAGCTAACATGAATCTTATAGTATATAGAAATATGAATATTATACTCGAACTGAAGAGCAGTACAAAGTTTTCCAGGGTTTGAGTTGGAAGGTTTTAAATGATAGCTGGTATTTGGAATATTAGAGGGGTGGGGAAAAAAGGGGTTTCCTCCTGTCTCAATGATATCATTGCGGATTATAAACTGGACTTTATTGGTTTACAAGAAACTATGAAAAAAGATTACAAACAAAGCTTCTTACTAAGTCCAGAAATTGCCTATATCCAGTTTGCAACTGCAAGGTAGGAATTTCATGTCAATATGAACTGATTGCAAAAAACAAAACGTTCGTACCTCTGTGTAATCTCATCACTGTACATACATCCAGTTCGCACCTTCAAGGTAGGAATTCCATGTGAATATAAACTGATCTCAAAAAAGAAAACGTTTGTACCGTGCTACAATATCATCACAGGTACAGTATTGCTCTCGTAAAGATCCTTCTCCTTGTTAGCAATCTACCAAAAATAAAAATTGTTATTAGTGGGCAAACATAGCATCCACAGAAAAGACAGGGTGTACGTACAGTAGTGTGCACACATATGAATTCCATATTTCAGGTCTAATTGTCTCTTTAATCTTGAGATTATTCCAATGAATTGCACACTACAATAGTACGTATCTGTGTAGGATCTCTATTCGGTATAGTCATTTCCTTGTTTATGCTACAGAATAGGTATATGAAAATACTAAGTTGTTTCTTGGTTTATACCAAGTCATATCCTCCTTAGAGATAACACATGAATTGATCTAAACTGAAGAATAGGATACCAACGGGCTGGCTGATGCAGCTAATGACTAATGTGTTGCTTGATTAAAAAGACTAAAATTCAACTGTATTCCTATAAATGATCTTCTCAGAGTTCTAACTAATGAAACATGTATTTACAAAAAATGTAAAACTGTGGATCTCTTGAACTGCTACTGAACCGGAAACTACAGATCTCACTTCATGCCTTTTGTGGTCACCATGAACATTTATGCAGTTCAAACAAACCCACGGAGTCTGGCACATTGGGTCCTTAATTTTTAATGGATAGCTATGAAGCTAAGGCATAGAACTAACTTAGCCGAATGGGTAAAAAAGCAAATAGCAGATAATTGGTGATAATAGCTCACCTGCTTTCATCTTCCTCAACGTCATAGAACTAACTTAGGCTGATGGTTAAGAAAGCAAATAGCAGATAATTAGTGATAATAGCTCACCTGATTTCATCTTCCTACTTGTTCCACGCACCGATGCAACGCTACTCCGCGTACTCCTTTGTTGGGACAGTCAACGGCATCTCAATGCCGAGGATGAAGGCGGATGTCATGTACCACACATGGTCCTATAATACCTGGAACACATGATTGTCAATGCTCGCGGCAAGGTAAAGTCAGCAGTGGCCAGTGACGGAGAACGAAAAAATTAAGGTAGGGCAAATTTAAAAACATAATAAAATTGATAAAATCATAATACTTGTTTATGATTGATCCATAAAACTGTTATTGCTGCAGAAATCTAGTGCCCATGGAATACAATTCTTCAGTTGAAGGCCGCGCGAGCTTGCTACAGACGTGATCGTTGAGATGGGAATTGGACACATATCTCCGTGGTCCCCTGAACCTGTGGTGGCAGCCGCTGCCATCAAAGATTCTATTTCATGGAGCTCGCTCGCTTGATGCCTGCGTGTGACTTCCTGTCCTAGGCCAAGTGCAACCAGCAGCCCATCTCTTCTAGGCTCCAACTCGGTCCAGTGAATGCCCAACAGGCAATCCATCTCTTTTCCCCCTTCCTTTCTCCAAACACGACCAACAACAACAGATCAGATCAACGAATGAATAGTGGCCGATGCATATACAAACTATTTTGGCAAAAATCAAGGCCGGCCGCCCTACCTCACCCTACCGGATCATCCGTCACTTGCAGTAGAGGCAGCGTAGAGATGTGAAGGGCAAACGGAGGAGGGCGTACCTTGAGGCGGATTCCGAGGGAGGAGGCAACATGTGCCCTTGGCGGGCTCACTCCTCTCGAGGAAGGCCTTGATGGCGCTGAACTGGAGGATGGTGGAAGACGACTTCCAGCAGGCGATCTCCCGCTTCGGCCTCCGCCCCCTCCTCCTCTTCCCAACGATGCATCCCATCTCCGCGACCTCCGCCCTCCAGCAATCCGCCTCCCCCCTCTCGACCTCCTGCTACAAAGTGTTGTTGTTTAATCAGTTGCTAGTAGAGTAGTAGTAGCAAGTTTGCTCAGCCACAAATAAGACATGCACCTGTACGTGCATCTACTACTAATAGTAGTTTCACTACAGGAATGGGCTCAAACGCCGACGGCCAAACCCTACGCCGAGGGCTTTTTATCGGGGCCGTCGGCGTACGGCCTCGCCAGGGCAGCGCCGGAAGCCGACCGTCGGCGTCTAGGTACCCTCGGCGTATAGGCTCCTACGCCGAGGGCCGTCGTCGGCGTCTACCTGGCCCTCGGCGTAGAGGTCTCCATCACCTCCCCTCGCACCCGCACCGTCACCGCCGTCTCACGGCGTCAGACAGACGCCGAGGGCTACCCTCGGCATAGGGCATGGCCACCCTATGCCCGCCACCCTCGGCATATAGATTTTTTTATTTTTTTTCTCTCTCATATTACTTTATATTATGTTTCTATTATTTATTTACTAGTATGCATTATGTAAAAAATGGTTCTATTTTTTAAGAATTCCCTAACCCTAACTCTAACCTAACCCTAACTCTAACCTAACCCTAACTCTAAACCTAACCCTAACTCTAGCCCTAACCCTAACCCTAGGGTTTCCACATACATTGCTAACGCTAACTCTAACTCTAACCCTAACTCTAACCCTAACCTAGGTTTCACATACATTGCTAACCCTAACTATAACCCTAACCCTTACCTAGGGTAGATCTGGGGTCCCGCCTAGGATATGTGGAAACTCCATACGGCTCAAACGGAGCCTATTTTATGGTAAAGTATGCCCAACCTATGGTTTACATGTACATATGTCCTAAACAAAGCAAAACAAGTAAAAAGTCCATTGGTAAACCCTCGCACGGAGAAAGCTAGAGTAGATCTGCGGGGTCCCCCTAGGTTTTCAAGATCGGACCATCGGACGTCGGAATCTTGGAAACTTGCATATGCCATAACATATGTGTACAATTGTGATGTAAGGTTTGGCTAACCTTGCATGTACCCGGCGTTGACGATTTCCGCAAGCATGGGCTAGCACTTGGTAAAATCCAGGATCTGTATGTGGAATGGCCCCAAAACTTGTGTGTGTCCACATGGCATGGCATGCACAAAAGTGATACATTTAAGAACTT
The DNA here is from genome assembly GCA_030979885.1 of Lolium multiflorum. Taxonomy (NCBI): domain Eukaryota; kingdom Viridiplantae; phylum Streptophyta; class Magnoliopsida; order Poales; family Poaceae; genus Lolium; species Lolium multiflorum. Next base: position 97,690,976 of record CM061750.1, on the reverse strand, counting down.
AGCACCCACACACGAACCGAAACACTTAAAGAACTACACCCACACAGGAACCAAAACACTTAAAGAACTACACCCACAGGAACCAAAACACTTAAAGAACTAGACCCACACACAAACCAAAACATTTAAAGAACTACACCCACACACGAACAAAGCACTTAACGGGTCGACGCATGACCCGCTAGACACACGGACTCGGCACACACATATTAATCAAGTCGAAATCTTCATCTCGCTGGGGTGTCCTCGAAGCGGTGGTTGTGAGGTTCCACGACCACCGTTCATCATCCTCCCCATGTCGACGCCTCTCCTTTGGCGTACTCGCTTCAACTCGGCCTTCCTTGCCGCTTTCCCCCCTCTCTCTCCTGTACGTCGCTTGTCCTTCCGTACGCGTCGCTCACGGCTCCAGGTTGTCCTGCGCTGTGCCATGACTGCTCGTCCGACTCGGTGGTATCAATCCGCCGCTGGCCCAGACCGCCCGCTTCACCTGTGAGCAAGCGGCTCGTGAGAGACTCGAGCTCGTGAGAGACCTGACCTCGGGAAGTTCATTTCGTGGCGCGGCCGGCCAAACCTCAAGCCGCAACGTCGTATGCGCGGCGGCAGCCTCCTTCGTGTGAAGGTGCCAAGCCACACACGCGTACCACCGGGTGATTTCAGCCTTGAAATGTCCGCAGGCCGCACGACGCGATGAAGCCCGTGTTGCTACGGCGACGAGGAGCCATCTCAGCGGCAGCTCAGCTCGAGGATTTTGTTGTTTGTTGGATGAGAGAAGCGATGAAGGGAGAAATGTTGCTGGTCTTTGTTAGTGGAGAAGACATGGCTATATGACGAGGGGCTGAAACGGCGGAAAAACTTGGCGGGAGAGAATGGGCGGGAAAGGTGGGCGGGAAAACTGGCGAGGAAGAATGGGCGGGAAAGGGTGGGCGGGAAAAGCGGAGAGAATGAGCGGGAAAGGTTGGGCGGGTAAACTTGGCGGGAAATCATGGCGGAAAAAAGGGCGGGAGAGAAGCAGCGGGAAAGGGTGGGAAAAAAGGGTTTCGTCGAAATCGAGCGTCGGATCTAGGGAATGGCCCCAAAACTTGTGTGTGTCCACATGGCATGCACAAAATTAATTTGAGATGGTTTTATATCCAAGTCCCCCCGTGTGTCCGGCTTCTCGGACGGGGGTTCCTACACTTGGGCGATTGCATGTATGGGGAACTCCCTCGTACGTGAACCGGAGAGAAATGATATCATATGGGATGATTTTTTTCCACATGTACCTATGACCTAACCAAGCTCAAATGGAGGCATATGCCCACCGGAGGACCTGGGATGGAGTCAAAGGGGTAGACCGCGCGGTCAACAGAACTAGGGTTTCGAAATCGAGCGTCGATCTAGGGAATGGCCCCAAAACTGTGTGTGTCCACATGGCATGCAAAATTGATTTGAGATGGTTTTATATCCAAGGCTACCCCCAGTGTGTCCGGCTTCTCGGACAGGGGTTCCTACACTTGGGCGGATTCTGCATGTATAGGGGAACTCCCTCGTACGTGAACCGGAGAGAAACTTGATATCATATGGGATGATTTTTGTTTCCACATGTACCCATGTCCTCAAGAACTAAATGAACTACTCACAAGACATCATATGGAATACAATCAGAGGTGATATGATGATGAATAACAATCTGAACATAAACCTTGGTTCAATGGTTTCACTCAATAGCATCTACAACAAGTAGAGAATAACACGGGAGAGTTTCCCCTATCAAACAATCAAGATCCAACCCAAATTGTTACAGCGGTGGTGCAGCGGTGGTAATGGCGGTGTAGATGGTGGAGATGATGATGATGATGGAGATGATGTCCAGCTCGATGACGATGGCGATGGCGTCGATTTCCCCCTCAGGGCCTCAAGATTCCTGCCCGGGAGAGCTCTTTCTCTCTGGTGTTCTCCGCCCCGCAGAGGCGGCTGTAACTCTTCGTGAGGTCCTCCCTCGGCTTAGGTTTCGGGACGAAGGAGTCAGCGAAAAGGAGGCGAAAAACATGGGGCCCCCACACCACGGGTGGCGCGGCCAGGCCATGGGCGCGCCGGCCTGTGGTGCTGGGCACCTTAGCTCCCCTCTTCTTCCCCTTCTAGCTCCCTCCGTCATCTGGAAAAATAGGAATTTACGTGAAATTTCCTTCCACAGTTGATCTTCCGAAATATTGCGTTCTGACGGTGCTTTTTCCAGGAATCTGCTCTGCTTGATCCTCCAATAATGATGAAACATGCAAAATAGATGAAATAACATAAGTATTGTGTCCCAATATGAAATATATCAATGAATAACATCAAATTATGATACAAAATAGTGATGCAAATTGGACGTATCAACTGGGTTTTCAAAATTTTCAGATTCCGTGTAAGGAAAGAAGAGAGGATTGTCCAGGCCTTGGAAGAAAATGCTGAACCATTTTGATGCTTCCTTGGGGATCAGTTTACTACCTGGAAGGCTATACAAGGCTTGGTCGTAGTTAGTGCATCGGATCTGCTTCCCGTTAGCATCTGGAAAGGTGCAAGTGGCCAAAAGTGGGAAGTTTGGGATATTGTTCTGGAAATACGAGCCCATAGCTGAATAAACCACCAGGGACCTCCTGTTTTGACTGCTTTTGGGAAGATAATTTGACGGACATTAGTTGGAGATATCGATAGACCTCTCCAAAGGCAGTTTGCATGCCAAGCTGGGTGCCTCTTGCAAGTTCATAGGCCAAAGGAAGATAATTCTTGGTGAACAAGTGAAGGGCCACAAAATATGAAGTGTTCCAACCAGAAATTTAGGAAGGCCGTGTGTTCTTTCTCTGTTACAGGGCCTTTATTTTTCATGTGGCGTCGAAGATAAGCACCCGGTTTGTGCACTCTGTTTTGGAAGAGAGCTTGAAAGGGACCCTTGGCAGCATAAAAGCAGAGGGGCTCGGGGATGTAAAGTCTAGGCCAGTGATCATTGATACGTCCATTTTGCATCACTATTTTATATCATAATTTGCTGTTATTCATTGATATATTTCATATTTAGAGATGATACTTATGTTATTTCACTTATTTTGCATGTTTCATGATCATTGGAGAATTATTCACCGGAGTCGGATCTGCTGGAAAAAGCACCGTCGGGACACATATTTCGGAAGATCAATAATTGACGGAAATTATATGAAAAATCCTATTTTCCAGAAGACGAAGGGAGCCAAGGAGGGGCCGAGAGGGGCCATGGGCCCCTAGGTCGGCGCGGGCCCTGCTGGCCCGCCATGTGGGGAGTGGGCACACAGCCCCCTCGGCCTCCTCTCCTTCGCGTATTTCTTCACCCGAAAACCTAAGGCACGGGGGTGACGGAAGAACGAGAGCCGCCTCTGCGGGGCGGAGGACACCAGAGAGAGAAAAGAGCTCTCCGGCGGGCAGGAATCCGGCGGGAAATTCCCTCCGGAGGGGGAAATCAGCCATCGCCATCGTCATCGAGCTGGACATCATCTCCATTGTCATCACCATCATCTTCATCATCATCACCGCCATCTCCACCGCTGCACCTCTGTAGGATAACGTAGCATAGAAAACAAAAATTTTCCTACGGCGAACACGCAATCAATGCCATCTAGAAGACGGTAGCAACGAGGGGATTGTCGAGACTCACCCTTGAAGAGATTCCAAAGCCTACAAGAGGAGGCTCTTGTTGCTGCGGTAGACGTTCACTTGCCGCTTGCAAAAGCGCGTAGAAGATCTTGATCACGATCGGTTGCGCCACGAACGGGCAGCACCTCCGTACTCGGTCACACGTTCGGTTGTTGATGAAGACGACGTCCACCTCCCCGTTCCAGCGGGCAGCGGAAGTAGTAGCTCCTCTTGAATCCGACAGCACGACGGCGTGGTGTCGGTGGCGGTGTAGAAGTCCGGCGGAGCTTCGCTAAGCTATGCGGGCAATATGAAGTGGAGGAGCAAAGCTAGGGTTTGGGAGGGTGGCCGGCCACTCTATGGGGGCGGCCAGCTTGTGGTCTTGGGGTGGCCGGCCCCCTCCCTTGGCCCTCATTATATAGGTGGATCCCAAGTGTTGGTGTCCAAGTCTTCGAATAAGACCGAAACCAAAACCTTCCATATGGTGGGAAACTTTCCCTCCCACTAGAGGTGGGAATTCCACCTTCCATGGGGGGGGGTGGCCCCCCTTGGGGAGTCCACTTGGGACTCCTCCCCACTAGGTGGCGGCCATGGAGGTGGAGTCCCATGTGGACTCCCCTTCCTTGGTGGTTTCTTCCGGACTTTCTAGAACCTTCTAGAACCTTCCATAGAACCTTCCGCATCATTTTATTCACATAAAATGACATCCTATATATGAATCTTATTCTCCGGACCATTCGGAACTCCTCGTGATGTCCGGGATCCCATCCGGGACTCCGAACAAATATTCCAACTTCATTCCATATTCAAGTACTACCATTTCAACATCCAACTTTAAGTGTGTCACCCTACGGTTCGTGAACTATGCGGACATGGTTGAGTACTCACTCCGACCAATAACCAATAGCGGGATCTGGAGATCCATAATGGCTCCCACATATTCAACGATGACTTTAGTGATCGAATGAACCATTCACATACGATACCAATTCCCTTTGTCACGCGATATTTTACTTGTCCGAGGTTTGATCATCGGTATCACACTATACCTTGTTCAACCTCGTCTCCGACAAGTACTCTTTACTCGTACCGTGGTATGTGGTCTCTTATGAACTTATTCATATGCTTGCAAGACATTAGACGACATTCCACCGAGAGGGCCTATATCTATCCGTCATCGGGATGGACAAATCCCACTGTTGATCCATATGCCTCAACTCATACTTTCCGGATACTTAATCCCACCTTTATAACCACCCATTTACGCAGTGGCGTTTGATGTAATCAAAGTACCTTTCCGATATAAGTGATTTACATGATCTCATGGTCATAAGGACTAGGTAACTATGTATCGAAAGCTTATAGCAAATAACTTAATGACGTGATCTTATGCTACGCTTAATTGGGTGTGTCCATTACATCATTCATACAATGATATAACCTTGTTATTAATAACATCCAATGTTCATGATTATGAAACTAATCATCTATTAATCACAAGCTAGTTAAGAGGCTTACTAGGGACTCTTTGTTGTTTACATATCACACATGTATCAATGTTTCAGTTAATACAATTATAGCATGGTATATAAACATTTATCATAAACATAAAGATATATAATAACCACTTTTATTATTGCCTCTTGGGCATATCCCCAACAGTCTCCCACTTGCACTAGAGTCAATAATCTAGATTACATTGTAATATACCTAACACCCATGGCATTCTGGTGTTGGTCATGCTTTGCCCTAGGGAGAGCTTTAGTCAACGGATCTGCTACATTCAGATCAGTGTGTACTTGCAAATCTTTACTTCTCCATCTTCGATGTACTCGCGAATCGAGTGGTAACGCAGCTTGATATGCTTCAGCCTCTTGTGTGACCTTGGCTCTTGTGCATTGGCGATGGCACCCATGTTATCACAGTAGATAACAAATGGGTCCAATGCACTAGGAACCACACCGAGCTCTGCAATGAACCTCTTCATCCATACCGCTTGATGAAGCCTCGAAGCCGCTATGTACTCCGTTACATTGAGATTCGCCACGTGCACCTGCCGAGCTTGCCCCGACTTCTGCAGCACCATTCAATATAAACACGTACCCGATTGTGACTTAGAGTCATCAGGATCAGTGTTCCAACTTGCATCGGTGTAATTGGTTACAACGATCTCCTCCATAACAAAGAAACATATCCTTAGTTCTTTTCAAGTACTTCAGGATATTCTTGACCGCCAGTGTTCCATTCCTGGATCACTTTGATATCTGCTAGTCAAACTAACGGCATGTGCTATATCCGGTCTTGTACATAGCATGCATACATGATAGAGCCTACTGCCGGCATAGGGGATCGACTCATCCTTTCTCTTTCTTAAAGTAGCCGGTCCTGAGTCTTACTCAAGACCTTGCTGCAAAGGTAAGAATCCTTTCTTACTTTCGTCCATTCTAAACTTCTTCGAGAATCTTGTCCAGGTATGTACTCTTGTGATAGCCCTATTAGGCGTTTGATCTATCTCTATAAATCTTGATGCCTAATATGTATGATGCTTCACCAAGGTCTTTCATTGAAAAACTATTATTCAAATAACCCTTTACACTGCTTAATAATTCTATATCATTCCCAATCAATAATATGTCATCTACATATAATATCGGGAATGCTACAGAGCTCCCACTCACTTTCTTGTAAATACAGCCTCTCCATGACAACGTATAAACCCGAAGTCTTTGATTACCTTATCAAAACGTCGGTTCCAACTTCTCGATGCTTGCTTCGGTCCATAGATTGAACGCTGAAGTTTGCATACTTTGTCAGCATTTTTAGGATCGACAAAACCTTTTGGTTGTACCATATACAACTCTTCCTCAATGTCTCCATTAAGGAACGCTGTTTTGACATCCATCTGCAAATCTCATAATCGAAAAATGCAGCTATTGCTAACAAAATCCTCACAGATTTTAGCTTCGCTACGAGTGAGAAAGTCTCATCGTAGTCAACACCTTGAATTTGTCGGAACCGCTGCGACAAGTCGAGCTTATAGACGATAATCTTACCATCGGCATCGTTTTTCTTTTGAAGATCCATTTATTCTCGACAGCCTTGCGGCTATCTAAGTCTACCAAAGTCCATACTTTGTTATCATACATGGATCCCATTTGGATTTCATGGCTTCTTGCCATTTGTGGCTCATCATCGCTTCTTCATACGTCGCCGGGGTCCTCATCATTGTTATCCACAATCATGACATTTAGACAAGGATCATCCAATCTGGAGTGGCATGCCCTTGTCGATCTGCGAGGTTCAGTAGCTATCTCATTTGAAGTTTCATGATCATTATCATTAGCCCCTCTGTGCGGTGTAGGTAGTGCTGGGAACATTTTCATGCTTGCGCTACTGCGATCAACAGTAGAGATTCTTCAATCTATCGAGTTCTACTTTTCTTCCAGTCACTTCTTTAGTGAAATTCTTTCTCAAGAAAGGTTCCGTTCTTAGCAACAAAAGATCTTGCCTTCGGATCTGTGATAGAAAGTGTACCCTATAGTTTCCATAGGGTATCCTATGAAGACGCATTTTCCGCTTTGGGTTCTAGCTTGTCCGGTTGTAACTTTTTACAAACACCAACCCCAAACTTTTAGGAACGACAGCTTAGGTTTCTTATTAAACCATAATTCATACGGCGTCGTTTCAACGGATTTTGATAGTGCTCTATTTAAAGTGAATGCGAGTGTCTCTAATGCTCCAAAATGATAGCACGGCAAATCGTGAGACATCATAGAGCAGACCATATCTAAGAGAGTTCGATTACGACGTACACACCGTTTCGTTGTGGTGTTCCCGGCGGTGTCAATTGTGAAAGTATTCCGCATTTCTTTAAATGCATGCTAAACTCATAACTCAGATATTCACCTCCGCGATCAGATCGTAGAAATTTAATCTTCTTGTTACGTTGATTTTCTACTTCACTTTGGAATTCCTTAAACTTCTCGAAAGTTTGGATTTATGTTTCATTAAATAGATATACCCATATCTACTTAAATCATCTGTGAAGGTTAGAACATAACGATAACCACGCGCGATGCTACACTCATTGGTCCACATACATCTGTGTGTATGATTTCCAATAAGTCGGTAGCTCGCTCCATCATACCAGAGAATGGAGTCTTAGTCATTTTTCCCATCGGACATGCTTCATCTATCAAGTGACTCAAAGTCAAGTGATTCAAGTAATCCATCGGTATGGAGTTTCTTCATGCGTTTCACTCCAACATGACCAAGACGACCACATATAAGTAGAATTATCATTCAATTTAATTCGCTTAGCATCAATGTTATGTATATGCGCATATTACTACTATCGAGATCTAACAGAAATAAGCCATTCTTTTGTGGTGCTCGACCATAAAGATATTATTCATAAAAATAGAACAACCATTATTCTCGGACTTGAATGAATAACCTTGCATTAAACAAGATCCTGATATAATGTTCATGCTCAACGGGTACATAATAACAATTATTAGGCTTAAAACTAATCCAGAAGGTAGATGTAGAGGAAGTGTCCCGACTGCGATCACATTGACCTTGGATCCGTTTTCAACGCGCATCGTCACTTCATCTTTCAGCAGTTATAGTTTATTCTTTAGTTCTGTTTGAGTTACAAATATGAGCAGCCGAACCGGTATCAAATACCCAGGTACTAGAGCGAGAACTAGTGAGATAAACATCTATAACATGTATATCGGATATACCTTCTTTCTTCTTCTTGACAAGGCCGCTCTTCAGATCCGCCAAATACTTGGAGCAATTACGCTTCCAGTGTCCCTTCTCCTTGCGTAATAGCACTCAGCATCAGGCTTAGGGCCAGACTTAGGTTTCACGGAGGCGTGGCAGCTTTCTTGCCCCTCTTCTTGTTCTTGCCTTTAGACTTGCCCTGTTTCTTGAAGCTGGTGGTCTTGTTGACCATCAACACTTGGTGCTCTTTCTTGATCTCAATCTCAGCAGCTTTTAGCATGCCAAAGAGTTCGAAACTCCTTGTTCATGTTCGCATATTGTAGTTCATCACAAAGTTCTTATAACTTGGTGGCGGTGATTGAAGGACACGATTAATCCAGTCTGTTAGGAATCACTATTCCCAAGTCTTGAGTTTCTTCGCATGCCATAACGAGCATGTGCTCACCGATGGAGCTGCCTTCTTCCATCATACAGCTGAAAAAGTGTTTCGATGCTTCATAGCATTCCACGGCCGCATGAGTCTCAAAATAGTCTTCAACTCTTTTATCAACTCATGAGATCGTGGTGCTCAACGTTTTTGAAGATCGGTTCGGTGCATAAGATGGCACAGACTTTGAGAGTACCGAGTTTTAGAGTCATGTAAGCATTCTTTACTTCATCGGTTTCAGTGCAAGGAGGGTCACCTAGCGGTGCATCAAGCACATATTGCAGATTTCCGCCATTGAGGAAGATCCTCACATGTGGAACAGTCGGTGAAGTTGCCCGTTGCTCTTAAGCTTTCTTTCTCTAGGAACTGGTTAAAATTGATTGAGGACGCCATATCTACAACATATTTGCAATAGTTTAGACTAAGTTTATGACAAATTGAGTTCAAATTTTAATTCTACATAATTAAAAATCTAGGTGAACTCCCACTCAAAACAATATCCCTCGCATTGTCTTAGTGATCACACGAACCAAATCCATCACACCTATGCCGGATCATCACGAGACAAGATGTAATTTCAATGGCGAACCTCAAAGTGTTCATCATATCTATCATATGATTCATGCTCTACCTTTCGGTATCACGTGTTCCGAGACCATGTCTACATGCTAGGCTCGTCAAAGGCCACCTTAGTATCCGCATGTGCAAACTGTCTTCAGTCATATGTACTTATCGAATCTATCACCCCAAATCATCGAGATGCTTCGAAACGATTAGACTTGATAACGGTGCTACTAAGGATGAACACTTTATTATCTTGAGATTTTAGTGAGAGGATCATCTTATAATGCCACCATCGCGATCTAAGCAAAATAAGATGCATAAAAGATTAACATCACATGCGATTCATATGTGATATGATATGGCCCTTGTCTTTGCGCCTTTGATCTTCTCCAAAGCACGGACATGATCTCCATCATCAAGCAGCAGTCTCCATCATCGTCGGGAAGCACCAAGGACAAGCGCTGTCTTCATGATCGTCCTCCATGTAGCAACTATTACAACTACTTTGAAATACTATTCAACATGAAATTTAAAGACAACCATAAGGCTCCTGCCGGTTGCCAATCTATAATGATCATCTCATACATATTCATCATCACATTATGGCCATATCACATCACCAACCCTGCAAAAACAAGTTGAGCGTTCTCTAATTTGGTTTGTTAAATGGTTTAGGGTTTTGAGCAGATCAATCTACCTACGAACATGACCACACGGTGATACTAGTGTTGTCAATAGAAGAGTAAATTGAATCTTCACTATAGTAGGGAGAGACACCCGCAAAGCCACTTATGCAATACAAGTTGCATGTCAAGCGTGGAGCAAATCTCATGAACGCGGTCATGTAAAGTTAACCCGAGCACTTCCCACTATGCCACAAAGCAAAGTACTCAGCTAAGATAACAAGAGCATCAACGCCCACAAACCATTGTGTTCTACTCGTGCAACCATCTATGCATAGACACGGCTGATACCACTGTAGGATAACGTAGCATAGAAAGCAAAAATTTTCCTACACACGCAATCCAAGCCAAGATGCAATCTAGAAGACGGTAGCAACGAGGGGATTGTCGAGACTCACCCTTGAAGAGATTCCAAAGCCTACAAGAGGAGGCTCTGTTGCTGCGGTAGACGTTCACTTGCCGCTTGCAAGCGTGAGAGATCTTGATCACGTCGGTTCCGGCGCCACGAACGGGCAGCACCTCCGTACTCGGTCACACGTTCGGTTGTTGATGAAGACGCGTCCACCTCCCCGTTCCAGCGGGCAGCGAAGTAGTAGCTCCTCCCAATCGGGAGCACTGACGGCGTGGTGTCGGTGGCGGTGTAGAAGTCCGGCGGAGCTTGCTAGCTATGTGGGCAATATGAAGTGGAGGAGCAAAGCTAGGGTTTGGGAGGGGGTGGCGGCCACTCATGGGAGGCGGCCAGCTTGTGGTCTTGGGGTGGCGGCCCCCTCCTTGGCCCTCATTATGTAGGTGGATCCCAAGTGTTGGTGTCCAAGTCTTCGAATAAGACCCGAAACCAAACCTTCCATATGGTGGGAAACCTTCCCCCCACTAGAGGTGGGAATTCCACCTTCCATGGGGGGGTGGCGAAGGGAGGTCCCTTGGGACTCCTCCCCACTAGGGTGGCTCGGCCATGGAGGTGAGTCCCATGTGGACTCCACCTTCCTTGGTGGTTTCTTCCGGACTTTTCTAGAACCTTCTAGAACCTTCCATAGAACCTTCCGCATCATTTTATTCACATAAAAATGACATCCTATATGAATCTTATTCTCAGGACCATTCGGAACTCGTGATGTCGGGATCCCATCCGGACTAGAACAAATATTCCAACTTCATTCCATATTCAAGTACTACCATTTCAACATCAACTTTAAGTGTGTCACCCTACGGTTCGTGAACTATGCGGACATGGTTGAGTACTCCTCAGACCAATAACCAATAGCGGATGAGATCCATAATGGCTCCCACATATTCAACGATGACTTTAGTGATCGAATGAACCATTCACATACGATACCAATTCCTTTGTTCGCGATATTTTACTTGTCCGGGTTTGATCATCGGTATCACACCTTGTTCAGCCTCGTCTCCGACAAGTACCTTTACTCGAGTATGTGGTCTCTTATGAACTTATTCATATGCTTGCAAGACATTAGACGACACCGAGAGGGCCCAGTATATCTATCGTCATCGGGATGGACAAATCCCCCTTTTTGATCCATGTCTTACTCAACTCTCTAGGATACTTAATCCCACCTTTATAACCACCGTTACGCGTGTGATGTAATCAAAGTACCTTTCCGGTATAAGTGATTTACATGATCTCATGGTCATAAGGACTAGGTAACTATGTATAAGCTTATAGCAAATAACTTAATAGCGTGATCTTAACATACCAATTGGGTGTGTCCATTACATCATTCATACAATGATATAACCTTGTTATTAATAACATCAATGTTCATGATTATGGAAACTAATCATCTATTAATCAACAAGCTAGTTAAGAGACTTACTAGGGACTCTTTGTTGTTTACATATCACACATGTATTGTTGAGTTAATACAATTATAGCATGGTATATAAGCATTTATCATAAACATAAAGATATAATAACACTTTTATTATTGCCTCTTGGCATATCTCCAACAACCTCATCACCGCTGTAACAATTAGGGTTGGATCTTGATTGTTGATAGGGAAACTCTCCCGGTATTGATTTCTACTTGTTATTGATGCTATTGAGTGAAACCATTGAACCAGGTTTATGTTCAGATTGTTATTCATCATCATATCACCTCTGATCATGTTCCATATGATGTCTCGTGAGTAGTTCATTTAGTTCTTGAGGACATGGGTGAAGTCTAAATGTTAGTAGTGAATTGTGGTTGAGTAATATTCAATGTTATGATATTTAAGTTGTGGTGTTACTCTTCTAGTGGTGTCATGTGAACGTCGACTACATGATACTTCACCTTTATGGGCCTAGGGAGTACATCTTGTATTCGTTTTAATTGTGGGGTTGCCGGACGACAGCAACCTAAACCCCCGTTAGTATATCGGTGGGGAGGGGATAACAGGATCTCGAGTTTAAGGTGTGGTTAGATTTATCTTAATTACTTTCTTGTATTTACGGATGCTTCAAGGGGTATAATCACAAGTATGTATTAGTCCTAGGAAGGGCAGTACATTAGCATAGTTCACCCACACAACACTTATCAACAATGAAGATTAATCAGTTGCATGAAGCGAAAGCACTAGACTAAAATCCAGTGTGTCCTCAAACGTTTGGTCATTATAAGTAAACAAACGGCTTGTCCTTTGTGCTAAAGGATTACCCACTCGCTACAATTATTTCTCTTGCATTTTACTCACTCGTACTTTATTTATTTGCTATCAAAACCCCACGAATACTTGTCCGTGAGCATTTAAATGAATCCTTCCTCGGCCCCCTTGTCTTTATCTGCTCCTCGTTGGGTTGACACTCTTATTTATCAGTACTACGATACCCCCCTATACTTGTGGGTCATCAAGACTATTTTCTGGCGCCGTTGGGGAGCACGTATTGGTAAGTGGATTGGTGGAAACTTTTACTGTACGTGCTGATTTTGTTTTCGCTTGCTGCTATAAGTCATTATGGAGAGATCCTCCCTTGAATTTCTATTTGGAAATCTACTACTTTTGCAACGGTATGAGGCCAGGTGAGAAGTATACCATATAAAATACCTACGAAAATTATTGAACGAGTTGTGGATAACTGCTATGAAGGGGATGGAACTGTTCATCCGGGAGATCATTTACTGTTATAATAATTATGCGGGTTATTCAAATGTGCGGGTATTTCAATGGATGAAGTTAGGAAGAAATTATTTGTTATGTCGCTATCTGGTAAAGCGGCGCATTGGTATAAACTGATGAAGGATGGGCGTTCTCTTGATTGGAAGGATATTGTGCCTCTATTTATTCTAAATTCTATCCTCCAAGTGAAATTCACAAAGACCTCAATCGTATATATAATTTCTGGCCTCATGATGGAGAGAGTATTGCCCAAGCGTGGGGAGATTGAAGTCTTTAATGCTCAAATGCCCCATTCATGAGCTTCCTGGTAATATTATCATTGATAATTTCTATGAAGACTTCTTTTCAAGATAAAACCTTCCTGGATACTACTTGTTTGGATCATTCACACGCAATAAGAAAAGGTTTAAATGGGACCTTCTTGATCGAAACCAAGAAAATACTGAAGGAGAATGACAAAGGTAGAGTGTCAGGTATTAATTATAATTATGAATGCATTGAAATTTATGGATATGATGAATATCGTAATATAAGTGCTACATATGGTCTTGACTCTCAGTTGTTGCAAATATTTATAAACCTTTGCTTCTCATTTTGAATTGCCTAGGAAGAATTTTGATAAGTATCATGAACCATATAAAGATAAACTGATTCACCTAAAGGTAAATGTATTGAAATTAAAATTGTTGATCATGTTCCTCCACGAAGCTTATATTGAAAAAACTCCTTTCCTCCTGTAAATGAAGGAGTATTCTGTTATAACTAGTGCGATTAACAAAAGTGCAAAGAAACCCATAGAACTTGAAGAACAAATAAAGTTTGAACCTGCTTGCAATAGTTAAAGATCTTGTAATGAAAATGTGGAAGATGGTCATATTATTTTTTGTGAAGATGCTTCTAATATTGTTTGCATCCTAATAAGTCTAGGAAAGCCAGTGTTCCTGTGCTCTCTAAATTGGTGATCATTGCTATTATGGTTTATGCGACATTGGTGCAAGTATTAGTGCCATTCCTTATGGGCTCTACAGGAAATTATGCATGAAATTGGTTCTTGTGAACTTGAAGATATTGATGTGGTTATTCACTAGCTAATAGAGAAACTATCTCTCCCATTGGTATTGTTCGAGATGTTGAAGTTCTATGTGGTAAGATTAAATATCTGCTGACTTTTTGGTACTTGGTTCTGTTGCTAGTAAGTCTTGTCCTATTATCTTTGGTAGACCTTTTCTGAATACTTGTGGAGCCATTATAGATTGCAAGAAAGAGAAAATTGTTACTAAATTTGCTGGTGAATCTTATGAGTTTAACTTCTCTAAATTTTCCAAAACTCCTTATAAAGATGATTTGCCTAATGATGATTTTAGAGTTGAACAGTGTGCATCTATTGCTCTTGCTCCGAATAATCCTTTGCAGCAACATTTGGAGAATAGTGAGAGTAAAGTTTTAGGGAAGAAAGGGATGAGCTTGATGAAATTTTCCTTCGACAACCTATTCTTAAACATGACTTACGGTTGAATATTTGGTGTAACACCACCACCAAAGGAAGATCCTGTATTTGATTTGAAACCATTACGATAATCTTAAGTATGCTTATATTGATGATAAGCATATCCTATTATTAGTGCTAAGCTTTCAAATATTGAGGAAGAAAGGTTATTGGAAATATTGAAAAAGCAGGAGCTATTGGCTACACTTGATGACTTGAAGGGGTTTTCCTGCTATTTGCCAACATGCCATTAATATAGAAGATGGTGCAAAACATGTTGTTGAACATCAGTAGTCTAATTCCAAGATGAAGGATGTGGTAAGGAATGAGGTATTAAAACTTCTTGAAGCAGGTAATATATATCCTATTGCTGATAGTAGATGGGTTAGTCCTATGCATTGTGTTCCTAAGAAAGGAGGTATAGCTGTTGTGCCCAATGATAATGATGAGCTTATTCCTCAAAGAAGTTGTAGGGTATAGAATGTGCATTGATTTTTGAAAAGTTAATAAAGTTACTAAGAAAGATCATTACCCTTTACCTTTTATTGATCAAATGTTAGAAAGGTTGTCTAAAAATACATTTTTGTTTTCTTGATGGATATTCTGGGTTTTCACAAATTCTGTTAAAACTGATCAAAGAAAACCACTTTCACTTGTCCTATGGGACTTATGCTTATAAGCATATGCCTTTTGGTTTATGTAATGCTCCTACTTTTCAAAGATGCATGTCTACTATTTTTCATGGCTTTTGTGAAAAGATTGTTGAGGTATTCATGGATGATTTTTTCTGTCTGTGGGAATTCTTTGATAATGCTTGCAAAACCTTGATAAAGTTTTGAGAGATGTAGAAAAACCTTATGTTCTTAATTGGGAGAAATGACTTTATGGTTAATGAAGGAATTGTATTGCTACATAAAATTTCTGAGAGAGGTATTGAAGTTGATAGAGCTAAAGTTGAAGCAATTGAGAAGATGCCCTATCCTAGGGATGTTAAAGGTATTCGTAGTATTCTTGGTCATGCTGGTTTTTATAGGAGATTTAAGATTTCTCAAATTTCAAAGCCTCTTACTAATCTTCTTCAAAAAGATCTTTCGTTTTGATGATGATTGTAAGGAGCTTTTGAAACTCTAAAAGAAAGCCTTAACAACATGTAGTTGAACCTCTGATTGGAATTTGCCTTTTGAAATTATGTGATGCTAGTGATTTTACATAGGTCTTTGTCCTTGGATAGCGAGTAGATAAAAAATTAAATGTTATTCATTATGCTAGTAAAACTCTGAGCCTCAAAGAAATTATGAAGAAGAGTTATTAGCCGTAGTTTTTGCATGTGACAAGTTTAGACCCTATATTGTTGATTAAAAAGTTACAGTTCATACTATCATGCTGCATTAGGTACCTTATGGAAAGAAAGATGCTAAGCCAAGGCTTATTAGATGGGTGCTTCTTTTGCATGAATTTGATTTACATATTGTAGATAGAAAGGTGCTATGATAATCCTGTTGCCGATAATTTGTCTAGATTGGAAAATATTGCTTATGATCTTGTTCTGTTAATGATAGTTTTCCAAATGAACAATTGGCTGCAATAAAGGTGAGCTACGAGAGAGTCCTTGGTATGTTGATTATGCTAACTTTATTGTTTCAAGTATTTGCCTCGTATCACTCAACAAAAGGAAATTCTTTTATGATTTGAGGCATTATTTTTGGGATGACCCACACTTATATAAAGAAGAAGTGGATGGTATTATGCGAAGATGTGTCCCCGACGAACAACAAGAGATATTGAGTAAGTGTCATGGTAGTGTTTATGGGACATCACGGGATAGAGAACGAAAAGGTTCTACGATCGGGCATTAGCGCTTTGAAAGACTCAGGAAGTTTATCTTATCTTGTGATGAATGAAAGAGTTGGTAATATCTCTAGATGCAATGAAATGCCTATGAATTATACTCTTGTTATTGAACCATTTGATTGTTGGGGATTTGACTTCATGGGTCCTTTCCCTTCTTGAAGGTAACACTCATATACTTATCGTTTTTGTTGATTATGTTACTAAATGGGTAGAAGCTATACCTACAAAAGTGCTGATGGTGAGACCTCTATAAAAACTTGTAGATGTTATATTTCCTAGATTTGGAGTACCTAGATATATTATGACTGATGGAGTTCTCATTTTATTCATGGTGGTTTTTAGAAAACTCTTGCCAAATATGGTATTAATCATAGAATTGCTTTATCATCCTCAAACTGGTGGGCAAGTAGAATTATCAAATAGAGAAATTAAAGCTATCTTGGGAAAGACTGTTAATAAATCTAGAAAGAATTGGGCTAGTAAGTTAAAGGAAGCATTGTGGGCTTATAGAGCTGCTTATAAAACCCTATGGGAATGTCTCTTTATAAAATGGTTTATGGAAAAGCTTGTCATTTACCTTTAGAACTAGAGCACAAAGCTTATTGGGCTGTAAGAGAACTTAATAAAGATTTTAAACTTGCCGGTAAGAAGAGGTTGCTACAATTGAGTTCTTTAGATGAATGGAGAAGTGAAGCTTATGAAAATGCTAAACTTTTAAGGAGAAAGTTAAGAAGTGGCATGATAGAAGAATTATTAAAAGAGAATTTAATGTTGGAGATAAAGTCCTATGTATCGGTCTCGTCTCAGATTTTTTTTAGGGAAATTACTCTCAAAATGGGAAGAATATATGTTATTGAGGAGGTATATCGTTAAGGGGCAATTAAATTAGCACTTTGGAAGGTAATGCCACACAAGTAGTGAATGGACAAAGACTCAAGCATTTCTGGAGATTCTTATAATGAAGATATTGATGTTATCAAGTGATGACTCAGAAGCTTTCATCAAAGATCAAATTGATAGTTCTGCAGAGTCCGACTTTGAATAGATAACAGTTTTAGTAATAAAAAGTCCGTGTTTAGCTTTCCAATATTTCTGCTGTTTTTGGAAAATATAAAAAATTACGAGATCGAGACGGAGTGGAGGAGACGCGCGAGAGCCCGTCACCATGGGCGGCGCGGGCCCCACTGGCGCGCTGCCCTATGGTGAAAGCCTCTGATGTCCCGTTTCCACTCGTTTCGCTCGGAACCTTCCTTCGTAAAAATAGTTGCTATATAGTCCCGGAGCCCTGGAGGTCCGTATATCATTTTCTCGTCGTGTTTTGTTTGCTGTTTCTTGCCAGGATTTGTTTGATCTGAGCACCATGGTCTCCAACAACAAAGACAAGGGACCTTTGGAGGAGATATTCAAGACCCGAATTGAAGGAAGAAGTCGAGAGCGAGGATGAGGAAGAAGTGGAGGAAACTCCGCGAGTACACCGTGCCACTGTTGCAAGCATTGGCGTGATAGCAAATCCGTCCAACATTAAGAGAAGTGCACGACCACCGGAGGAACCCACGTGCTTCTTAGCTCCAGGGCATCTCCAGGGCATCCACCACCCTTCCACGTCAATCTACAAGGTCAAACTAAAGTACTCCCAAGGTATTGCCTAGTGGTTGGGATATAGATCGTTCTAACATTCTAGGGAGAGATGAAACCTGAAGCTGAAGGGTGGGAAACAACTCTAAGGTTGGGACTTGCCGTCGACATGCTTATGAGCGCGTTGAGCACAACTCGGAGCTGATTCGCAACCTCACTTATGAGATTGAGGACTTAAAGGAACTTGTTAAGAAGCTTGTCGAGAAGAATCCACCATCACCACCGGAGGAGTAATTCATCATCGGTATTGGCATCCCCTTGGTTTGTTCCAAGCTTGGGGGATTGCCGCGGTATCACATCATCACTATCTTTATCTTTTACTATCAAGTAGTGTCATATCATGAGTAGGGAAGTTATCATATAGAATAGTTTGCAGTGTGGAAGATAGTTATCTATGTATCCGTTGGTGTGAGTTATCGTTATGGAATATCAATGAGAAGTCTTATCATTTACTTTTTGCACACTTTATTTTAGTTTGCAATTTCTGTTATATGATCACTCTTGACATTAGTATTGATATCACTTTGAGCATCAAGTAAATCTATTTGGTTTTGGCAAATTTAGCATTGGTCAACAACACCTTGATGTTTAAATAGAAAAGGAAATACATGTAGATATATTGCTTTATTATCTTTCTGCTAATGAGTTTAGTATTCTAAAGTTAAAATTGCTTGTGCTTATGAGAAAGATGCATGATTGTTTCTATCACATGTATATTTGTTTGTTTCCCTCAACCTTTATGCTTGCTACCCAACCTTGCTAGCCAAAGACCGTATTGAGAGGGAATGCTTCTCATACATCCATGACCTTAGACCAAACCCATGCCATTTGTGTCCACCATAACTACCTACTATGTGGTATTTTGCGCCTCGCCAAGTAGACATCACTACCTTTAAATAATTCAAACTATATTACTCCTTATTTGTGTCAATGTTTTATAGCTCATGAGGAAGTATGTAGTGTTTTATCTTTCAATCTTGTTGGGTGGACTTTCACCAATGGACTAGTGGCACATCCGCTTATCCAATAATTTTGCAAAAGAGTGGCAACGGGTTCCCAGCCCCAATTAATCTTTCATTAATAATTCTCTTCACATGTTTTTGATTTATCAGTAAGCAACTTAATTTTGCAATAGAAACTCCTCCATGGTTTGAGAAATGTTGGAAGGCACCCGAGTTCAGTTAGCCATGGCTTGTGAAAGCAAAGGTTGGGGGGTTATCCATAAATAAAACTAAAATACATGTGTAAACAAAAGAGAATGGGGATGATCCCCTTGCTGGTAGAGATGCCGTCCTCCATGGGAGCTGCTCTTGGAAGGTCTGTTTGGCAAGGGAGTTAGAGTGCCGCTACCATTCGTTGACAACAACAAACACCGCTCAAAATCTAACTTTTATGCTCTTTATAATGATTTCAAAACTTGAAAAGCTCTAGCACATGATTTAATCCATGCTTCCCTCCGAAGGGCCTATCTTTACTTTTATGTTGAGTCAGTAAACCTATTTCCCTCTATCTTAAGCAAGCAATTGAGTTGTTGTGACCAACCATTTATACTATGATTTAGTTAATCATGTCTTTTATGCTTTCTTGTTTAGTACAAATTTTATCTGAATGAATATGACTTTGAAATTTATCAATGATTATGAGGAGATTGTTATGATTAAGGATGAAAGCCCTATTATATAAATTCTAATATGAAAACTTTGCTTAGAAGATAAGTACAATCTGTTAGTAGTTCTCTGACCAAGAACAACGTTTGCCATAACCATTTATGATTTCCTATGCACCTTTATTTGTGATTTCTCTTTGCTTATTTCAAGTTGAGTTATATGGGGAGGATGTTTACTAGAATATCTTGTGTGAATCAATATGAAGCATGCTTCTTGTCCGTATTTTATTTATCGACTCTTCCTCCATAAACATGTGGTCTTGTTTATTGACGTTTCGCACAGACAGCAAGTCTAAGCTTCAGGGGAGTTGATACGTCCATTTTGCATCACTATTTTATATCATAATTTGCGTTATTCATTGATATATTTCATATTTAGAGATGATACTTATGTTATTTCACTTATTTTGCATGTTTCATGATCATTTGGAGAATTATTCACAGGAAGTCGGGATTATATTTGGGCTTCGTCGGATTTATATTGGAAGATCAACAATTGTGAAATTATATGAAAAATCCTATTTTCAGAGAAACGAGGAGCCAAAAGGAGGAGGTAAGGAGGGAACACATGTGGCCCCCCCATAGCCCGGCGCAGGCCCCTGCCACGGCAGCGCGCCAGTGTGCCATCACCAATTATGATTTCTGATCGTCTCCAACGTATCGATAATTTCTTATCGTTCCATGCTACTTCCTTGATGATACCTACAACATTTTATATGCACATTATATGTCGTATTTACGCATTTTGGAACTAACCTATTAACAAGATGTAGAAACACAGGTCATTTTCTTGTTTTGGTTTCGAGAAATCCTAATGTGAAATATTCTCGGAATCGGACGAAATCAGCGCCCAGGTTCCTATTTTTCCCGGAACCATCCAGAACACTAGAAGCGCGGAGGAAGCCACAGGGGCCCCACCTGGCAGCGCGAGGCCGGAGGAGACGCGCCGCCCTATGGTGTGGTGACCCTCCCCTCAGAGGCTCCCCTTTCGCCTGTTAAGGTCCTAACCTAAAAACACCGACGGAGGAAGCCACGGTGCGGGAAACCTTCGAGCCGCCGCCATGTGAAGCCAAGATCGGGGGCCGGGAGTCTGTGTTCCGGCACCCTGGGACGGGGAAGTGCCCCGGAAGGCTTCTCCATAAACACAGCTGCATCTCCACCGCCATCTTCATCACCGGTGCTGCTCATGAGGAGGAGTACTTCTCCATCGAGGCTCGGGGGTTGTACCGGTAACTATGTGGTTCATCTCTCTCCTATGTACTTCAATGCAATAATCTCATGAGCTGCCTTACATGATTGATTCATATGATGATGCTTGTAATCTAGATGTCATTATGCTAGTCAAGTGAGTTTTACTTATGTGATCTCGGAGACTCCTCTTACGTGTGTAAAGGTGACAGTGTGTGCCGTGTGGGTCTTAGGCTATATTTCACAGAAAAGACGTATCAACTGTTATGAATGGCATAGTGAAGTGCTTATTTATATCTCTCTTTATGATTGCAATGTGTTTTGTATCTGAATTTATCTGTGTGCTACTCTAGCAATGTTATTAGAGTAGTTTTATTCCTCCTTCCGCGATGTAATGGTGAGAGTGTGTGCATCCGTGTTAGTACTTGGTTTATGCTATGATCATGATCTCTTGTAGGTGCGAAAGTTAACTATTGCTATGATAGTATTGATGTGTATTATTCCTCTTACATAAGCGTGATGACAGTGTGCATGCTATTTAGTACTTGGTTTAGTCATGTCGATCGTGCACTCTAAGGTTATTTAAATATGAACATTTAATTGTGGCGCTGGACTTGTTAACTCCGGCATTGAGGGTTACGTGTAATCCTACGCAATGTGTTCATCATCCAACAAGAGTGTAGAGTATGCATTTATCTATTCTGTTATGTGATCAATGTTAAGAGTGTCCACTAGTGAGAGTCTAATCCCTAGGCCTTGTTCCTAAATACTGCTATACGTTTGCTTGTTTTATTTTGTTTTCACCACGTTGACACTGCTGCGTTACTATTGCATGTTTACTTCCTACAATATTACTACCATCAGCCCCGCACGCCGGTAAGCTATTTTAAAGCGCCGTACTACGCTCATATTCGTTAAATACGCTTGTATTTCACTATCTCTTGTGAACTAGTACACCTATTAGGTGTGTTGGGGACACAAGAGACTTCTTGCTTTGTGGATGCAGGGGTTGGCAGGAGGGATATCTTTGACCTCTTCCTCACCTGGATTCGATAAACCTTGGGTGATCCACTTAAGGGAAACTAGCTGTTGTTCTACAAACCTACTGCTCTTGGAGGGGCCCAACATTGTCTACAAGAATAGAAGCACCCCTAGACATCAAGCACCTGGCGCCGTTGCCATGGAGGAAAGGTAAAGGCACTCATACTTCGGTTCGAGGTAACAGTACTCGCCATCAGGCGCCATTGTGTGTGTGCTCGAAGCTATTTCCTTTAGACTGCACCAATTGCGACATTTGGTTTCTTGTCTACACTAGTTGAGAGCTGTGGTGCTCGACCTTTTTATTCTATTTTCTGATTTAATACATGGATGGTTTGATGCGAAAATTAAAAAAACCATGGAACATATTAATATGAATGCTTTGAATACCATTGTTGTTAATGATATGGAAAATTCTAAGCTTAGGAGGCGGCTTTGATGAGCATGATATTTTTGACCCCAAGCATTGAGGAGAAAAATTTACGTTGATACTTTGCCTCCCATTTATGATGAATATAATGATAGTTGTTACCACCTGGTATGGAGGATAAATTTTATTATGATTACAATATACCTCCCTATATTTGATAGCTACTTTGTTGAATTTGCTCCCACTATAATTAATAAGAATGACTATGCTTATGTTGGGGGTAATAATTATTTTATGCATGTGGCTCATGATAAGAATGTTTTATGTGATATTTATATTGTTGAGTTTGCTCATGTTGCTACTGAAAGTTATTATGAGAGAAGAAAATATGGTTGTAGAAATTTTCATGTTACTAAAATGCCTCTCTATGTGCTGAAATTTTTGGATACACTTATTTTATCTTCCTATGTTTGATATTCATGAACTTGTTTATTTACAAAGTTTCTATGCATAGGAAACATGTGAACTTAAATGTGTTTTGAATTGCCTCTTGATGCTCTTTTGCTTCAATTTCTATTTCTTATAAGTGCATCATTATGGCGAGCCCATCTTAATGGCTATAAAGAAAAAGAACTTCTGTTAAAGAGATAACCCATGTGTTTGTTTACTACAGCAATTTTTGTTTGGTGAGTCTTGGAGAGTTGTTTACTACTGTAGCAACCTCTCCTTATCATGTTTTGTGCCAAGTAAGTTTCTAT
Organism: Lolium multiflorum; assembly: GCA_030979885.1. NCBI lineage: Eukaryota > Viridiplantae > Streptophyta > Magnoliopsida > Poales > Poaceae > Lolium > Lolium multiflorum. The sequence continues at coordinate 97,667,838 of CM061750.1, read as the reverse complement.
GTTAAAGTTGATGTTATATTTGGGACCAGCTCTTGTGAGAAACAGCATTCTTTATCATCACGAATTCTAGCACAAATACTATAGAAAATTCTAAAATCTGCCAATTCTGACGTGATCCTCAGATATATACGCAACTTTCATTAGTTTTGAGTTTTCCGTTTGAGCAAGTCTGGTGCCATTTAAAATTAGTCTTTACGGACTGTTCTGTTTTTGACAGATTCTGCCTTTTATTTCGTATTGCCGCTTTTGTTAAGTTGAATAGGTTTCTTTGTTCCATTAACTTTCAAAAGTCTTGTGCAATGTCCGGAAGTGTTAAGAATGATTGTTTCACCTACGAACATGTGAATTTTTGATTGTACACTAACCCTCTAATGAAGTTTGCTTGAAGTTTGGTGTGAAGGAAGTTTTCAAGGGTCAAAGAGAGGAGTATGATATACTATGATCAAGAGGGAGTAAAGCTCTAAGCTTGGGGATGCCCACTTGGTGGTCCACCCCTGCATATTTTAAGAAGACTCAAGGCGTAAGCTTGGGGATGCCCCAAAGGCATCCCATCTTCATCGACAACATCATCGGGTTCCTCCCAAGCTATATTTTTATTCAATCACATCTTGTGTTCTTTACTTGGACGTCGGTTTGTTTTTGTTTTGTTTTTGTTTGAATAAAATGGATCTAGCATTCACTTTGTGGGAGAGAGACACGCTCCATTGTTGCATATGGACAAATATGTGTGACTTTACTCCATAATGTTGAAAAGCGAAGTTTCTTCTTCGTTAGAATTGTATGGTTGGAATTGGAAATGCTACATGTAGTAATTCTAAAATGTCTTGGATAATGTGAAATACTTGGCAATTGGTGTGCTCATGTTTAAGCTCTTGCATCATATAGCACCCATTAATGAAGAAATACATAGAGCTTGCTAAAGATTTGATTTGCATATTGGTCTCTCTAGGGTCTAGATATTATCTAGTATTGAGTTTTTGGACAACAAGGAAGACGGTGTAGAGTCTTATAATGTTTACAATATGTCTTTTATGTAAGTTTTGCTGCACAGTTTCATCCTTGAGTTTGCTTCAAATAACCTTGCTAGCCTAAACCTTGTATCGAGAGGGAATACTTCTCATGCATCCAAAATCCTTGAGCCAACTACTATGCCATTTGTGTCACCATACCTACCTACTACATGGTATTTCTCAGCCATTCCAAAGTAAATTGCTTGAGTACCTTTAAAATTCATCATTCACCTACGCAATATATAGCTCATGGGGGACAAAATAGCCTTAAAAAACTATCGTAGTATTGAAGGTACTTATGCACTTTATCTTTATTAAGTTGCTTGTTGTGATATAACCATGCTTCGAACGCCATCAGCTATTGTTGAATATCATGTGAGTTGCTATGCATGTCCGTCTTGTCACGAAGGATCTATCACCTTAATGATTGGAGCATCCAAATTGTTAGAGAAGAGCCGCTAATTAACTAAAGCCATGAATCATGGTTGAAGTTTCGATTTTGGACATATATCCTCAATCTCATATGAGAATAATAATTGTTGCTACATGCTTATGCATTTAAGAGGAGTCCATTATCTATTGTCCATGTTGTCCCGGTATGGATGTCTAAGTTGAGAATAATCAAAGCGAGAAATCCAAAATGCGAGCATTCTCCTTAGACCTTTGTACAGGCGGCATGGAGGTACCCCTTTGTGACACTTGGTTGAAACATGGCATGCAAAGATCAGGTAGTCCAAGCTAAGTAGGACGAGTCAGGGCACTATTAGTATACTATGCATGAGGCAAGTGTAAGATATAATTTATAACTCATATGCTTTATTACTACAGATGACAATTGTTTTGTGTTTTCAAAATAAAAGCTCCAGCACAAATACAGCAATCGATGCTTTCTCTTTGAAGGACCATTCTTTTACTTTTATTTTTGAGTCAGTTTACCTATCTCCCTCCCACCTCAAGAAGCAAACACTTGTGAGCTGTGCATTGATTCCTACATGCCCATATTGCACTTGTTATATTACTTTATGGTGACAATATCCATGAGATATACATGTTATAAGTTGAAAGCAACAGCTGAAACTTAATCTTCCTTTGTGTTACTTCAATACCTTTACTTGAATTCTTGCTTTATGAGTTAACTCTTATGAACGAGATGCTTGTCTTGAAAGTACTATTCATGAAAAGTCTTTGCTTTATGATTCCCTTGTTTACTCATGTCATTACTTTTGTTTTGATCGCTGCATTCATTACATATGTTTACAAATAGTATGATCAAGATTATGATGGCATGTCACTTCAGAAATTATCTTTGTTATATTTTACATTTTGGTCCTCCTAGAACTATATATGATGTGATCGTCTCCAGTATCAATAATTCCTATTATGTTCCATGCTACTTTATTGATGATACCTACATGTTTTGCATACACATTATATGTCGTATTTACGCATTTTCTGGAACTAACCTATTAACAAGATGCGAAGAGCCAGTTCTTGTTTTCTCTTGTTTTTGGTTTCAGAAATCCTAATGAGATATACGGAATCGGACGAAATCAACGCCCAGGTTCCTATTTTTCCCGGAACTATCCGAACACTAAGGAAGCGCAGGAGGAACCGTCAGGGCTGGCGCGGCGGCCGGGAAGGGGGCGCAGCAGCCCTATGGTGTGGTGGCCCCGGGCCCCCTCCGAGGCTCCCCTTTCGCCTATTCAAAGGTCACCTAAAAGCCCCGACGGAGGAAGCCACGATGCAGCGAAGAGCCTTCCCGGGCCGCCGCCATGTAGAGCCGGATGGGGACGGAATATGCATTCAGGCACCACGAGACGGGGAAGTGCCCCGGAGGCTTCTCCATCGACACCGCGCCATCTCCACTAGCCATCTTCATGCCGCTCTTGCTCCATGAGGAGGAGTAGTTCTCCATCGAGGCTCGGGGCTGTACCGTGCTATGTGGTTCATCTCTCTCCTATGTACTTCAATACAATAATCTCATGACTGCCTTACATGATTGAGATTTATATGATGATGCTTGTAATCTAGATGTCATTATGCTAGTCAAGTGAGTTTTACTTATGTGATCTCAGGAGACTCCTTGTCCCACGTGTGTAAAGGTGACGATGTGTGCCTTTATGTGGTGCTCTTAGAGCTATATTTCCTGAATACTTATTCAGCATTATGAATGACATGATGAAGTGCTTATTTATATCTCTTTTATGATTGCAATGTGTTTTGTATCACAATTTGTCTATGTGCTACTCTAGCAATGTTATTAAAGTAGTTTTATTCCTCCCGCACGATGTAATGGTGACAGTGTGTGCATCCGTTTAGTACTTGGTTTATGCTATGATCATGATCTCTTGTAGATTGCGAACGTATCATATGATAGTATTGATGTGTATTATTCCTCCTACATAAGCGTGAAGGTGACAGTGTGCATGCTATGTTAGTACTTGGTTTAGTCATGTATCGATCTTTCATGCACTCTAAGGTTATTTAAATATGAACATTTAATTGTGGAGCTTATTAACTCCGGCATTGAGGGTTCGTGTAATCCTACGCAATGTGTTCCATCATCCAACAAGAGAGTGTAGAGTATGCATTTATCTATTCTGTTATGTGATCAATGTTAAGAGTGTCCACTAGTGAAAGTCTAATCCCTAGGCCTTGTTCCTAAATACGCTACTCATTGCTTGTTTTGCACATTTTGCGTGACCTCTGTGTGCGTTGCACTACGCATGTTTACTTCCCTGCAATATTACTACCATCAGCTGCACGCCAGTAAGCTGTTTACTACGGCGCACATTACTCTGCTCATATTCATTCATACCACTTGTATTTCACTCTCTCTTCGCCGGACTAGTGTGTATTAGGGTGTGTTGGGGACACAGAGACTTCTTGCTTTTGTGGTTGCTGTGGGGTTGCTTGAGAGGGATATCTTTGACCTCTTCCTCCACGAAAGTTAGATAAACCTTGGGTGATCCACTTAAGGGAAACTTGCTGCATTCTACAAACCTCTGCTCTTGGGCGCCCAACCTTGTCTACAAGAATAGAAGCACCCGTAGACATCACCTACCCCTCTCGCTCCTTCGCGTACTTCTTCACCCAGAAAACCTAAGGCACGGGAGTGACGGAGAACTCTCTGAAAGCCTTCTCTATGAAATGGAGAGCCTGAGAGAGAAAGAGCTCTCGTGAGGCGAGAATCATGGGGAAATTCCCACTCCCGGAGCGGAAATCAGCAGCCATCGCCATCGTCAGCCGAGCTGGACATCATCTCCATGTCCATACCACATCATCTGCTATATCTCCGCCATCTCCACCGCTGCACCTCATCACAGCTGTAATGTAATAATTAGGGTTGGATCTTGATTGTTTGATAGGGAAACTCTCCCGGTAATGATTTCTACTTATTATTGATGCTATTGCAGTGAAACCATTGAGCCAGGTTTATGTTCAGATTGAAACTTATTCATCCATCATATATCTGATCATGTTCATATGATGTCTTGAGAGTAGTTCGTTTAGTTCTTGAGGACATGGGTGAAGTCTAATCTTAGTAGTGAATTGTGGTTGAGTAATATTCAATCATTATGATATTTAAGTTGTGGTGTTACTCTTCTAGGGGTGTTGTGAACATCAGCTACATGATACTTCACCTTTATGGGCCTAAGGGGAGTACATCTTGTATTCTTTGCTAATTGTGGGGTTGCCGGAGGCGGCAGAAACCTAAACCCCCGTTAGTATATCGGTCCAGGAGAGAGGGATCGAGGATCTCAGAGTTTAAGGCAATGGTTAGATTTATCTTAATTACTTTCTTGTATTTGCGGATGCTTGCAAGGGGAATAATCACAAGTATGTATTAGTCCTAGGAAGGGCGGTGCATTAGCATAGGTTCACCCACACAACACTTATCAAAACAATGAAGATTAATCAGCTGCATGAAGCGAAAGCACTAGACTAAAATCCCCATGTGTCCTCAAGAACGTTTGGGCATTATAAGTAAACAAACCGGCTTGTCCTTTGTGCTAAAGGATTGGGCCACTCGCTGCAATTATTTCTCTCGCATTTTACTCACTCGTACTTTATTTATTTATATCAAAACCCCTGAATACTTGTCGTGAGCATTTACGATGAATCCTTCATGGCTTGTTTGTCAACACTTTACGCCCTCGTTGGGTTCGACACTCTTATTTATCGAAAGTACTCCGATACACCCCTATACTTGCTAGACCAGTGATCATTGTCACATCTGGCAGAGTTGGTGTCATGGGGCCGTGGCTAAACATGAAACAGTTCAGAGCATCGAGACCAGAAGTAGCCGATGGTTTTTAAAAGGTTTTCATGCTTCTCAAGGAGAGACAATGATAACAGAGCATCGACTATTCCTGTGGTTTCCCATTTTGGACTGGTAAGTTTTGGATACTCTATGCAGGAAACCCAATCTTGAGAGGGTTAGGCCAGGCTACCGTGAGTCGGCCCAGAGATTAGATCAAATTTTGGTTCTAAGGAGATCCTATGGGCCTGTTAAGAAATCGGATGGGGACTCTCGGCAGTCAGGGCTAAGACAAAGAGAGTTTGGGAGAGAAGGATGCGGAATGTCTGATACCTAAAATTAATGGTGGAATAGAGGCATTAATTCAGATGTTTACTATTAGTTCTAACATATGCTCGGATGGCGAGGGCGGGTAAGGATTACCTTCGGGCAGAGAGCGGTGCGTTGGCGTTGGACGATTCCGCCATCCCGATTCGGCGGCGGAGATGAATGCTCTTGTGATTGGGGATACGGGATTCGCCTCTTCACGAGATGAATCATTCGATGGGCAATTGAGGTCTGAGTTTGGTCCTTTGAAGCGGGAGTCCACAGTTCTTAGTTTGAATTTGGGGAATGTCACTTGGACCTGTCTAAATAGATAACTGAGTCTGGCCTTTAGCGTTTTATGGTAAAAGACCGATGTGTTGCTATCGGCTCCTTGTACGCATTGACCTACTTTGGCAATCGGAAAAATCAGACATAGAAGCATTCTTGTTATTCAAGGGTTTTTGATAGGCAGTTGCTCTCAAAAGGAAGATGCATGCTACCCTAATGTACTATAGCCCTATTAGTAGTCCCTAGTCTGGGAGCAAGGCCGTCACCACTGCCGTGCCGCCTCGTCTGTCGCCCGTCCTGTACCATGGTGCTGCTGCCCAGACGATGTCTTGGTAACTCACTGTTGAGCCAGTCGGCGGGGGCTTCTTCTTCTTCTTCGTCGTCGTCATCAGTAGTCCCACTCAGGCCAGGCGCGGAAGCGCTTCGCCGGCGGGTATTCATCGGAAGGTGCCGTCCCCCTCCGCTTCATCCTCTTGATCGGAGGAGATGTCCTGCTTGAGAAGGCGTCGTCGTCGCTCTTCCTCAACTCCCGTCAGCGAGGCCCGGAGGTTGTCACCACCGTCGGTCAAGTTCGTCATCTCGACCCGACGGCGCGAGTAATCCGCCTCGTCCACACGGTGGAGGGGCCTAAATGCGCCGCTGCTCCCGGGTCGTACTGGGCGCCAGCTCACGGGAGGAAGTTGGGAGGAGGGAACTCGAAGAGCAGGAGGGCAGAGGAGGAGTCCATCGTTTAGAGGAAGGGAGTTTTGATTGCTAATGCAGAGCAAGAGGAGAGGCGAACTGCTCGGATGGGGTTAAATAAAGGGGATATAGTGGAAGATGATACAATGTTGTGGCAGTTTTCGAGGATGCGGTGCCAAAACTATCAAATCGTGCAGTACGTGAGAGTGTGATGCACGATGCGATGATGGAAGGGAGCAACATGGTGGTGGCGCTTTATAGGCGGGTGGCCGGAGGCAGAGGCGAGCGAGAGTAGCGTGGTCGGTCGCGTCGCGCGTCTTTGCTGCTGATTTGGCGGGAAGTTTCGCAGGGAAATGTCAGCGAATTGTCAGGAGTTGTCCGTGTGCGAACTGTGAAGCGCGACCGAGAAGATGTGGACGTCTTGGCTCAGTAGCGCTTGGCGCCTTCGCCACGGAAGAGGCGGACCGTTGCGCATGTGTTTTCGAGAGCCTAGACTGCTGACGTCATGCAAATGACACGTGGCAGCCGCAGTTAGCGGCGATTGCGAAGATTAACCGGGCAGAAACAGTGGTAGATGGTGAGCCCCACACGAGGCCTGCCACGTCTTAAGCGGGCCGGGCCAGATGACATAGTTTGACCGGTCAACTATATAGCTGGGCTGGTCCATTAGTTACGTGGTCCGGGCCTAACCTCTAAGGTTGACTGGTCAAAACTTAAATTGTTGGGGGGATGACCCCCGGTATGCCAAAGGCATGCCAAACCGGATGGTCTTATCCATCAAGATACCGGTTTAATATTTATACCGGAGCTCAAGATAAGAGTTTGGCTAAGTAAAGCTAAGCGGTATCCCCGGGAGGGTATACCGGGACCGGATAGGAAAGATACCGGAGACCGGAAGGAAGAGCATGTCGGCGAGGACCGGTCAAAGATTCTCTCCCGAGCTAGAGGACAAAGATGAGGTAAGCAGGCTTTGAACGAAGGCCTGACGATAAAAGAGGAGGATGACGATCAAAGAAGCCGGAGGACGTCAGCCTGCCTGTTTAAAGAAGACCCGGCGTCATCCATGATTAAAGTAGCTTTATAAAGTATCTTTGTAAAGTAGTTTGTCTAGTCAAAGATGCCATTAGGGTTTCTTGCCCTGTAAGCCACCCTCTCCCCTATATAAGGAGAGGGGGGAGCCTCCTTTATACGCGCGGAATATAGAGATAGGAACCTTGTGAGCTCAAACATGTAACATGTGGTGATCAATAGAGAAGATGATCTAGAGAGAGTTCTTCCTTGTGCCTTTCTTCTTCAACCTCTGGCCTTGGCCAAGTTCTTGAGGAAACCATCCGGAAGTTCATCCCGTCTAATCACAAATACTCCCCACAGATCCTCTAGCGTCCATTCGGCTCCAAGATAAGCCATCCTATGGCATCGACCATTCACCTGGCGGCAGTTGGCGCCCACCGTGGGGCTTGAAGTGGCGCTTGCTGGAGTTCATATTCGGGCGGGCATCCTCGACATCAACGGCGGGCGCACGGTGTCCGCGCTCGTGCAACGCATCTACAACATGGACTTCATCAACAACAACGCAGGCTGCTTCGCCGACGGCAAGTTCCCGCAGGACGGCCGCACCATCGAGTTCGACAGCCTCCACGTTGCGGCACCGTCCCCGTGCGCCGGCGCCTCTCGCCGTCTTGGTGGCGCCGGATCGCCAGGTGGCTATGTGCGACGCGCCGCCGGCGCGTGGAGGTCATGATGTTGGTGCGGTCAGCAAGCCGAGCATGGAGGGTGGAGGCCCGAGCGTGCGACATCGACCCGCCCGGCAAAACCGCCGCTGGACGTGGCGCGGGCGTCGCGGGAGCATCTTCAGCGCCATCGGCAACCCTCACTTCAGCGGCGATGCACACGCTGGCCACGCCCGTGGCGAACATCGACCGACCGAGCTCGGGAGGAGGCTGGGCCACACGAGGCGCGCTGCCGAGTGGCGCCGGCATCCTCCCGGGCTCAGCGCGAGCTGAACCTGACCCTACGTGAGTACAACGCAGCCCATGGCTTTGCTTCAGTTAGTGCTCATGCTGCTAGGATGCCGGAAAACCGGCTTAAGGCTCATCCACCTCCATCCAGTGCTCGGTATTGATGGCTGAAACTTTCGAGCAGACCATTTAATCATCCTGGATTTGACCAACTAGCAATTAGACTCCTCAGAAGCTAGGTAGAACTATGTTGTTTGTTTTACCCTAGTGATATAGTGGGTGTGATGGCACATGTTGTATTTTTGGGCAGACGGGGTGATTTGATCTGTTATGCATACCAAGTTTCTGTAACTGTCCCATGGGCAGGCTTACGTCCCCATAGGACAATAGAAGGGAAAGAAAAGAAACGCAATGAGATATTTGTGTATGATCCGATTCTTTAACGGGAAAACAAAAGCCCAAGACAACAAGATGCGGTAGAAAAAGCCAAGGGGCAGATCGGGACTACGCCAAAGGAGGCTATGCAGGAAACAATCATGCCGGTAGATATGAAACCGGGCAAAACTATCAAGCTGCAAGGACAGCGTATGATGAGGAAGAAATGCCACCACCAGGGTACCGGCAGGCAAGAGCCGCGGAACCGGAAGGATATGATGAATCAGATTCCGAGGTGGAACGAACCAAAGCCCGTCGGAACCGGGGAACGTGTGGGGGAAAGATACTTGCCAAGCCAGGATACCGAGGCACGGAGCTGAAGCGAGTGTATCTCTAAGATGATTGAATGCGAGGTCCTCCTGGCCCAAGTGCTTTGGCCCACGAATCATGAGAGAAGAGCCACCTATGCAATTTCCGGTTGCCGGGATACAAAAACATATGATGGCACGACCAAGCCGGAAGACTGGTTGCGGCGGACTATGTCACAGCTGTTTACGTAGCGGGTGGTGGAGTGAAGCGGCGTTGGGCGGTAAGAATCATACCGTCCTGCCTGGTAGGACCGCGCGGATACGGCTTAACAACTTGCCGGCGGGAAGCATTAATGGATGGTTGGATTTTGAGGGGAAGCTTTCGTGAGCAATTTTGGTGCACTTAGGGAAATGACGGCCCCAACAGCTCGCTACGTAGCAGCGATACGGGAGAAGCAGTGAGTTATCTGCCGGTGGAACTCGATGAGAAACACATGTGAAGGAGTGATTGGGGACAAGCGATAGCTTGGTTCAGTCAAGGATGCGGGAGATCTCCCTTGTGGCAAAGGCTGCAGAGGAATATACCAAGCACATGGCCGAAATGATGCGAGTGGCGGAAAACTAGGCATTAGGAGACCCAATGCAGCCAGCGGCCTACAAAGCCGGCCGAGACGATCAAACCCGCCTCG